>VWZN01021753.1:38127-66848 GCA_013396955.1 Regulus satrapa | reverse complement strand
TTTCACTGAAGCACTATAATCCAGAAGAATGGTTCCTTTGATCATATTTGGAGGAAGAGATTGACTGAAACTGCTCTTGTTACCTGACAGCATCAGTAGTTCTTACCTTACAGCTCTGTAGTTCTTCAGACTTCAGCTGAGAAGAATAAATGACAGCACATAGGAAATAGAATTAGCAATACCAAATGAATATTTAAGAAATTTGTAAATTGGAAGGAAATATACTTCAGTAACAACAGAACAGAGGGAGTGTTGAGAGAGACAGTTCTGACAACAGAATTCAGGCAAAACCAGGGTAACTTCATCTGCCAGCATCTGCTCAAATAAAATGAAGTTACAGACTTGTATGCAAGTTTAAAAACTAAGGGCAGATGATTCATTTGTTCTGTAAAGCCCACCTTTACAAATCTGTAGATAAATGCACGAAGACAAAAGATGGTTAATCCCATCTCATTGGCATATCAGTATTTTTGTAGATTTTTATTTCCTTATCCTGAGAATGAAGAGTTGGGGTTAATAGGGAGAGAATTCTGCAGGTAAGCAAATTAAAACCCATGGCAGACTGCACCTGTGGCCAACACCAAGAGCTTTTTTTGTTGAATGTGATTCTGATTGGAGCAGGGAACAGAATAAGATTCACATGGATTAACAAAGTTTTATATTGAATCAAATAACTGAATTGTCACAGAATGCCCTTCAGTGGGCTAGATCTGGGCAACTGCAGATAGGGAAAAAGGTCAATCCTCTAACTTGAAAACCCAACAGGAAATTGACTGTTCTCTCAGCTTTGCCATGGATATTGCTTTGGCCTGTCAGGAGGCCAAATGGATGATTGCTCAGTTTAGTTACAGCTTAACTTGAATAGGGGTAGAAATAGGTATACACAGGTCTGTTCTTCTACAAAATAGTGCATGAAAATTTATAAACATTGGCTTAAACGATAATGGAGGGTAAGTTTGATTCCATGAAACATTGCATTTGAGGAGCTTTAAAATCTGAACTTCTTAAATTACAAAAGTAATAAAATGCAGTCACAATACACAGTATGAACAAACTAATAAATTAATAATCCTCTTCATCTGTCATTATTATCTAGTAGCAAGATATAACTTTTTTTTGGGGAAGAAACCACTTGTAGCATAAACCCATTTATTTGAGTAACTATACAGAACGGCTTAATTTCCTTAATAGTCACTTGCATTATAGTTGTCAGTACTTAACAAAAGGGAATCCTTGCTGTATTATTGTTATATATTAATCTTTGCTTAGCTTAAGCCATCTGATTGCAGCTATTTTGGGTATCTTTGTTCCAGTTTTTTCCTCTGACACATTTCTTTGTCATAGTTAGACTCCCTGCCTCATCAGTAGGCATGTGTGGGGCTTAGAATTCCAGTTTTTATCTTTTTTGTGATTGAAAAGCATCTGCCTCTGAGGAATTAGCTTTCTTGGTGGCAAGGTATGAAGTGTTGGCCATGAATAATTTCTCCTTTTCTATGCATCCTGTACAAAACATGGTGTAAATTGCATGGCATCTTGCAATGAAGAAGTTGTCTCCTTTTCTGAAACATTATTCTTGGCTGCACTTGTACAATGTTTGGCAGTCACGGATGCTTATTTTAAGATGTTCATTAAAGAAGAAAAAAATGAACAGGATGAGAGACAGCTGCAGGTACTGGCAGTATACAAAATTCATGATTACTAAGAGTAACTGAAGCATATTATGGTATAATTCAACCAAAAAAAGCAGCTGGCACATGCTATATTTGTCATGAGAGCTTTGCAGAAAGTACTTGATGCAGCGAGTGAATTTATCACCTGTCTGCTGAAATGCTAGAAGCTCACCTTTTGTTTCCTACTCGCTTAGCAAAGACAATGCAATGGGGGCTGATTTAATTATCCTGCAGTTAGGGTTATTGCTCAGTTTTAATATTGTGATCTCATAAGATGTGCTTGGGGGAGGGGTTAACACTCAGAATGAATCAACTGTCTAGCTCAATAGCCCTCACATTTCCTTATGCTTACAAGGTTAAACTGTTTCCTTTTAAATATGTGTTCAGTGTGATCTCATTATAAAAAGAATTCCTTGACCACAGCTGTGTATGAGCCCGTAAACTCTGTTTATGGTCTGTGCTGCTAAGCATGCTAATTCCACACCTTAGCACAAGCACAGGAGACAGGCTTCTTTCAGTAACTGAGTTTTTAGGGCACCTAAAAAATTGGTCACCTATATTGAAAAAGCCTTATTTGATGCTTAATACTAATTACAGAGGACAAACTACAAAAATAGTGTTACATACTAACATACTGTCTTGATCCTGCAATCATAATCCATCTTTAATTTTTACTTTATATAAAAGTGTTCATATGTGATAACAGGTATAATCGATATGTGATTTTAACATCGTTTAACTGTTAAACAACTGTTTAACATCATTGAAATATCTGCCTATATTCTTCCATTTCTATGAAAGTTCAGAGTTGTTGAACTGTTTTTGTGATATTTACCTGGGACTGGTAAAAGAGGTTAAGAAGGTGAGTTGAGAACAAGTGATTGGAAACTCCTCACCAGATGTAGTGGTGACCTGTTGTTACAGATGCATTGCAACCTTGTATTTCCAATGCCATATATCAGTTTTCAAACTTTAATGAAGTACTAAGTTTAAAAGTTTATAAAAGCGAATTATTGTTGAGAACTAAGTGTCATCATTAAAATAGCAGAGTTTAAGATACAGATCTGAGGTTAAAGTATCTCCTACCTTACTTCCATTCCCTCAAAGAATAAAGGTTTTAGCTTCCCTTGCAGTGCGTGTAGTTTCAGCAACAGATAGAGCATTTAAGGTGAGGTAGCAGAGACTGGTCAGAGGTTAGAGCAGTTCACTTCGGTCTGCATCTTTCCCTGGCCGAAATTACTGGAGTTGTGTCTGTAGTAATCCCTCTTCTTGTGATGATAGGAGGCAAGAACTGTTTCCTTTAGGCACTAGCTCAGAGATTGTCTGTCATAACCCAGATGTTTTTTCTCTTCAGCACTGTGTAAGTTGAGGATCACTAAAACTCATTCAGTATAAAAGTAAAAAGACTGCTTTGAAGTAGGTGGTATTTTCCTTTTCCTCACAAAGTGTCACATTGTTGTCTGTCTCACAAGCATAGAATGATTTATTTTTAGGAACTTGAAAGTACCTTTAAAAATGCTTACGTTGAGTTCTGGTTATGGAACACTAATTAGAATGTTAATCTCAATATTGAACTTACTGTGCAAAATGCAGCTTATATTTATTGCATACTAGATCGCATGCCTCCTAAATAAGATTCAATAAATAGGAAAAAAACCCTGTAAAATGTCAAGTGCCCTTGATAAAGTCTTGCTGATTCCAACAAATGCATCTTGTTCCTCTCCCATTACAGTTTTGAATGCACAGCATGAAGAAGTGCTGTGTGGTACTTTTGAAATTGGTGTTATAAGAGTAAGCCTGTAATTAAAACCCACCATGAGCCTCCACAATTCATGGAACTATCTATGAAATTACGTTCCAATAACTGAAGTACTACTGTTTGCTAATCAGCATCTTTTCTTCTGATTCCCAGAAGAGAGCTGCGTCAACAAAAACTCCATAGCCAAGAGCTCATTTCCCAGCTGGAAATAGCAAATGAGAAGGTAACTGAGGTAAGATAATAACCTGATGTGACACCTCCTTTCAGTTACAACCTCATGTGTGTGCACTAAGTTCTTAGTAGAAACCTGTTTAGGTGAGTTATGTTGCTGGTTTGGAGAAAATTAAGGATTTTTGACAGGGATAGTCAATAACAATTGGGAAGCTGCACTGTTTCTTACGGACTTGACATGTTCCAGTGGCAGGAAGACAAATGAACTTTACTATCAAATTACAAAAGTGAAGAGAGAAATTGTCTCTTTCTGTATTTCTGAGTAATTAATCTAGCAATTCTGGACAAATTTCAGGAAATGTTTCTGAACTTACTTCTGCCTGTGAATCCCTGCAAGCCTCTAGACAGGAGCAGGCACACTGGGATTACGGATCATGTGATGCATACAGAGACACCAAGTTCTCCATTTGCTGTGTGTATGCAGAATTTACATTCTGTGTCTCCATATATGCATATGAATAAAAGCATTATCCATTAAAGATTAAGGGCAGGATTGTTTTGGAATGTGCATTGTTCAATAATTAATGGCCCCTTTAGAAAACAGCTTTCCTGTCAGCCTTATAAATCTGAGATAACATCCAGTTCTATCCAGGATAAGTCCTTCTGTCCTGTTTCTTTGTAGTGCTGTGTTACTTAGAAAAGAAAAATTACGCAAGAATCTATCTCTATGAATAACGTCTGGTTAAGAAGGCTTTTTACAGACCTTTTGAAGGGAACAGAGGAGATCTGCCGCAGGTTTATCATTCCGTTTTGTATTCCTCTTTCTTCTGAGCATAGCTAAAACATTTACATTGTAAGGTTGCATGGATTAAATAACCTGAATTAAAATGTCAGCCTTTATGCACCTTGCTTCAAGATGGTGAAATGGGTAAAACTTGCCCTACAGATTGATTGATTGGAGAAGTCAGATGATGTCGCATTTCAGCTGGAAATTTTCTATGATGTGTTAGTAGTTTTTCTCAAGCATTTATTGTAAGGGAAAAAGAGTTCCACTTCTGATATTCCTCTTGTGTTTAAGGGCTACAGAATGAGTGGATTCAGTAAAAAAGGAATCTGGCATTGTGATGAGAGAAAACCTATGATATTTCCACAGAATGAGATGTTGTCGATGGAATATCGAGAATACATCGATAGGCTTCAGAGACGCCTGAGCCAAGCAGAACAGAGAGCAGCCACAGCATCCCAACAGGTACCCAGCCCACAAAAAATGTTATACAAGCATATGGAATATGTAAAAGTACTCCCTTTACATCATTTCTGTGGCAGAGGTGATAATTTATGAGCATTATTACCAACACAAGTTTAACAAGCTTGGATTTTGGACATGTCACCTTCTGACAGGATGTTTATTTGACAGCTTAGGTGTTCATGGAAACCAGTTTGATGTTAATTAAACCTGCACGGTTCAAAATGTGTGAATGAAGGTGTACAGGCATTTCCAGCTTTAGAAATTGCAAGCTAGCAAAGACACTAAAAACCCCTTAAATAATTGTAGTTCCTGTTTGCACAGAGCAGGTCTGTTGGAGTGCACCCACTGCAGTTACCATTGACCGTGTGTAACAGCTGCAGCAGCTCCTGCAATGGTAAAAATTGTGCAGAGTAGGAAGTGCTTATTTCCTTCCAGGCCATTGGAGAGGTAAAGTGGAGAGAGTGTATGCCTCTCAGCATGCAATTTCTCCATAGTGTTTAAGCTGTACAACTTGAAGCAAATCCCATGGAGGTTTATACACTGAGTTCATTTTTTTTGCCAAGGAAGCCTATTACTCAAGTTGGCCTCCTATTAAGTAAAGACAGTCTCTCTGCGTCCTGCTTTTTTTAGTGATTTAGGAAAACCATTTGCAAATTACAGCTTGTTAATAGGCGTGACCCCATGTGAGCTGCAGAGAGAAAATGTTTCGCTGACCTAAATTGCTCAGTTAGGACAAATGGCGGTTTTTTTCCCAACAGCAGTGAATAAATGGGCATATCCACCAAGTCGTCATAACATAAACTGTGGTTCTTGACTCTAAATGCTCTCTGTTATGACAAGGTCTATTCAGCTGCTGAAGATTTGCTCTGAAAGAAGAATTAATTTTTTTAAACTTCTTGTTTGTTATGTGGATCTGTTTAGCTCTAATGCTTCTGAGATGTCATCTTCCCATAAAAACCCAAACATGTTTATGTCACATTCCAAGGGAATAAACTCATGGCCTCAGTGCCCATAGAGGAAGAGGTTTTGCTGTTCTTGAAAATGCTGGTAATTAGCTGTCCCTTACCAGGCTCTCTCTGAAAGATAACAAAGAGATTTGTTGTTGTACAGCCCAAATGCTGCCCAGATCTTGTTGCTAGACTTAAGAACTGCCTTGCCCTTGTGGCAGAGGTTACTGCAGAGGCCTGGCCACTCCGTAGTGACTTCAGAACTCCTGTGCCAAGCCCCTTTTTCTCTCCAAAAAAACCCATACTGGCACTGTTCATGCGACAGGTCTCCAGCAGTGCTGCAAGAATGTCCCCTCTTCTGAATCTGCGTATTTATTCTCTCCTAGGCCCCAGCAAGCTGAATGTTCATGTGTGAATTCCATCAGATTCAGAGTGATGATTCTCTCTATTCCTAATCTGTAGGCTGAGGGCTGCTTTCTATTTGAGTGTTCTCACTACATTATCCATCTTCATTGTAAAACTGTATTAAATATAAACTAAAGCTGGACTAGTAGGGAGCCTAGAAATTACACTTTTATTGTGGTCAGTTCAATGACTGTAAATCTTAACTTATTCTGAAATAATAGTGGTTCAGTAAGAAACATAAAAAATACAGGATAATGTTTGCTCAAGTTTAAAACATCTATCCCATAGGTATCTTTTAAAGTACATTCCTGCTACCTATCATCTTGTATTCTCTGGGATCTGAAACAAGACAAAAGCAGTAGTCATCTACAGACTACATTGTAAATTCTGCTGTTCATCCCAAATTTACATTGCCTGTGCTTGTTCCCTCTCGTTCATGACACATTTCAGTATGGAAGTTCTACTGTTACTTTGATCCTACAAAGAATTATTAAGAAGGTATCATCTGCTTGTGTTTTATTACAGCTCAGCCTGATAACTACACAGAATAAAAAAGCTGCTTCCTTGAAGGATCTGAAAGATATTTAAACACATCATTCATCATGTTAGGAGTTAGGAGGGTTGCTGGAGAAATTTCATATTAGAGCACTATAGTCAAAAGCACAGCAAGGCTTGTAAAACTTAAAACAAATTCTGGTTTATTCTGGTAAAAAAGGGAGTGGATGAAGATCCTGTCTCTGTATGCACAATAAAGTTTGGAAGAAGATTGCAAAATGTGGTCATTCAAGTCCTTTAATGTAGCAAATGAAAAAATCTGACACTGCAGTGACAATCAGGGTTTTTTGGTCTAAAATCTACCAGCTCCAACTGTGACAAGATTGTGTATAGGGAGTAGGTAATGCTTGTACTGAAATTCATCTTGGCTTTGCTCATGTGTAGTTAATATCTTTAATTTTTCATTATAGTGCAGATAACTTGGAAACAGTTTGAAGATCCTTTATGACTTATAATTAGACTCATTATATTATGAATGTCAAAAGAGTTCCTGTTTTGATGGTCAGTGTTTGAGCTGCATGTTGCCTTGCAGTGTAAAGAATTTAGTCCAGTTTGGTTTGATGTCCCTAAGGTACAGTTAACAATGAAAATGCTGCTATGGATACTCAGCTCATTTCTAAGCTCTGTAATCTTCCTGCCACTGTGCTTTTTCTTCCTAATATAGTATTAATTTTGTAATTATTTTACAATTCTTTGCTTTTCTGTTGATCTGCTCCCTTGGTTTAGACATATCTGGGAACTTCCATTCTCTTACTTCAATATGTACAAAGGTGAAGTCATCCAGCCCTTATGCCTTTTGAAATAGTGGGTTTTAATTCTACAGATGCCAGGATGTGAGAATCCTCATGTACATGGGGTTTTTTTGATAGTTGAGATATGCAATAGCTATCATTCTACAGTTACAGCTGAACTCCATTTTCTCCTTTAGCATATATTTACAAGCATTTGATAGGTGTCTAACTGATTTTTAAGTGCTCACATCTTGGCCTTAACTGACATAATTGCTTGTCCTTACACTTAAATGTGAAAAGTGTAAAGCTGGTTTCTAACCTCTCATTCAGCTGATGGGTAATGCTTGTCCAGTGCTTGATAGACATGTCTCATTTGAATTAATAAACCTATGTGTCCATGGCAGTGGATCTTCACCCTATTTGCATTTTAGAGGATGGAGCTGGGCTGATCTCCCTGTGGAAGCAAGACTTAGTGATGCCTCCTGCAATCTTGGCAGTTCAGGTAGAGCCTGCAAGATGAATGCACCCTCAGAAACAATTCTTGCTTGCTGCAGAGAAAACCACTAGTTCCTACAGTGGTTACTTTTTCTTTTTGATAGATGCCTGTATCCACTGCAATCTCTAAATCTCAGTTTTGGTTAAAAGATATTGAGGATTCTCCAAAACAATATGGATGCATTTTTCAGAATCTCCAAGTGTCTGTTTGGGTGCGATTTTCATCAATCAGCAGTGTGATACAGAGGCAGGCAAATATGAGGCACCTTGTTTCCATTTGCATAATGCACAGCTGAAATGATGACAGACCACCCGGAAGATTTTGTGTGAGCTATTAATTGCCTTCATTCCTCAAAGGCAGGCTCTGGATGGGAAGTGAAACCTGGCTGGAAGGGGCAGGCAGTTCTCAGTATTTCTGTATTTGTTTCTGGAGGCATAGAAGGGCACCTGCATCCTTCCCTGTTAACTATGGGTATATTCATTCCACCTTGGGGTGCAACTTCTACATGGTGGTTGTTTGCCAGAACAGGAACTGCAGGAATGACACGAACACCTCCTGGTGAAGGGGCAGAAGAACAATTCCAGCAGTTGAAAAAGGAAAGGAAAAGGTTTCTGTCCTGGTCTGTCTCATGGCACTACGAACAGGAATGTGGTGACATGGAGTTAATCATACATCCACCAGCTCCTTTCATTTCCCTGGGGTGTCCAGAGGAGGCTGCTCCCATGTTGCTCCCAAGTTGGGAGATTTGGTTTATTCAAGATGGATTTCTCAGTGTGTCCTTTCACAGCCTTGCCTTGCCTTCTCTTGGCACCAAGTCAGTTCCATATTTCTGCATCTGGAGTATATAGAAATCCTCATCTTCTAGAAATCCTGCTATAGAAACAAATCTCTCAGTACTTGCTGGGACCAGTGCTTGACGCCAGCCAGTGAAATTTCAGCCTAATTATCCCAAAGAGCCACAGGTTCAAACCTCACCTTCCTTTTCCAGTTGAACACATGTAGATTATGGACTTTGCAAGGACATCTTCTGTTTACAAATGTAGATGTTTTGAGGTAAGCAACACCTCTTTGAGGATGCCATGGGGAAAACCACAGTGTGCTGTTGATGGGATGGTCACAGCTGTCAGTAACAAGCAGTCCTGAAAAAACCTTTAAAACTTTAAAAATCTTGCAGCTGCAGTGTGCATGGTGATACCTCTACTAATCCATGAAAGCTGTTTGGATCATTGCAGTGAACTGTTTTTGTAGGAACCAAAATACAAATATGGGGAGGTCTAAACCACTGCTGGCAAAGATACTGCGAAAATGTACAGCATTTATTCACATACAGACAAAAGGCACAATTCTATGGAATATTTTAACAAAAAATACAGCTGTTTCAACTAGGTCTTTAGAAATACTTCAGAAAAGGAGAAAATAAATACAGGATTGGGCGATGTAATATAAAATAGTCATCTCTCGATATACTTTTTTATTTCTGTTTCTCTTCATGCACCTTTTTTAAAAATTAATTTCAGCTGAATGGACACCAAAGCTAGGCACATAGTGAAAAATCTGTACAAATTTTACAAATGCCATCACAACTTTTCAAACTTCTGAAATCAAGATTTGTATACAACATGAACCCTTCATTTAGATCTGTGTGAGTTTATAACCTAGCAAATGGCATTCCAGGCAACTCTACAGACATTCAACTAGCCTACAGTTGTACAGAACACACAGGTCATATCAAAGATCTCTTAGTTAGTCAGCACAAGGAAAGGTCATGCTTGGAAACAGAAATCCAGCAAATCCCTGTAAACCACAGGAGTGGGTTTGTCACTGCAGTACCTACAACACCTCCTGCTGAGGGCTCAGCGCAGAGACAAAATGTACAAAGCTGGTTGTACCGCAGCCTTTTTGGTTTGGGGTCAGCTCCACTGGCAACCTCACAAAGCTTTTTGCCCTCAGTGCAAGGGGACAAAGCAGCTAAGGCATTCACTCTGCATAATGTTAGTGTTCATAATAGTGCAAATTAACAAAATACCTCTCTGTCCAAGGGGTGTGAGTTTAAAGGTTTACTCAGAATCCAAATTTAGGGTATTCCAGCTATGGCTTGGCAATTTCTGTGGTCATGAGCTTCTTTCTTATGGAAAATACCAGTGCCTGTCTGGAGAATGTTGCTAGATGTTGAGTAGAACTTACTGGCTTTTACCTTTTGTCTGTCTGCTGTTTATACTCTAAATGCATCCCCAGAGTGACTATGTAACCCCAGTCACCAGTGCCCTTTCACCTCTGTAAATCATGTAATTACTCTGACTTCTTGGACCAGCAACAGAATTTGAAAGTATCTTACATAAAATTCCCCTTCCTCAAAAGGTTAAGACTTCAATTTTAAAACAGGGATGCATCTTGGTGAAATATTTAACTGATAATGTTAATTTGCATAGCAAGATAGGGTGTTAAGTCCTTTTTTATTTTCTGATTGAATCCTCAGTCCTATGACAGAGGAGTTCAGTGTTGTCAGTGTCCCTTCCTCAGGAGGCAAGGGTCAGACATTCCAAGGTGAGTGGATGTCATAACAGCAGACTTGAAGTGGGAAAGGGGAGGAAAAGGAGTTTTTTTTAATGCCTGTCTCTGTTAATACATTGCTGCTAAACTTGTTCACCAGTACATACCTCTCTTACATCTATGAAAAATTCCAAAATGTACAGGCTCCTACTGCTCCACTGTGATATGTGTGCTCCACTTGGTACAAAACAGTATCCTCAGAACCTGTTCATATTATTGCTCACAGCTTACTCATTATTGCCACTTGCAATTGTTAAAAAAAGTACACAATCAGAATATGAGTTCCTTTTTCCATCAAATCTAGTCCATACTAGAATGAAATAATTTTTCTTTGCTTGACTGTAAAGAGCTAATCACAATGTATTGCCTTTGCATTTTATCCTATTCAAAAATATATATTCATGTCCATTTAAAGCAACCTTTTAGTGTCATAAGCCTGACTCTCCCAGTACATATTATTAGTGCATCTGTGGATTTCCTTTGGGAAATCCTACTGCCATAGAAAACTTCTGTGTGGAATTGTCATCACACTCCCAAAAGCAGGGGCCTGACTATGGATGACAGGTTAATTCATGGATGCTGGAACCCCCAAATCTGCCTCATGCTCAGAACTGAGCCATTTGGGAACATCCTTTGTGTCAGTCCCAATCTTTCTAGACCTGCCCTATCCCTTCTTCCTCCTCCAGTGCAATGTCGTGACTGTGCCTGGTCATCATTTACATGTCAACTCTGGAGCATAGGGAGGGGTTTGAGCTGCCACCTGTGCCGAAACTGAACACAACACATTCTGCAAAGAGAGGAGAAAGACCTGCCCCTGCCCAGGGACATTTGTAACAGGATTTACCAGTGCAGTGTAGTAAGGTCTAACAACCATCTTCCATTCAATACACACGAGTTAAATTAGGAGCTTGTGCTTTTCCAGAAGTCGGGGGAAGGGAGTAAAATTTTCAGTGCCTTCTAGCTAGAAGAGATGAACACAGCCCACTTCCTCCTACCCACCCTAGCCCCTTTTAAAAGATTTTTGTAAGTTGTATACATCCCAACTCCTGTTTTAGTAGCACTGTCACTTTTCTACTTACTCAGGAAAAGCTGCAAATAAGGGAAACTCAAACTTCTCACAGGAATCAGAAGGGTGATGAGGGGGTGTGGATGGCGTAGAGGAGAACAAAAACAAAACACAAAACAAAATGAAAGAGCTTAAAACAGCTTTAAGTGCATGTAAACATACAACTCAGAAAAAATGGGCTTTCAGTTTGTCAGTCTGTAGCTCTGTCTAAGAATGCTCTTCTCTCACACTGATGATTAAGGTGGAGTTGGCTTGCAGGCAGTGACACTACTGACCCCATTCCTGTGTCTGGTCAGGTTGCCAGGATGCTTCTCCGAATAATATCCGTCCTCCTGCTAATGCTGCTGTTGGGGCTGAGCCTCTGCTGCCTGCACTTCTTTTCAGACACTTCCATCTCTGAGTCGCTCATTTCAGCATCAGGGATGTACCCATCGTTCTCACTGTCAGGCTTTAACTTGCTTTTTGTCCGCTCCTTCATTGGAACTCTGCCCATGCCCAGGTAGGGATAGCTGGTGTTCTGGCAGCAGGTGTCCTCCAGGCTCTCTCCCTGCTGCTGCCTCTCCCCCTTCTTTGGAATTCGGAATCCACCCCAGTTTTTCCCTGGGCTTGTGGGCGCGGTAGGCACTTTAACTACTGTCTGATTAGAATTTACTTTGATGAGACCCCCATTACATTTAGGCACTATATCCCTTCGAGTGCCAGGCACTGACCGACCACCTGAGTGGTTCACAGCCCTTTTGTTTTCCAGTTGCCTCTGAGAGAGTTCTGTGGGTCTCAGCGGTTTTTGGTTGTGTTTAGAAGTCTTTTCCTTCAGTTCTGCCTTTGCCACCTCACACTGCACGCGATTGTCTCTTCTTTTTCTGTGCTCTGGTATAATGATGCCATTTTTCTGCTGTGCTGATACAATCCGTCTCTCAGCAAAGGTCTTATCAAAATTTAAAAAGCTGCCTGGAGCTGCACCTCCTTCCCTCAGGCTGGGCTGCCTTAGCAGAGTTTTGCTGTCGTTTCCAGACCTGTCTCTCTTGTGTGGTTTTTTCAAGGAATGGGTCAGAGATGTGCCCATCTGCTTCCTGAAGAACGCAGAATGCCACTTCAGGTCCTCGATCTTGGGGGCATTGGGGCCCAGCGACAGGCTGTTGAACAACACCGTATTTTCCATGGAGGAGAATGAGGAAGGCACACCTGCATGGAAGCAAACTAAGTTCAAGTCAAGCAATTCCACAGCTGTGTAAATACCACTTTGCAATGTACCTGTTTTAACTCTGCTCCTCCTGCCTGACATGTTCACATCAGAAATGGGTATTTGGCTGCCTGTCCTGCACTTTTAGGTAACAACTCTCTGGCTATATCATGGTTTCACATCCTGATGGTGTGGTTTTATTTTTCCTGTACCTAATTACACTTGTAGCAAATGTAATTCCTAGAACCCTGAGATTAGCTCAGTTGGTTAGAGGGTGGTGCTAATATCACTGAGGTTTGTGGGTTCAATCCATGTATGGGCCATTTACTTATGAGTTAGACTCAATGATCCTTATGGGTTCCTTCCAACTAAGAATATTCTTTGCATCTGTAATCTGTCCACTAATACAAAGACACTCCTCAGAGACAGAGGCAAAAAGCAACCAACAAGTAGATCTCACTGTTGCCATCTAAAATTTGGTTTATTAGTTACTCAATAGTTAAAGGATAATCTGGCCCACTGCAGTAATTTTGAAGGATTCATCTTTCTGAGGAATGAAATGAGAACAAATGAGGCCCTGTTTGTCCTTCACAGCCTTTAAGCAAACCTCATCCCTGTGGTCTAACATGAGGAAGGGAACATTGAGGCATACCTGAAATTTGTTCCTGTTCCAACTGCTTTGTGTAGATATTAAATATCTGCTCCTGAACTTTGCAAACAGATCTCTTGATTTTTTCTCTCCGTGTCACCATGTAAGTGAGGTTACGCACCTGGAAGACAGCAAGGGGATGGGTTTTACAGGAATTGTATTCCCAGGATACTGCCCAATCTGTGCTTTGAATTAATTCAGCTGCAATACTATACACTATTTAAACAAGTTAGTAGTGTATTTAAATTTAACCACCTTCAACACAATTCTTAGAGAACAGTCTGTTTGACAACTTATCTGTTGAATTGACAGGCAATTTAATTGACAGATTATTCCATCAGATTTGAAGAATCACACCACACAAGTAAACTTCTACAAACAACTGAGACACACAAAATCTAGGGAAATGTTGGAAATCCTTGAATGTACTCAGTATTAAATAATTCCCAGGTGTGGCAATCACTGAGAAGTACAAGTGGATGATTCCAAGGCTCCTTTCTCAGTACAGGGTGGTGCCCTGTGAATTACAACACTGTGGCCTGGGCTGGAGAAATGCAACAAGTGTGTTCGGTTTTGCAAAGGTCCCTTTTTAAAAATCCAAATTATCTTGAATGTACAATCAGCGGGAGCAGAGTAGTAAAATGTTAAAAATACTACTAAAATCACATATCCTGTTTTGATATCACATTTAGAAATTGAAAGGATACACACAGAATCATTTAAGATGCAGCAAACACAGTTACAAACTCTAATTATTTAGCTGATCAAAGAAGATGACAAGAAAGTTTGAGCAAATGGAGCAGGAAGAAAAGATCCCAGGCAGCAGCTAGGACCTGGGCCATCTGAACAGCTACAGAAGGGCCATAGGCTGGAGTTGAAACTAGGAGAAAAATCAAAAGAAAAACTACCAAAATTCCTTATAAGAGTAATTAGGCATCAGGATCCTTTACAGAGGATGCAGTACATCCATGAGAACCTGTTGTCCTGATTTAAATATTAGACAGTATTATCAAAGAAAGGCTCTGGTTGACCTACAGGTTACTGAGGTAGGATCTCCTGAGCCAGCTTTCATCCATGGCCTATAAGAGCCTTGTGCTGTAGGGACATGAAAAACTAATTTTAATTTTCTTTCTGGCTCTAAGAGCCCTTAAATTAACCCAAAAAGAAAGGAATTCAGGATCACATGTACTAAACTGATCCTACTGAACTGTTCTTCAAACATTCAAAACCTAAATGAATCAAACATCATTTACCTCCCAAACCTTTGCAGATACTCCAGGGAAACTTCATCATGTCAATGAAAAACAGATCTGTTGCGAATCTGCTTTCACTGGATGAAAGGAGCATGGAAAGTCCTTAAAGGCTGAAAAGGCTTCAGCTGGGGCCTGCAGTACAGCTCACAGTCATCAGAGTTAATCAGTAAACAAGCTCAAGCAAAAACATGACAGTCCAGTTGCAGGTGTTTGAATGCTACACACCAAGACCTGCTGGCCCTGTGATTGACCTCTGTGTGCAAAGGGCAATTGCTGTGCTGTAGAGAAATTTAGTGTTAATGGTCTTGCCTGACAGCACAGCTCTGAGCTGAGCTGCAGGTCAGGGTAAGCATAATTTGAAAACTTGGCTAACTGTGGCCAGCACAGGCAGTGCTGGGGCTTACCCGCTCCAGATCCTGTCGGAGGTGTGTGAAGAGCTGCAGCCTCCTGAAAAGAACATCCTGCTCCCGTTTAGCCAGATTGTCCTCCTCATCCTTCTTTGGGGTAATCAAAGGCTTATTGAAATTGGATTTCCTCTTCAATTTCCAGTACTGGTAAAGGAATTCCACCAGTTCCTCAGGCAGGCACAGCACTTTGGCCACTTCCAAAGACTCAACGAAGGTGTAGAACTCGTCCTCCAGCTGCTGGAGCTTTTGCTTGCGGAGGCTGACCCTGTGGGCCTCCTCCTGGTTTTGATCCATGCTTTGGAAAGGTTCCATGTGGGCAGGAACAGAGGTGTCCTGAATCCCATTCCTGTTCTTCTGACCTTGGCTTTCAATGAAAGTCTCAGCATCCGCTTTCTTGGTGCAGCTGTGCTTGGGACAGTACGACTTGAACTTCACCTCATCATTCTCTGCCAAGATGGTCTTCATCTCTAAGCCACGATCAAATGCGCAGGTGACATGAAAGGCTGTTCTGCAGTTTTTCACTGAACACTAGAGAAAATAAGTTATAATTAACCAAATAAATATGAAGTTAAGAAGCCACACTGCCTAAAATACTATTGGAGAATTCAGATTGCTTTGGAAGAAGCAGCCTGTCACCATGCTCTTCTAAGCTGCACGTACTTCCTTGCTCTCTTTAATTAGGGTTATGACTTAGTGCTTTCAGGCCATGCAAAGGAACAAGTGGCTCAGAGGGACAGGAGTGTTTTAACACCCACTCCACCCCCACCATGCTATTCCATGCACAAAAAGCCACACTCCTACTGACACCAGAGCCTCTTCCATCCAGCACCATTACCCAAAGTGAAATGCTTCCCTTTGGAATGGGGGGAAAACCATCATGGTGGCTCCAGGCCAGTCTGAGACTTACAATTAAAGTCCTTCCCAGCACCTGGACCCATACTACCCAAAAGGCCTCAACCAATGGGATTTTTCCCCCATTATCCCAATTTTATAATGTCAAATATTAAATCACAGTCAACCATTACTTCACTGAGTACAGCCTTCACCTTAGAGAGGAGGAGAACAGGAAATTCAAATGTTGTCATTTTTCTTCCTACTAAGTGAACCCAGCCATCATAGAGTGATGGGCACTAGTTCAGCTGATTTAGCACTTTATTTTCATTATATCTAATTTCCTTTTGCAAAATGCTATCATACATGCCACCAACTGAAATTACTAAATACCTATAAATATGTATATATATACAAACACACATACATATGTGTTTAGACCCACTCCCACCTCTGCTGAACAGGATTTTAAGTGGAAATGAGCATTAGTGCTCCTAACTAGGAAACAAAAATATGCTTAACCCAAGCCACCGACCCTGAAAGAGCAGCACAGTGTACTGGGAAGTTTATACAGTGCTTTGTAAAGAAGCCAAATCTCTCTCTCCTCTGGGTTTTCCTGCTCAGGTTGACTCAGCAGCCAGATAGCTTATGAAGGTATGGCAAGCTTTAAACTGCACAGGTTTCAAATGAGCAGTCTTTAATAAAAGCAACATATAAAATGAATTAAAAAATAACAAAGCATCATTAGCCTTTTCCTCTCCTACTAACAAACAGGCCAGGAGCATCCCAACTGGAACACTGGGCAGTAGAGAGAAGTGCTCTAGCCATAATTAGCTCTTACTGCAGCTCATGCTTTATTGGGAGAAGAGGGGAAAGCCTGTCTCACTGGGAAGAAATCTGCTGAACCTGCGGGAATATGCAGTCTTGTTTCTTCCAGCTTATTGCAGCTGCTCCCTGACCAGCCTGACCCACAATTCCAGCTGCCACCTTTCCTAATTGTTGTGCACATATCAGAAGGTGGCCTGGAGAACACACAAAATCAACTTCAGCTATGTAACAGCAGCCAAAAGGAAGGGGATGGCTCTGCAAGGAGGGATTATGGTTGCAATTTTATATGCTGTGGACAGATTTATTTTCTCTAGTTAACACTTACTATTTCATACACTCCTCACATGTGATAGGTTTCACTGGAACTACTGCTGCGTTGATGGTTTACAGCTCTTCCTGGCAGCCTCAATCAAATAACTCAGGGCAGAGTAGAAAAGGGTAATGGATAAAAACTAATTTCAAAGTAGTGTAGGACTTGAGCAATTCGTGTTTTGTAATGCTGGTTTGACCACCGTAGATCCTGTAGCACCAGGCTAGCCCCAGAATAAAGAGCACTACTTCAGCCTCCTTATGAGATTGTAGTATCATCCCTCTCTGTCTCAGCTTCCTGAGGATTGTTTTGCTGCTGGAAATGCTCTGAGGATGAGGAGCATCACCACAACGCTAATCTACATCTTACTGTCTTTTTCTACAAATGGGTCACCTGTCCTTACACTTTCTCATCATTTATTCTCAAGTAAAGGAGATCAAAGTCTCATCTGCTGTCCCAGTGTCTCATCTTTCAAAAATCTGACGTATGGTAATATATTTTCTTAGTCTTTCTAGATTTTAATTTTTTTTCTTAAAATGATTATTTAACATTTCTGAGCAGTTTTCCACTGTAAAGGATCTGCAAGTGCCTTACAGCTAACAACCGAAAATAAATATGCACGTGAAACAACACTGCCAAGTCTAAAATGCTCTGTGCAAATCAAGTCAGTTAAGTCCATAGTAACAACCAGTAATACATTTTCCCATCTACTAAAAACTGACAAAATGGTTAAATTACCTGTATAGAAGCTCCAACTTTTTCATTACAAAGGCTGCACACCAGTGCCCACCTACTGCTGGGAATGTGGGAAACTTTTGTAATAGGCTCCATTTTTTCAGGGCTTCCAATGCTCACCTAAGAGAAAAATGGTCAAAAAATTGGACTGACTATAACACTTAACTGAAAAGAGAAACAATTTTATTAAAGAAGTCAAATTCCTTGTGTGCATATGCAACTTAGTGTGTCCCAAATTCCTCAGTTTATAAGGATATAAAATTTTTATAAAATATTATATTTTTATATATTCTTTATATTTATATATATTTTTTATATATTTATATATATTTTTTATAAATTTTTATAAAAATATATATAAAAAAATCTGTTTCTCACTTCGTGAGCATACAAACCAGTTTCAAGGTGAAGTCCACCAATTTAAAATTATCATACAGGATAAACACTGACTATGAGAACCCACAGGAATTCTGCCAGATTCAAACTTTCCTGATTCACCTTTAATGTCCTGTTTACAAAGTGAAATGGTATTTGGTGTCCTTGTAAGATTAGCTTTGCCAGCAGCAAAGGCCTCATTTTCCAAGACCTAATTCTGATTGACAAATGGGATTTAATTAGTTTCTTTACAGGTGAAGCATCATGCCTGCCAGACTTTTTACCTAACCAAGAAGCTTTTATACTTAATTTCTAAGTTGAACAATGCTTTAAGGAGTTTTTTTCTCTCCCAGAATCCCAGGACCAGCACCCACCTCTGGAATCCAGAGAGCACAGCTGACATGCACCCACTTGGTGCCACTGCGGGTGGGCTTCATGGCGCCGCCCTTTTTGGGGCACAGGAGGCACTTGGGCTGGACGCCCAGCGCACAGGTCCGGCACAGCCAGCTGCCCTCAGGCACCTTCAGGATCCCGTAGCATGCCTGTGGCCCCACAGGCAGCAGGGGCAAAGAGAACAAAGCAAACACCATGTTGTTTCTTAGCCAATTACACACAGCCTCTCAACTCTCAAAGTTGTTTTGACTCAGAGGGAAAAGTGCAGGACTGCAACTAATTAAGAGCACATTTTTCAGAGGATTGCATCTTTACAGAACCCTCTGTGCCAGTTACTATCAGCTTTAAGGCACTTAAATTGCAGGTTTGATGTAGTAAGAGAAACCCTACGGGTCTCAAAATACCAACTTTACTCTGTGTATCTTGTGCGATAGTCACCTATTCCTTTATTATTAGTACAAAAGCAGTTAATTAACACATGCCAGAAAATGTGTTTCCTGCTCAACAGACAAATCTTTCCAAACACTGAATGACAACAGAAACTTGTTAAAGCTGGGAAGGAAGGACAGGCTGATCGGAAGGCACCTGCCAGAGTAAGAAGCATCCATGGAAACAAATAGGCTAAAATTGTATCTCTTCTTTTATGTTAAGAAAACTTCTGAACTACCACAGAAAGGTGACAGACACACAGTAGTGCTTCCTTAGCACAGTTCAGCAGGTTCTCTGTTAAATTACCTAGAATGAACCCCACCTGCATCCCTATTGATTGTGCTTTTGAAAAAGCTTCTGTTACCACCCAACACCCTGCTGCTGCCATACCTGGTGCACACAAATATTGCATTTGTCACAGAACACCATTTCATTGCCGTCCTCTCCATCTGGAGACTGACAGACGTCACAGACAACATCCTCATCGTATTCAATCCCCAGCCCCTCTTCCGTCTCAATGGCATGGTTCATGTTATCATAGCAGCGCTGCTCAAACTCCTCCATCACCCTTTCCATGGTGTACTCATCCAGCTCCAGCATCCCTGGAAAACAGGAGTTGTTCATGTAGTTAAAGAAAAGAGTGATAATCATCACCACAAACAGCTACACATTCTTTCTTAACAGCTGAGTAGACAGCAAATCCCCACGTAGGCACATTTCATTCCTAGACAATCATGCCTGTTCCAGCATAAACCAGGGAAACTGTAAAAAAAAGGCAAAGTTGTCTTATAACTGTATTAAACTAACAAAAATGGAGTGTCCAAATCTTTCTAAGAAAAGCTTTCCATGACTTATTCTGGCTTCCTAGTCTTGTTCTTATTTTTCCTTCTGGGACAGCAACCTCTATGGCTTTTGCTCCAATTTTGCCACCCAGATGTTGACTCTTTGATGAAAGATTTGAAAGTATTTTGAAGCAAAAGTGATGAAGCAGGGGGAGACAATAAATTACACAATCTGCTATTATACTTGGAGCGAATCTGCAGTTTCTAACAGCAGTTGTTGGTTTATGACAACTTCCAACTCAACAGGATGCAATCCCAACTGAGGTATCCATCAGACCCTGCTACAACAATAAATTAATTTGTTTTAAAAAGTGAAAAACACAGCTGCAATAAATGCAACATCCAATCTGGGACAATAACTAAATGCAATATCTCATCTGAAATTTGCTCTTTTCCAACACTATCCATCAGAAAATAATTCATGACACACAGCTATGTTGCAGTATTTTATAATTCAGATTTGTTTTGAAATAGAAAGGCCTCCCTTTTCAGGTAACTCTCCCAGTTTATATCCTGGGCATGACCTTCTATCATGCAGAATATCCCTTTGGTCAGTTTGGGTCACCTGTCCTGGCTATGCTCCCTCTCAGTTTCTTTTGCTCACCTCCTCACTGACAGAACATGACACAAGGAAAAAAAAAAATAAAAATCCTTGACTTAGGATAACCACAGACCCCAAAATATCAGTGTGTTATCAACACCATTATTATTATGAATCCAAAACAGCATATGCAACAGCTACTGAGAAGAAATTAGCTCTATCCCCACTGAAACCAGGACAGAGAGGAGATGACAACCTCAGGATCCGTGTTTTAACAAGAAAACTCTCCTTTCAGATCTCCCTGTGAAAAATTGAGCCAAAAATTCCACAAAGCAAAGCATAAAAAACCTCTCTAACTCCTCCAGATCAGAAGACAAACACTCCACAAAAGTACACCCAGCTTCCTTTATTGACACGTAAATCCCTGCAGCAGGGATCAATGCATCCCATGCTATCCAAACTGAGCAGCTGAAAAGTAGCAAGAGGGAATGTCCAAAATTCTGCTGATGAAAGGATTTTGCCTTGTAGCCCAGAACTGCTGCACCAGCAGTGATGGCAGGTTTTACACCAGTTCACAATAGAATTCTATCCACTCTCACTTTGTAAATGACCCTTAGAGATGTGACTGACTGCCTGTTGTGTGTGCAAGGGTTACAGAAAGGGAAGCAGGGACTGCAACTTCTGTTCAGATGTTTATAGCTATTCTTTTACAGAACTTAGAACTGTATGTTCTCAGTACCTGAAGTAGTCCTACAGGGATCAAAGGAAACAGGGCCTTCACAGCCACAGTGACCATAAGGACTATAAGGAAGTGCTCTAGGGGCAGATCAGGAAGTAGCTCACTTTCCAACTACCATTTCTACTACCATTTGTAGTATCTGTAGCGTTCAGTGTCTGACCAAGCACCCATGTACATGTTTCAAGACCCCCAACACACTGCATGGTACTGACAGGAGCACTGCCTTCCCTCTGCGCACACCAAAACTTAATGGGTAATGATTTACAGCAAATAAATAAGAAACTGCACCAAAACATAAGATCCAACAAATTCTAGCTATTCACTGTGCCATGTGCAGCATGAACTTTTAAAGGTTATGCTGGTGTAGCAGAACAGGGCTCCCTGCAGTTACACATCAGCCCCTCTTGTGCTGCTCATACCCCATGGTAGGAGCCCTCATCTGGTTTTGGCTAAAGACAAACGGACTGGATAGAAGGATACCAAACCAACAATAAAAAGTACATTTTTTTTCCCTTGAGGAAAGCCAAGGGAACTTGCTGAAGATAACTAGAAAGATAACCTAAACTCTGGAATCATAAACTGAAGTCTTCTAAGCCCATGTGCTTCTTGGCACATTTCATTCCTGTTCCAGGAATGCCCGTTCCAGCATAAACCATACAGGGAAACTGTAAAAAAAAAGGCAATGTTGTCTTATAACTGTATAAAACTAACAAAAGTGGAGTGTCCAAACCTTAGAAGGGCTGATGCGAGATCTGGAAAAAAGGCCTGGATAAGAGACTAGGCCAAGAAATCATCTGTTTCTGTCATGTGTTGGTTGAGAAACAATTATAAATGGTCATTTTGTGGTTTATCAGTTCTTCAGTTATGCCACCTATAGTCTGCAGCCAGGTAAAACATGTTTGATTAAACTGCAACGCAAAGCAGGGAACTTCCACAGTGCCAAAACAAAAACCAAAAGTGTTCACCAACATGTCCAAACCTCTTCCATCTGGCACAGCATTTGCCTTCAGCCAAACAATGTGAAAGAAGTTCTGTACTGACTTATATCTGGTTCAGTTGCACTGAAACCCTCTCCTGAAAGCACTCACCAAGAAAACATTCCAGTTCACCCCTCTCCTCTGTCCTTTCCCACACACAGCCCATTCTGCAGAAAAGCTCCCCTTGTGACAGCTCCTCCTCCTGCTTTGAAACTATAGCACACAGTCACAGTGAGACTTGGGAACTCCCTCCAATAAATCAGTGCAGGAATTTCTTAATGTCCCATTCCCTGCACCACTCAGCTGGCACAGATTCTCTAAATCTGCCAAACAACTTGCCTTGTCTTCTCTGCACTGAACACCACAAGCTAAAATGATGACACAGATTTGTGATGAAGACAAAAATAAATAAATAGGACTACATGGTAAAACTACTGGAGTGATCTCTGATGTTCTCTTTGAGAACCAAGATGGTAAACTGGGAACTTTGTGAGAAGGAAAGTAGCAGAGAAAAAAACAAAACGTCTGGCCAGATTCTGACCAGGTCTAAGCAGATACAACACAGGAGATATTAAGACATCTATCTTAGGGCTTAATCACATCAGGTCTGCTTTCCCATGGCTACTCCAATTCATTTGATTACTATCTCCTCATACCTCTACTTTTTCTTCCCACTGCTGCCCTCCCTGAAATTATTCTTAAGACTGCCAGTTAAAAAAAAAAAAAAAAAGAAAACAAAAAAAAGGCAACAAATCGCTCATTTGCTCACCCATTTCTTTGAATTCTTCATTGACAAGCTGCAGCCATGCTACGTCCACATCATTGAGGTCATAGCGGCACATGCTATCGGCCAAGGTTCGGATATCCACGTAGCCCAGCTCCGGAGGCTCCGCTCCCGAGGAAATTATGTATTTCCTGGGACGCGCAAAGGTGACCGCTTTGGTCTCGGACACAACTCTGAAACAGACAGGCAGGCAGGCATGAGCACTGTCTGGCTGCTGAGAGACTCAGCTCTAGCAAATTAAAAATGCTTTACTATAAGTGACTAGCAACTACCAGCAGCAGCCACCTAACCATCCCAGCAACCATCTGGCACTACTGAGATGGGAAAACAGTTCCATGCACTTCCATAACTGATTTGTGGTATTGTAAGAATTTAACTGGAGTTGTCTAGAAATCCAATTCATTGCCAGAATTCTACATAAAATTAAATATTAGAGGACAGAGCTGTGCTTACTCTTACCTGAAATTCACACTTGTTTAAAGCCAAAGCAGGGGCACTGTATTTATGTAATAGCTGCCATATATACACATGCTAAATTCTGGTTTAAGACTTTTTAAAAATCAATCTGTTTAACTAAAATACTAACCACAAGAACATTCAAGGAAAAAGAAAAGTATTTCTGGCTGTCTCAGTAGAGGACACTGCCCTTTCTCTTAGTTAACAGCACACACTGAAATTTAGCTTGGATGAAACCCACTTCACAGCACAACCCTGGTACCTTCAGGAACAACAGGCCACCCTGTCAAATGCCTGCCTCCTGCACTACCACTGGAGATGAATTTTTGAGGTGCTACAAGGGAAGAGACTGCACCACCCTGTGTTCTCTGCTGGGAACAGCCTAAGTTCCACAAGGAGCAGGACAGCTTCCATATCTCACTCTGAGGTCCAACGTGGTAACTCCTACCAAAACCCCTCATCTGCCTGTATTCTGCACAAACAGATCTCTGTAAATCCTCTACCTATTTCAGTCTTGCACATCCCTAAAGCTTCTCCTCATCTAGCTCATTTCAGACAATGAGAAACAGTGAGCAAGAGCCAAATGCTGAATTTGGAGTTTCTGAGGTACTGTGAAAAATACAAATGTGACCTTGCCAGCCTAACTGCACTGCAATTTCTGGTCATACTTCAGCATTCAAATGTTACAGAGTACTGTGTCTTCACAGAGAATGTACTTTAATCTGGGTACTGATTTCAAAATCTTCTTTAGCATAAACTCCTTCCAGAGTACCTCTCTGTGGAAATAGTAACCTGTGGGCAACACCCTGCCACAGTAGTGGCACAGAAGAAACAAGCAAAGTGACTCTGACCTCAAAACAACTCCCTTTCCTGGCTTTATTTCTGTTCTAGAAAGAAGTAAAAAAAAAAAAAAAAAGGCAACCCTTACTACACACTGAAAACCATACAGCTGAATTGTCCATCTGACCACATGTGAAATTTCCACACGGCCTCACTCCTTTCTCCTGCTCCTCTGCCCTCACCAGTCACTACCATGCCACACATTTTATCCACTGTCATATTCCTTACTAGCACCAGCTCCCTGTATAGCCTTGGCTTCTATCCTACATCAGCTATGATCTGTCTATTGCGTAGTCCATATACATAACAGCCCCCTTCCTTCCCAAAGTCAGGCACTCCAGCAGCACCAGGGCAGGACTCTCCAAGTGTTTTGAGAGGAAAGAAAGAAGACAATAATCAGGCATAAGTGGGCCCCTGTGACCAGTGATAGTGTAGTCCTATCAACAGTAGGACTACATAAGATAGCTCAGCAGAAAACAAAGAGTGGTGCCAGCTGTGCCAATACCTATTACTGTGATGCCTTCTTTCTCTGTCTTTTACCATGTTGAATTTGGAGCAACATCTCTCTTGGCCTTTGGCAGAGAACAGCTCTCTCCTAAGTGAGTACCTGGACCTCCTATAGCCACCAAAGCACCTCCCTAACAGACACAAGGCAGTGATCCCCTGGGAGGTTCTTCCTCTGCTCAAGTTCACAGGTGTCCTGGCCCTCCCACAGCCTTGAGAGATGCTAACAGAGGAATCAGTGAGGAGCAGGCAATGTGAGTGCACATATACCATATGTGTGTGTGTCTCTGCAGGGACTGGGAGAATCAGTGTGAAACAGGGAAAGGGTATGTTTCCATATCCAAAGTGCAGAGCAGAGAGCAAAATACCAGGTTTTCCTTGGAGCTCCAGGTCCCATCCTTTAGAAGAAGGAAGGACAGGCTTTACCTGATGTGCAGGTTATCTCCTCCTTGTACAGACCTAATTAGGCACTCTGCAGGTTGCTGCATAATACAAAAACAGTACTAACAAACTTTCCTGTGGTCCCCTTAATCCAAGGCTAAAGCTGACATATACAGACCTAAGAAGAAGCAGTCAGTGTTCTATCATCACAAATCTTTTGCTGTGTAACAAGGACTGAGCTACTATGGTCCCACAAGCACTGGACCAGTCTGGACTGACTCAAAGAGAACTAGAATTATTAAATGGCAAAAATCCTTGCTCTTCTTTTCTCTACTCCCTAGGAAGCATAAAATGGGCTGCAGCACTCTCCTGCCCTTAGAACTGCAGTGTTTAATTTGAAACAGAAAGTAGTATCTAAGTGTAACAAACATGGCAAGGAAAATAAGGGTTTTTTGGATAAGAACTAGAAAATTTCACATTATTTAGTTACATGAACATCTGGACAGTTCTTAAAACAATTGAAATGTTGTACAATCAATTTCTTAGGCTAATAAAATAAATCACCAAAAAAAATACAAAACCAAAATAAATGCTGTGTTTTCTCTAGCCCTTAAGGCTGGTTTGTCCAACTGGTCCTTGAAAAGAACCTGTGGCTTGGAAATAAGCAGAGGAAACACGAGAGAAGGGCTCTTCCAGCAATGATAAGTGAGCTCAAGTCTGGCTTAAAAATAGAAGCTATTTTTGAGGTTCCGTCATCAGACTCCATGCTAGTGTATTGCCAAAACCAGTTCTCTGACATTTGTATTTCACATGCGCAGAACAGGCCTGACTCTTGACCTCTCTGACCATTCCAAAAGGTGAGGCAGGTTGCTCTTCATCTGTGAGAATCAAGACCTACCTAGCTGGACACCACAATATAGCCCAGGAAGCCACAGTAATGTAAACATAAGCTGCTAGCACAAATGTGTGTGTATTTCTTCACATTCCTCCAAATTATACCTGGCTACTGGTTCTGGGATGGTCCCTGGGCTAACTGGCACCTGAACTCCCTTTTCCCATTCCTGCCTCCAGGGATCTGCCAGCACATAGTATTCATCAGGATTCAGCTGGAAGGAGTCATGTAACTTCATGGCAGTAATCAGGTCCGTTCTGAACACCTGCAAAGAGAGTGACCAAGAGAGAAAAACAGAGACACTGACATTTGATATTGACACTCTACAATTCACAGCTTCAGGGTAACCATGGAGCACAGTGTGGAACAAGGTCACTGTACCACCAGTGCACTAGCCCAGCCCACTGCAGAACAGGGTTTAGCTTCATGGCAGGGAAAGGGGTGGCTGAAGGCATGAATACTGACAGGATGACTTTCACGTAACTGCGCTACAGGTACTGGAGGTCCTGGCACTCCTCCTGCACTGGAGAATTGTTCTGAAAGGTGTTACCCACTTTTGCCTCCATACTGGCTGCAATAAAAGCTGCAGGAGCTCTGAGTTGTAAAATAGGAGCTCAAGGAAGATTAATTTTTGCCCCCACTTTCTTTTTTTTTTTTTTTTTTTTTTTTTTTTTTTTTTTTTTTTTTTTTTTTAAATTATTGGAGCTCTGAGTCATACCAAGACATTCCAGAAATTCCCTGTGGTGTGATTCTACCATTACCAGCCACAAGGGGAAATTCTAAGGAGATGACTCTTTGTGCAAGTACTTATAATAAGAAACAAAAAGACTTAAAAAAAAAAAAACTTTCACTGAAATTCTTGTGGCAGCTCCCTGTTCAACACAGATACCTGTCATTATTCAATCAACTACACACACCTCTGTGTCACAGTTGTAATTTTCCTTTGCCTTTGCAAAGGCATCCAGCTCTAAAGCCAGCAGGATGTTTGGAAACCTGTGGCCTAGCACCCATGCTGCGTTCAACAAGCCACAGAGTGAAATAAAAAGGGATTTACTCCTGTGGCAGGCCTGCTGTGGCAGCTTCAGCCTGTTGATGTTGCAGAAAGCTGAGTGCTGCTATCACAGGCATCCCAACTACAAGCCTGCACTTGCTGACATGAGTTCCAGCCCTTCCCACCCTGCTCCCCACAAAGGGCAAGCCCTTTCTGACCTCCACAACACTAATTTCCAACTGCTCCATGCCTCATTCAAAAGAAAGGGTTAAAAAGAAACCAGGGGACAGAAAATAAGCATCACCAGGACAAGATGACAGGTAGAGTTCCCTGTAGACTTCTCAGTCTATGGTGGTCAGAAACAACATCCAGAGCCCCATGCTGCAGAGGAAAAGACTGGATTTTCAGGGCAGTGCTCCCGGACTCCCTCATGAGGCTCCTAAGGGGGCAAAGTGACTCATCCTCCCAGCCCCAAACCAATGTTCCTGCTGTTACCTCAGCCCCAGCCCACTGCTGCATGTGGCTGAGGCAGAACCAGATGTACAGAGAGCTACCCAGGCAGCCACTTCCATCATCCACTACTCACACACGTGAACTTTTGGAAAGCATTTTAGTGTATCTGATGGCTAGTTACACTTCTGAGAATATTTTCAAGCATGATTTGCCTGGCTACACTGCACATCTTGAAACCTCTCCTCCCTCTCAACACACACATACTGTTCCACTTCTGTCTATGTATGTTTCTGTTTCTACTCTGTTTTTGTCAATAAAATAGCATAAAATCATTATATTCCTCTTAACACTTGTCTTGACACATTCAGAAAAACTGCCAACATTAAAAAGTAAAGAAGAAGACTGCCATGTGAAGAACAGGGTGAATGCTGGTAATGAAATATAATGAAATGTTTAAAACAATTCAATTACAAGTCCTGTGAGGCTTAAATCAAGAAACAAAAAGTAAGCCAAAAAGTAAATGGGCTCACAAAACAAACAAGCACCGCTGGCCAGGGGCTTCTGCACTTTTAAGTGATTTGACTTAAAAAAATCAAAAGTCAAATTAAAAAAAGACTAAAATGGGACACAAACCTTGCTCAATCTCAGAGCCAAAATAACTCAGGTTCTTGGATAAATTTGTCACAAAACTCCCTCAGAAGCAAAGCTAATGCAGTACCTGACAGCCAAAAAAGTCCTTCCCAGGCCAGTGGCCCCATGACACCATTCTTTCTGCCCTAGCTGCTGATGAAATCAGAGTGCCTGGAAGAAAGCAAAGCTTACAGAAGTGCTAGCTCTCAGAAGCACTGAATGCTTCAAAGCTGAAGGATGAAACCCTGGCCACACTGAAGTCAGTGGGAATTTTGCCACCAACTTCAATGAGCCCAGGATTTCACCTGGGGAGTTTCAGAGTGTCACTTTCCTGCCAGCACACTTCTCCTGCTGCAGCAAGCAGGGACAACACAGCGGGGGAAAGGCTATGGAGCAGGGCTAAAGAGAAGCACAAGAGAAGTTCATCCAGACTGAGAAAACATGAGAGAACAGCACAAAACTGCAAAGATTCTGACAGAAAAAGTAAGGTAAGAGAGAGAAGAAAACAGAAACACACAAAAAAACAACAGCAAGACTCCTAATTATCTCAGTTAATTTCTTCATAGCGTTTCATGAGGTATTTCTCAAAAGCAGGTATAAGGGGCTACTTCTAAGGGATGCACAAAAGGTAACTAAGGAAAACAAGCCTATTGCTAACAAGAACAAATTCACCAGGCATCTCTAAATTCACAATTAAAAAAA
>VWZN01021753.1:23889-36046 GCA_013396955.1 Regulus satrapa | reverse complement strand
AAAAAAAAAAAATTAGAAGTTAAGTAACTGTCCAAGGCTTTCACTGGAAAGATATTACTGAATTCATGATGTTTTAGTTTTTGTCTTCTCTTTAGGGATTAAGGAATCTGCCCCAATAAAACCTCTGTGAAACACAGCAATAATTAGCAGACCTTACACAGAATATGCATAATGGTAAAAATCTAAGCAATGTTCCTAGCAAATAGCTAAAAAATTTTATTTCCTGAGGTAGGAATACAAAGAGGATCATTTTAGGCAAATGTTAGTGTTTTAATATAAAAGATGGTGATGCTATCAGCATTCTTCCTTCTTTCTGTGAAGAGAGAAAAAGAATAAAAAGAAAGAAAAATAGTGACTGACTGCCATTTATTAATCTGTGAGAAAAGCCAGACTTCCAAAATCATTTAACTACCATTCCACTAGATGTTCACTTGGAAACTGTAGAAGAAACACAAGCAGGAGTATGAACTCCCTGTGAGGATCCTATCAGATCATCCCCAAACTCTGCTTAAGGTCAGAAGAGAATAAGTAAAATCCCTCACAAATACTGTGAGATATACAGCTAAAATGCATGACAAAAAATCCAGACTTATTTCCTGTAATGCAGCAATGTAAATATTAACATTTTAACAGACAGATGTGATTTCTTTAATCAACAGCCTCCTAGAAGACACAGACCACATACATACCCACAGAGATTAGTATTCAGTTCTCAAGGGTTCTGATATTTTCCATTGGCAAGGCCTTAATATCTGACCAACTAGCTGCCACTGAGGTGCTCAGTGAGCTAAAACTCTGCACTAGCAAGTCACCATCTGGAAATTTCCAATTCATTTGTGGATCTGAATGGTTGTGTACACTGCTGGACCTGGGAGAGAAAGCCTGCACACAGGAGAAAGAATTAAGAACAATAAATTGTATTGGCAAGGTGTGTTTGATTCAAGTTTCTGTGAGAGATGAGCTTGTGAGTCTGAACTGAAGGCTTTAACATACTTGTTCCCAAGTAAGGCAAGCATCTGGCAAAATTAGTGTAGTGCCAGCGTGATGTACTTCTGGGTCTTTACCAGTGACCCTTAATTCAGCTCCAATGACAATTAAAAGAGAGTATGGGCAGCTTTTTCCAGTTTGGTTTTTTTTTCATGCCACAAAGAAACTACAAAAATGAGGAGTCAGACAATCCCTGCAATACCACCCATCTCCATTTCTTCAGTGTTATCTTACACATCAGAAGTGTCTTTAATGCACACTTCTATGTCCATGTACACAAGGGTTTGGTCACTGGATTAATTAACTGTCCCATGTTTCACAAAAGGATAACTCTTATTATCAAAGCTAAAGGAGCTTCAGTTTAAATGATTTTTAAGTGCTATATGAAAGCACACTATGTAAAATTTCCATGCGTAAGAGACAAGTCAAACACAGCCAGCCTTCTTCAGGATCTATTAAAATGCGTGTTTTCTCCATGCCAACTACGTCACTACAATGAATAAGGAAAGAAAGTTTCTGAGGTAATTCTGTAACAGCAACTTCCTTGCCCACAAAAGTGGTGAACACACAATGGAAACACTGTTACTGAGGAGGCTGTTAGATTTTTCTGAGCAATGTAAACTCCATAATACTAGGAGAAAATGGTGGAAGAACTCCTCATGGGACTGAGGTTTTACTACACTGCAGCTAAGAGATGACCTTTGGCAAGGCCTTCACATCAATAGGGAAAACACTTACCCACTGAATAAACAAAGCCAGACTATAAGCCTTGGATTCATAGACTCAAACTAGCACCACTGCTTAGACAAGAAAGTAAGAAATTGGAGCCAGCCAAATGATAGCAAAATATCCAGCCCATATCAGTATTGAATCTAACTACTTTGAAATCCCAAATGAGAGTTTCAACTCTGCTTCCACCAAAGCCAATGGCAAAATGTCTGCACTAGTGCCAAGCCCAAGTCACAGAATTTCCCAAAGCTGCTCTCATTAACAAACCATTCACCCACTCTGCGTACACCAATAAAAGTGCAGGAGGAAAATTAAGGATGTTAAGCATCCTTTCCATATTTTCATACCTAATCCAGAAAAGGGACCTCACTGAAAGCAGAAATTCACAGCCCATTACACCTACTTCAGTGGTTAATGGTTTGATTTGTACATCTGAGTGCATGATGAAAAAGCCACCCCCTGGATTATACAGAAGGCAGAATCTACTCTGGTCAAAACAAAACAGAGGATTCAAAACAGCTCTTCTGTACTATAATAAGCACCTGAACCTAGTTCAATTATTTCAGATTAAATATTCCAGACACTTCAAAATTATTCACTTTCATTAAGTATCCAAAATCACTCTGTTCATCAAGTTTCCTGAGTACTAGCCCTAGTCCCCAACTGGATTAGGATCAACAAGACTAGAAAAATAACTAAAGATTGAGACAAGAGGTAAATGTGATTATGGTAAAATAAAATCAAAATTAAAAAAAAATCATAAGGCAAGTCTGAATCACTGGAATTTTGAAGATATAGAAGTTCTGCAAGATTCTATTATATATATCATGGGAAGAATGAGTTTCACAGCAGATAGAAAAACAGTGAGATGTGTTAAGAGAGCCCATGCTACCACAAGCCATGTGAGAAACAGTAAATATTAAAAATACGCAACTCCAAGACATGAAGCCAAATAAACACATCCAAAATATTACATCATCTAGCTTCTTGAGGATTCTGTGATAAATCCCATCAAACCAGTTACGAGTTTCATAACCGTTAGACATCAGAGATAAAAAAGTATCTTATTAAGTGTTACATGATCACAGCAAGTCTAGGATGAATGCAGTAGCCTACTGAGCATCATCAGTCTGGGAAAGAGACCAGGATCATTTGGATTCTTTTACAGTTCAGATTCTTTCACATGACCTAGGTGTTTGTGTGTTTAAAAAGGATTTCATCTCTGAGAACAAGGGAAGAGGGATCATATTCCTATTACATGCTTCTTAGTTTTCCTTTTGCATTTATCTACATAAGGAAAAAAGCAAAAAGAAATCCCAAACCACAAAAAAGGTGTGATCCTCAGCTAGGGAGAAAAGAAGTAAACACATCACTGGTGCTGCAAAGGACTTCTCAGACTCAAATATGAAATTTTTCTGTCCCTAAGGCTTCTATGAATACTTCACACTGTAAATATAATGTTCTTATAGTACCATCACGGGGTGTATGTAACACACACCTCCTGATAATAAAAGAAAGCAATCAAGAAGTGTGCATTCTTTTTTCCCCACTTGTGAAGAACATACGCTTTCCAAAAGGAAAAACTTAATCAATTTTAACTGCTTAATTTTATTAAATGATCTGTCAAGAATACATTTCCATTAAAAAAAAATCCAATCAAAATAGAAAATTGCTTGGAACCAATAAAACAATTCAAACCCTCAGGGGATTTTACCCTACAACAAATACACTATTCAGCATGAGCAGAGAAGTCTCAGCTATTTAGGGATCACACACAAGGCTGTTGTACAGCCACCTGTAAGGCACCCAGCTATGTTCCTGGAGAATCATCTGCTGCTACAACCTCTGAACACTTCAGAGCCCCAGATCACTGCAAGCACTACTCCCACCATAAATACACTCCTGCTGCAGCAGGCAGCACCACAGAGCAAAGCAGCCCTGATATAGATCCATGTCTGGCTGTCACTCCTACTTAACACCAGACTTTCCAGATGTTCACGCTGCTCTGCACCTCACTCTGAGACCACCCTTCACCATGAGAGTGAAGGGATTATCTGTCCCTCTGCTTCCCCTCACAAAGATGTTGAAGTCTCCAGTGTCTCCCCTCAGTATCCTCTTCTCCAGGCTGAACAGACCAAGTGACCCCATTCCTCGTATGGGTCCCCCTCAAGGCCCTCCATGATCCTTGTGGCCTTCATTTGGATGGCTCCTATTGGCTTAATGCCTATTTTATATTGGGGCACCCCAAAGTGCCCCCAGCACTCGAGGCAAGGCCACCCCAGTGAAGAGCAGAGTGGGACAATCCCCTCCCTTGCCTGGCTGGCCATGCTGTTTCTGATGCCCTCCAGGACAGGGTTGCCCTCCTGGCTGCCAGAGCACTGCTGACTCACATTCAACTTTCCCTCAACCAGAACCCCAAGTCTCCTTGTACGGCACTGCTCTCCAGCATCTCATTCCCCAGACTGTCGATACATATAGCGTTGCATCGTCCCAGGTGCAGAATCCTGCACTTGTCCTTTTTTGCCTTCAAGTGGTTGGTGAGTGCTCATTTTTCTTATGTTGAGGTCTCTGCAGGGCCTCTGCCCTCAAGGGAGTAGATAGGGCCCCCCAATTTAGTGTCATCAGTAAACTTACTTGGTATTCCTTGTAGTTCTGTGTCCAGGTAATTCAGGAAGATATTGAGGAGCACAGGGTGATGATGGAGCCCTGCAGAACCTGGACACCAGTTGAAGTCACCCCATTACCTATAATCCTTTGCGCCTGACCCATGAGCCAGTTGCTCACCCATCACATAACACAATTGTCCAGATGTGTGCTGGACACCTTGACCAGAAGGATCCTGTGAGAGACAGTATCCAAAGTTTTGCTCAAGTCCAAAAAGATTACATCTACTGGCTTTCCTAGACCAACTAGGTAGGTCACCCTGTTGTAGAAGGATTCAACAAGAAGGACTTTCCTCTCACAAAGCTGTGCTGGTTGTGACCAACGTTGGTTGTGTTATCAGACAGCTGTTTTTCAATACCTCCCCAAATCTTTTCTAGGATTTTACTAGGCACTAAAGTGACACTGACAGACCAGTAGTTTCTGGGGTCCTCCTTCTCGCATTTCTTGAAAATTGTGACAAAATTTGCCAGCTTCCAATCAGCTGTGATATCTCAGGATTCCTGAAAGTGTTCAAAAATCATCAAGAGATGTTTTGCAATTACATCATCTAGATTCTTGAGGATTCTGTGATAAATCCCATCAAACCTTACAGATTTGTAGGGATCCAGCTGCAGCAACAGATCCCACAAAAGTTCAGGATCAGTTGGGAGTTGATGATTCTCACCATCACGATCCTCCAAGCTCAGGGCACTGAAACCCCCTTGGTCCATCAGCAGTGTTGAAGACGGGCAAAGAATGCATTAAACACCTCTGTATTGTCCATGTCCCTGTTTGTGAGGTGACCATCCTCATCCTGTAGCAGGCTGATGCTATTTCAACACTGCCTTTTGCCATTAATGTATTTAATAAAACTCTTTTTATTGTCCCCCACATTTCTGGCCACCTTCAACTCTAAGTGAACTTTGGCCACATTAATTTCTCCCTATAGCAGCAAGCAGCATCTCTGTGTTCTTCCCATGTCACCTAACCTTGCTTGTACTAGGAATGCACCTTCCTTTTTTTGCCTTACATCCAAGAGGACATCCCTGTTCAGCCCAGCCAGCCTTCTGCCTCGCCTGCTTGACCTGAAACATTTAGGAAGCACCTGCTCCTTTGGAGAAGTGCTTAGGAGCTTAGGTGCCCTAAAGAGATGGTGTTTAAAAACTGACAAGCACTGGTGGACCTCAGCACCTGTAAAAACATTTTCCCAGGGGACTTTACTTACTAGTTCCCTGAACAGCTTTGCAGTCTGCTCTCCTCATGTCCAGAGCTGCAGTTTTACTGGCACTTTTCCTCTTGTCAAGTATGTTTTCCTGTCAAATGAGGGTGATCTTTATGGGAAGTCCCTTCCTCAGATGCAATACCCTACCAGCCAAGATAAGCCTTTCAAATCAGTCCTCCAGACTGCTCCAGCAACCTCACCACAAGCTACTCTGCCCCACACTGAGATTAACCTTCAGGTAAGATGCTCATTCTTACCATCTGTCATCACTCACCAACCCTTTTTCAAAGGTACATAGTGACCACTACACATGCTGCTTTGCCCAAATTCTGAGTATTGTAACTACATCACATTCTGTTGTTTAGTCACCATCCCTTACCTCATAGCCAGTTCAAATCAAAAACAAAAAAAAAAACATTTTCACTTCCTTTTCACAAAGCTCTGCACATGCAATCACTGCATTTCAGGTGCAGCGGCTGCAATTCTACAGTAAATTACACACACCCCCAAGGTTATGTACTCGGTAACCTTTGTGAAGGCACCCTGGGATCCATCTCAAACACTACAGTAATCTACTGGGATTCAAAGCCCTTTATAAACCTAAGATTGCCATAATTCAGTCAGTGCAGTGGATATTGGCAAAATTCGTTTAACTCTAAAATAACATTTGTTTAGCAATGATAGAATAACGGTCTGCCTAAATTACAGAACTCTATTCCATAATCCATAGGTATTAAATCTTTAATTTCTCAGAAGTTACGTGAAACTCTGTAAATTTTGGAAGCATTTTTCATCTGCAAGTGTCTTCAGTTCTTCTTTCAGACACTCTGCATATAGGAGTATGATAAATTGATAAACCCTCCACGAACAAATGAAAAAGCATCATGGGAGCAAGTAAAGTCCAAATCATGCTTTCAATTCCTTGTTCATGGAAAACACCACACAAACTCTCTTTGACACCAAGGAGTGCCTGGATTTAATACAATTTCCCTTATACAAATGTCCATGAGTTTCAGACCTTCCTCAAAAACAAGCTGTCCACATGTCAAACCAATTCATGCAAAAAAGAATGCCTTGAAGCTATAAATGGGAACTCCTCCACTGCATAACTTGATCTCACCAGGAAACAGCATATGGAATATTCAGCACAAAACACCTTTGAGACCAAAAGTCTAAAAAGCCAAGTGTCAAAAGCTGAGCAGGAAAGCTAAAACAGTTTCAAGATCTAACATTTAATTAGAGCGAGACCCTGAACCATACAGAAGGTTTAGCAACAGAGGATCAAGCTGAAATGCAGTGTAACAAAATTTGCTTAAAAACTATCAAAACCCTAACCAGCAATCAGAAAACAGGAGAGCAATGGATTTGAGGTAAACATTACTGATTTCCTTTCTACAGGCTTTGAAGAATGCAGCATGTATATCACAAGGCTTTTATGATGGGCCTGGATAATATAAATGCTCATTATAGTTGTACTACACTATCCGGAAGGCCACAGAAACAAACAAGCTCTGCTAGGTGACCAAAGAAGAAAAGCTTTCAGGAGCAAACACTCTTAGGCACTTCCCCAAGCCTCTCTCAACACCATTCCTCTATATTTAGACAAAAGTTCAAACTCTGGAGCAATGCCTGTAGTAATTTTTCAATTATATTTCAGAGGTTAAGATGTTCAAAAGTGACTTCTAATTTCAGAAAATTAAATCCCTGAGAACAGGGATATCATTTGGATATCCAGGGACCCACTGCAGAACTGCCAGGCAAAACTGGCATGGACACCTCTTGCCCAGTGCTTCAAATATTCTACTTTGGCTTTGTGTTAAAATGAGGATTTAGAATTTTGATTCTAAGGGGACACAGCTTAACAATTTCTAGTAGTTAGGTTGAAGGACATTAAATAAATACTTCTGGTAGCTTAGCTTTAAGAAAAGAATCAAGTCTGAGGGCAAAGAAGAAGTGATGAAGAAAGCAAGGATGCTGGCTTTAAGCTGCAAGGCTTCAAAATACTGCAAAAACCACATTAACCACGCACACCAAAATATCTTACATGAGTAAATACATGTATATATACTCTAGGACTACAGCCATGTATTTTGCCCCAAAATGAAAACCATTCTCTTTTCTTTCATCTCATAAAGTGAGAGATAGTATTTTTCTCCCTCTGAAGAACTACTGTATCTCCAGAATAATGTATTTTTAGCACTTGGTTATGAGCTTTGTTACCTTGTGACTACCAAAAAAACTGATTCAGTTCAGTGATCCAATGGAAAACAACTTTTTTAAAAATAAATTCCATTATTAGTGGCATCATTACTATTACATTCTGAATATTCAGCTTCCTGAGCTCAAGAGAATAAAATGTAGATTTTTTTTTTTTCATGCCAAAATATTTTCCTGGTTGCACAAGCCGACATGCTGGAGTCTAGCCCAAAAAACCACCATCATTCAGGTTACCCCAAACACATTTACTCAGTGACCCTCATGATGAACCTGAGTACCTGATCACAGTCTAGTAAAGCACGGTGTGCAAACTCAACTGCAGAACTGCAGCAGCTGGAGGCACAATCCTCATGCTGTAGGATGAGGGAAAGCAAGGCTGAGCCCTAACCTCAAAGACCATAGAGCTCATAATGATGCAACAAGTCCACTGGAGGGTCAAGAGGAGCCACTGACTGAAAGGGAAGCAGGTGTTTGCCAGCAGGATTCCAACTAGGTGTTGATTAGAATTTCATCTTTTCAATTAGACGATGTCTGTTTGAAACACCCAGAATAGTCAAATGTAATTGTTGTCACCCTCTGGAAACTCTGAGAAGGAAAAACAGCTAGTGAAAAACTTGAAGCCTACAACACAGACCACAGAAACTCATTAGAAATGTTTATATTTTTGGGGGGAAAACTTGCTTACTCTTCTAAGACTACTCTAAGTACAGTGGATCCGAGATACTACTGGCAAAGTAAGAATATAGAAACAAACACAGTGAAGAGTAATCAGTAATTCTACTAAAGGCAAGAGAGATCCTGCAAAGGTGAAACCTGTAAGGGGACACCCTTGACATTCATACATAGTTGCAAGGAACCACTGGTATCACCTGTAAGAGGAAAAGTGGAAAGAACCTAAGTCACTCATTCTTTCAGGGAAGTCTGAATGACAAAAAGCCTTGGAAGCCCTGACCCTACATTAAATGTTATCTGGGTTTCTGATTAATAACCCTTGATCCTTTGGAATATGTATATAGTAATAGAATGAATATGCAGGAACCTGTATCTGCATTCAGCCAGTAATAATAGGCAAAAAAACCCCAAAGCAACACAAATTAAGAAAAAAACAAGTGTAATGCAAAGGAAGTTTGCATATATTTCAAAGAACACTTGAAAACACTTCAAAAATTTCACTACCTTTGCAATGCAATTTATTTAGCAAAGTTATTTGCAATAGCCAGACTTTAAAACAGACAGCTCATAAAAAGGCAAGAGGTTTTCTTTCCTTTTCCAAACTCATTTTCTTATATTATGATCTATGGAACAGATTTTGTGGAAAATATAATTCACTCAGTTGATAACTCTTATCCAAATAATCCTACATCAAATGACATTACAAACAAGTGCTGTAATCAGCAACAGGTCAGTCAGTTGTAACTATTTCAGAACTTTAATTCCAGTATTAACTGCTTCATATTTTGCTTGGTAAAAGCTATTACACAAGGCACATGAAGAGATCAAAGGCTTAAAAAAACAGCTAAGAGAGTGAAAATAAAGACTATTATCCATATGAAATACTATTTCATAAAGTTGCTAGGGAATGAAAAAAGGGAGAAGCTAAATTCTAATGGAAGACATCATGGACATAAATTCTAATGGAAGTTTGCTGCTACTTGTTTATCTCACAATTAAAATCACACCTTTGTTTCTGGAAAGTTCACATCACTTTTAAGGAAGTACACTGATTTCAATTTTAATAACCTCTACTAAGCTTCTAACCAATAAAAACATGTCTGATTTTTTGAGGGTTTCTTCTTCCAAAATCCCCCAACTGCAAGTAGCTCTCCAAAACCAAGCCAAATTCCTCACCTCTAACAGATTTTGCTCAATCCTTATCTGGATTAACTACTAATCAGCCTGCTGGTTATTACCTTCTCTAATCCTTTCACCTTTACCACTTCATTTTAGCAACAGTTTGCCTAGGGTTGTTTAAAGAGGCAGCTTTGGCCATACCTGAGCAGATTCCCAGGCAGCACAGACACACCTAAGAAATATAATGCAGGTGAAGCAGTCACCTATGTGGAGCCACAGTATACCACAGGGATAAGTTCTCAGAGTGAAGCTTCAAAAGCACCTAGGAAACCACCCCAGTAACTTTCAGATTGAAATTTTACAAAAAAACCCCAAACCTCAGGTTTGAAGATGTGCATGTAGATAGAGCAAATTAAAACCTCTCTGACAACTGGCTAAACTGCAGTATTTGTCAGGTGTAATGTACTTGCTCATTTGGGCAAATGAGACACCTTGATACATTGCCCAAATCAGTATTTTGTCTCTCCCCCCATTCCTTCTTTTATCTGCTTAAATTAAAGATTACAATCCTGCTTAAATGAAAGGTTATCAGTCACTGGAATCCAAATACATGACAGAGAGAGGTACCACAGTGTGTGCTAGTTTTATCACTACAAAAACAGTTAAAAACAATAAATACATTCTGTATCCAAATTAGTAATTTGCTGAATTCAAATTCTTGCAAGCAATTCCTCAAAGAAAATCTTCAAATGCAGTGAGGAACAACTTCTATGCTCTGTTAATCTTTTCTGCTTAAGCTTGAAGCACTATACTTTCCCATTGCGTAAAAGGGTATGAGAAGACTGAAGCAAATTTTATCCTTATGCAAACTTCTATAGGCAATATCAGCAGATGTCTCCATGCTCACTCTGTCCTTATAATGATAAATTATGCTGCTTGCGAAGATTTCAAAGATGACCATTGACTTTTTGGTCTCATTTTATCTTATTCACTAAAACTACGTATCAGTTCAATGGAGGAATCCTGGATCTACTGTCCACCTGTGCTCAGAATGACTGGTTTGAAAACTAGATCCTTACAACATACATTTCTACTAGGTCAACCAATATGCAAAATGCCTCTGGCACATGAAACACTGCATTAGAGCACATTTTCCAACTCATAACCTCCTGCACTCTACACCAAAGGAGCACTTACTGCCATTGTCGTCAGAGTCCTCACTGCTGCTAGGAAGCCGATGTCGTTTCATGATCTCCCCGGGAAACAGTAGGCAGCCTGGGAAGCAATGAGACAGCACTTAACCCCAGGTAATAACACAGTTATCAACTTGTGCTTCTGATGGCATGCAAGCATTCACAGCACACAAAGGAAAACAAACAACTCCAACAGTAGATGCAATATGAACAGTCAACCTTTCAAGGATGCTTAATTAGGCTGTTATCACATGAACAAGTGAACAACACTGGAGAGTGGAAAAGACAATCCCACCAATGCTTTCCCCCCACCAAAACACTGTGTTTTGTCCTGAGGGGTGTTAAAATCACTAAATATCCACAGCCAGTGTGCTTACTTCCCCTGCCTATTCTGACACTAGATTTGCAATACAATAATATTTTTACTGCTTGTATAAATATTTACTTGGGCTAATATATTTTTGGAGCCATTTTACTCCTGTTTGAAGTACCAGATTTACAAAACTGGCGATGAAACTCATCCACTTACACATAAAAAATGAAACAGCAGCAGTAGCAAACCCAGTTTTCCAGATTAACTAAACACGCATCACCTATGCCCTGGAAAGCACCACCCTCTAAGATGAGAGAGGTATTTCCTCCTGTAGGCACATTTCTAGTGCCATGCCTAACACTAACTGTTCTTTGGGAGTAAAATTATTCAGATGATTATTCAGACATTCCTACAAACCGCCAGATTTCTACCAACACCAAATTCTTGGACACCTGGGCCTGTGATAAAATGGCCAAAAATCCCAAATCTTTTAAACTGATTCTCAGGGTGCTGATATTTTCATGTGTATTCCCTGAGGAATGAAATCAAAATCAGAAAAAAACAAGGAAGCTGTAAATAACTTGCCAGTATTTACATGTAAAAAGCTATTAAAAAGTACAAGTTGAAGAGCAGAAAAAAAAAAAGACAAGATAAATCCAGAAAGGTATAACTACCATAAGTTAAACTGAAAAGGACTCTAAATGCACATCAAAACCCGAGTCTTCGCTTACCATATATCAGTCATGGTATCAACAAGGTCTAGACACTCAACTAGCAGCAAATCTCTCACACCTCTGCACACAGATTTGGAGATCAGATGCCAAAATATTCTTTTGCTTCTAGGTAAGTGCATAAAATCTAACCTTATCTACATGTGACTTCAGACTTACTTGAAACCTCTCATCAAAACTCTTTTCATTGATCCTTCATGTAAAAATTAACTGCTTCAACTTTGTTTACTGAGAACAGAGCCAGTTGTAAGAAATTAAATGCCTCCAACTTTTATGATTCCCAAAATAAGAAAACAAAAAAAACCTAACTAAGCCTGATACTATTTACAAT
>VWZN01021752.1:11688-24963 GCA_013396955.1 Regulus satrapa | reverse complement strand
CTGGGTTTTTCTAAAAACTATGAACAAAGTGTAAGACTTAAAAATAATTTAGTATAAATTTAAAGAATAATTGCTCTTCTGTAATGTTGTCTCCAATTTTGTCTACTTAATAAATTACTAAGTGTTGTTGAAGCTCATAGTCTTTAGTCATAACAATAGTGCCAACCTATTAAAACATCAATTTTCCAGAAACAGACTCTAGCCTACAGATGTAGCTCCATAAATTAAATCTGTTAATGCTTTAATTTCTAATTTAAAAACTGCCTTGAAAATATTCCTGTATAAATATTAAAACTAAAGTGGCAGAAATCAGTGTCTGTGGTAAGAAATGCATAATGTAGATGAATTACAAACTCATACATAAATTGTCAGGAAGGAAATGAAAGCATAGATGTTATATATGCTGCAACAACAAATAACAGGTCAGTTCTACATCAGGGGAAGACCTGGAAAGAAGGGAATTGTCTTACCAATTCCTTCATTTTCAAAGAGGAATTGCAGGTCAGACCACACATCCTAACAGGTAAGGTTTGTGTCAGTCAGACTCAGAGTAATGTACACAGGAATAGCACAATCTGGAACCCAGTATGTCATCACATTCTTCTCTATAACTACAGATAAAGGTATGGAAGTACTTGATGACAACATTGCTCTTTCCTCTCTGATAGAATCTGGAAAATGAATACCTGACTAAATGTAAGATAGATAGATAGATACATAGATAGATAGATAGATAGATAGGTGATAGATAGATAGANATAGATAGATAGATAGATAGATAGATAGATAGATAGATAGATAGATAGATAGATTTTTTTTTTTTTTTAAATCAGGATGCTTGATTTAGCAGATAGCTGCTTATATTGTATGTTTAAATGAATTGTAAAATTAATAGCTTTACATTCATCTCCTATTTGCAGGAGAAATTATGGCATCCAAACACTTTCCTGTCCCAAAAATGTTAAATAACCTAAAATAATGGACTACACCTATAAACACAAGTAAAATCTCTAAACTGTTATTGATTAGATTTTGCTATTTCAAAATAACTTGATGCTTTTTTTAGTTACAGATTTTGTTAATCAAGACTAAATCTCAAAGAAAAGCACTTATACCATTATGAACTTGATCACATTGCATAAGCTTACAGACAGCTCTTAGCATAATTAAAAGATAACTCATATAACTTGCTAAGATATTCAGTAATAGATGCATGTTTTTCCTTTCAATTTCCTCTCTGCTACAAGACCATGAAATGAAACAGACTGAATCCAAAATACGACACATCATCACTTAAAGAGAATTTCCATTTTATTAAGTGCCTTGCATGTACATGTGTGCTGAGAGACATGGCAGTGGTTAAGAAAAAAGAGAACTTTGGAAATCTGAAAACAGAACCTAAGACCCAAGGACACGAATAATGTTAGAGTGTTTCTGTTACTGAAAAAAGAGAACTCCATTTGAAGTTTTCTTGCTAGGTGTGAGGAGTCTGAAAGAGGCAGTTTTCTATCCCATGTCCCGAATTACTTCTACAGTTTGCATTGGTGGCTGAGGAAAGATGGCAAGATACTAAAGAGCTACACTTTATAGGTAAAAATGGCATGTGATAGTTGTGTGAATGCACGTATTTTAGTCAAAACAAACCATTTTAAACATACATATGGAGGCTACATATGCCACATAAGGAGTGCCACAACTAACATGTACTACATTTCTTTAATAATATTTAGGTTGGAATTAAAAGTGACAAAACATAGTAGACAAATCTCCAGTACGGAAGAAGAGCTGGCACTATAATCAGACTTTAGAGGAATTAGAAACAAAGGTTACAAGATACTCTGAAAGCTTCAGCCCACTGAAGCCTGTGGTTGAGGAAATTGCATTGAAGTTTGTGTAAGGAAAGAGTCAACAAAAATGCACATCTGCATGGGACATTGCAGGCAGACAGATTCTCATTTCATGCAACCTCCGAGCCAGCAGGACCTGGGCAGTGTGACATCAATCCAAAAATCATGTAGCTGTTTTACTCAGCAACATGAGCTGGTGCTTCTGGCTCTTCTCAGGGTATATTATTTCAGGACGAGCAATACATTGATGCTGTGATGGCCTTTGTCACACTGACTGTTTTTCAGTGACCTGCAGTTTACCATGCAGACACAGATAAAGACTAGTCAGACTTTTCTTTCCTAGGGTAAAAATCATACCAGACGGAGCAAAACCACAGGAGAACCTGTAACTGGGACTCAGTATTGGTACATCAGAGTGGTAGTCTCACATCAAAAAGCACACAAGACTGTAAAGTGAAGAAGTGCTTGTAGTCTAACTGGTGTAATCAGATATTTGAAATGCAATTATCCCTTCTGTAGACAAAACACCTGATTAGGAATAGCAAGAACTTCAACTATGAATAACAATTAAGCATGCTACTCCTTTCACTGGACCAAAAAATTCTAAAAAAATACCCCAAACAAACAAACAAACAAAAAAACCCTGCTTTTACCAGGGCTCAAAATAATATGGCTATTTTCAGTCTTGAGTTCAGAGCAGAAAGTTCTGATTGGCTAAAGACATAGTAAGATGAGAATTTTTCTTCAGGTGTTTCTTTAAAAGTGTCTTTGTGGGTTTTTGTTGATTTGGGATTTTTTCCCTGTTTTTTTTGTTTTGTTTTGTTTTGTTTTGTTTTTTGTTTGTTTGTTTGTTTGTGTGTTTTGAATGATCTATAGGGTCTTTTCAAGTGTTTATATACAACTTTTTTTTACATGGAAGCTGTCCTTCCATGTTTTAATATTTCAAGCATGGTTCTAGAAGTTTGCATCATAATGAAAGAAATTAAAATATTTTAAAATATTCCTTTTTTATAACAGGAAGTTATTAATTATTTCATCCCAGTTTTCAGCCTCTATTGAGTGCAAATGTTGCTCTCTTCAGCTGGAATCCTCAACTAAACACAGCTGTTGAGAAGCTAAACATTGCTCAGGAGGTTACTTTCAGCAAGTGATCTGTCATTGTCTGATATATAGTCTTCATAAGAAAATCTGCTACCAGATGTGTCCATAACTATGAAACGCTCTCTGTCCTGATGACTGTACAGATGTTTGCTAGGAGGTAGGCAACTCCTGGACTCCTTCCTCTCTTTCATATCACTGCTTGTGGTAAAAGAGCCCTGTGCTGAATGTAACTCATTATGTCACTTATTCCATTAACTACTCTGAGATATTAATCTGAATTATTTTTTACATGCAACAATTTACATTATACACATCTTGAAGGAGCCCTGGGAAGTTCTTGTATCTGTATCTCAACCCATGGAAAAAGAAACTTTAACTGGTGGCATACTGCTTGAAACAGGGGTCAATCCCTCTCTCAAAATAACATTGATGTAGAAGATAGATAGTTTATGAATTCATCTTGTTCTCCTGGTCTTAACTACATAGTTATGTATCACAGATACAGAAAAACCTTTTGCTTCCCAAAGATAGAAGGGTCAGAAAACACAAAAAGGTGCACTGTTGCCTGACACTCCCATATTATCACCTAAAATAATCCAAGTCAAGATTATGTTCCACAAAATGTTTCCCAAAAAAAGCCACATGAACCACAGAAGGAAACTTAAATTTGTCTTTCCTTGTGATTTTCAAAGTGACCCTCATGGCCAAGGTGGGAGAGAATAGCTTTCCCTACCTGAAATAATGAATTGTAAAAACAGGATTAGCATTTTATGGACTTTTGGATGAAAAAAACAGCTTTTAATGTTCCCTCCATCAGATACATGGGACATCTAGTTCACTGTTAACCAACATTGTGCACATAGGTTTTTCAGCTGCAACTTTAAGCTTTCAAGATGAATTGTCGATTGAAACTATGTAATTTCACCACAGTGAAAGCTAGACTGGTTTTACCTGTTCTGGTAAAGAAACAGCCTTAATCAGTCATAGATTTTTTTTTACCTGTGAGGGAGGATAAGCGTTGAAGGAAAAAAGAAGAGAGAAATGTAAGTATAAGTGTGTACTGCTTGCATTTCTATATCACAGTCATGTCACATGCTTCATGCTTCTTGCTCAGATCACATAATCGGGCCTTGTCTGAACTTCTATAGGGTAGTTTTTCAACCTATGCAGAACGACAAAAACTAAAACTAAGGAGGGATTTCTAATGATTGTGTTGTTTTGCTGTCATTTGTTTCATTCCCAATCTGGCAAAGTCAAGAGTAGTTAAAGACCCTCTCCTGGGGACTAGGATATAAGTGCTTTAACTCCCCAGAAAGAAAAGAAATATTCTCTCTCCTGTATCCTTAAACCATAAGTTATTGTGTAAGTGAGGTGACATTTCCTTCCCTTCAGCTTTGAATAAAGCAGAGGGCCTCAAGATATTTGGACTCTGTCCCTAGAGGAATTCATTATTATGTCCTAAGAACAGGCTCTTCAACATAAGTGTGGAAAACATTGCTTGTGGATCCTAAATGTGAAATATATACAGAACTGGTTAGATCTGATAAAAATAAATTAGTTGTGGAAAAATGTGGAAGTCAACTAGTTATTTAGGGGTATAGTGATGCAAGATAAGATATTTATGGGCTTTTCCCACCTAAGGATTTTGAGAGAGAATTTTATCACAGCACTGATAAACTTAAATGCCTAAATTAACCTGTGAATTTCTCTCTTGGTCCCTTCAAGGAAATTCTTTAACATTCTTTTAGACATAACCCAGAAACTGATTTTTATATATGTTGGCATATGGCTTTTAAGGGTTGTTTTTTTTCAATTTAGTTGTGCAAGCACTATTTGATGAACAATGTATTGGCCAGATTTTGTCCATATTTGTCAAATAAATTATTCAACAAATCATTTTCACTTTATTTGATCAGCTATAACAGCCTTTCTGACTCTTCTGCAATCTAGATACCTTTTAAATAAATAAGTATGCTTGCCTCCAGAGACTTCAGGAGTCGAACAGCTGGTTTCCATCACCATGGTAAAAGCCTTGAGGGTGATTCTGGATGAATACCATTATTCTTCCCTAATATAGGATGGTGTGTAAAAAGAACCAGAGAAAGTTTTTTGTAATTTAGGTACACAAGAATGTTAGGAAAAATGAGTTCAGAGTTGGTCTTTGGTGGAAAAGAGACAAGAACCTGAATCCTGGTTTAATATGAAGCAGGTATATAACACCAAGGTGCCTCATTTCTTAAAATGGATGAGGTGTGGGGTGGCAGGTGGACCAGAAAAGTCAGGTGACAGAAACTGAGTTTGCAGTCAGTTCATCAAGGCAGGTGATACCACTCACAGAAGGAAGGAAATAAACTCTTTATGGTACCCATATTTTATTTTTTTAAACAAGAAACATAGAACTTTGGTAAAGAACATTGAAGCCTTTTTTAAGGAAGCATATTCAATCACAACAATCTGATTCATTATGCTTTTACTGGATAAATGAGAAAAATATGCAACTGTGATTCCTAAACATTGATATTCAGAGTTATTTAAGCTCAGTGTGGCATTTCCAGACTGCTATTGTTGCATATAAATGTTCACTTGCATAAAGAAGCACATTTTCTACCACAACCACCTCAGGGAAGCAGCTGGCTGCAAATGGGAATATCATCATTATCTTCAAGTCCTGAAGGAGACATTGTTGTAATAATAAAGACTTACAATTGTTTTACCTAACTTGCAATTAAATAACCTTTTTCCTAATAGAAAAATTGGATTTACAGAGGAAAACCTGTTGTAGGATTCACACTCGATTCTTTATGGTTTTCATCTGCCTCAGGGTTGTACCTTACACTAAAATTATAATTAAATATATATAATAAATTATATACAATAATTAATAATATATACTATATTATATATAGTAATATTGCATGCAATAGTAAATGCATATAATAAATTATAATTAAATTAATATGCAATTTATTTAGGATTTATTAATTATTAATGAAAGATTTAAGTGTTTTACAGGTGTATACAGTATGTGCCATAGAAGATTATTAACACTGCAGTACAATGCACTAAATTCACTTCCTGTCTATGACTAAAAATGATAGTAATTTTTCAAATTCTGTTGTCATATCTTTGAAATAATAATTTATTTTCCTCATGCTACGTTCATATTAGAAGTTTTTCAGTTATTTAGAAATTTATTTTTAAAACAAAATTTATGTCCAGTTGGTGGCAAATGTCATGTGAAAATACACAGCCTAATTGTATTTTACTGATTGATTCTTATAAAAATGTATTTATTTGTAATTTAAAAAATTGTAATTATCATTTAACTTATATGTGTTTCATTTTGCTGCAAAATTTATGCTGATAAGCAGAAAATTGCTAAAATATTTGGCTGTCAGAATTCTCTACTTAAGTGCTTCTTTAGGAACTACTAGACTAATTGCAATAACTACCACCATGAAGGGAAGGAACAAACATGTTATCTGAAACAGTGTGAGTTTCACTCTCACTGAATCCTTTTGAATAAAGCAAAGACAGATTGAGAACTACGAACTCTTTTTTTTTTTTTTTTTTTTTTTTTTTTTAGAAAAAAACATATATCTTCTTAGAGTGAATAAAGAAAAGGAGACATCTTTCTGAAGGAATCAGTTAAGATTGGTCTTTTCCCAAAAAATATGGTGTGATAATAGGTTTGGGTCATATGTGTCTGCATGCATATATAGATGTGGAGTGCCATGTGATTGTAGCTGTCAATTCCTCTGTTCAAGAGTAAGAGTATGCTACTCATAACAAAAAGCTGAAAGATATTAAGAATAGGAGAAATTTAGAAAAACAGATGAACTAGAATGAACTAGCTTCTAAAGAACTAGAAAAGCAGTAGTCCTTCTCTCCAACCTGTTGAGGTTGCTCTGAATGGCTGCATAGCAAAGCCAGTAGCAAAGCTAGCCCTCAGAAATCTCTGATTCAGGAAACCAGAGTAAAAGAATGTTGAAATGAAGATTTTCCCTTGTTCAAGGAGGATTGGATTAAAGAATATCTGAGCAAACTTGGCGTTGAGAAGTTCAGGGGCCCTGATGCATCCATGAATGCTAAGAGAGGTGGTGGACACCCCAGCAAGGTCACTCCTAATGGTCTTTGAGCAGTTGTGGTGATTAGGAGTGGTAACTGGAAGTAACATCATCACACACAGACTCAGGAAGGGTGAATGGGGGAGTGGACAGTGAGACGATTGAGAAGTGGTTGAACAGCAGATCCCAGAGGGTTGTAATCAGGGGCACAGGGTCCGGTTGGAGGCCTACCACTGGTGGTGTCCCCCACGGTTCAGGACTGGGCACGCTATTAAGTTATTCACCAGTGAAGGGTGAATGGTTAGAGTGCCTACTGTTTGCTGACAACACAAAGCTGGGAGGTGTTTCTGGCTTCTGAGAGACCCATAGACTGCTCTGCACACACGACTTAAAGAAGTGTACAGTAAATTCCTGGCTACATTTTAAATACATTTTAATACTGTAGGTTTCAAAATCTTCTTCCTGCTCCTCTGCAGTGAACATTAGCTTATAATGGACATGGGATCCTTTAAACAATTAAATATCTAAGGGCCCTTTGTCTTATTGTTCATTCATGACCTATTAATCTGACAAAACTTGCCACTGAAGTTGGTATTATTTGAATTACAACAAGAATATTAGTTTTTACTGTCAGTTGAACTCTTCTAGTGGCTCCAACTTGATAATTGTGTGGCAGATTATTTTTAGATTTTTTTAAAAATTGTTATGGGCAATCAAAATTGTATAAATGTACAAAAATTAATACTAAACAGAGTAGAAATACCTAAAAAAATTTATTGATTCTAAAACTAACTGAAAGGGCACTTCAGTAACACATGACCTCTATTAATACAAAGCGATTGTCCCCAAGAGGATTTTCTGAGTACTGAATTCAGTACTTTATCCTGTAGTGCAATTCAGTGCTTACCTATGGTACATAAAGCTTCAGATCTAATAGGTGTATAGGTTCTGTGTGACTAAGAGGAAGGAGGGAAAGCACCTTGAGGAGATTCTAGAGCAAGTCAATATTTTTTCAGTATAATCTGCAAGTGAGGCATAATTTAACCCACACTTCAAGGCAATAAAAAATTATTGTGTCATGCTCACTGTGATTTTTAGATAAAATAATCTTGAAGCATTTCACAAAGATATAGATTAGATGTTAGTTACGTAAATGTACTTCCTCATCAATCTGTTCTTTGTTCACTTAAAGTGGTACATTCTTTCGATGTCAAACAACTTCTGATTCTGAATAAATAATTCAACTATGAGATACACTTGTCCATAATATATGAAAAAGGGAAATAAATTAGAAAGAAATGTCAGAAAATTGACAATATTAAATGTCAATCAATTTACTCTGATTGCATAAATAAGGAAAGGGAAACACCAACACTTCCAAATGTTGTTAATATTTAACTTGTTACAATCACACAAAAAAACCTTAATAATGTAGCAAAACTGGCCCCCATAACGACAGAAAATAAAACACTACCTCTCTCATGTCACAATATCAGCATTATTGTTGGTTTTGCTAACAAGAAAAGGAGGCAATTAGCTTGTATATTTATGAACCACTTAGAATGAAGCATTGCAATGAGAAGAAATAATATTATTCTGTTACATCAGATTAATTTTGTTTGAAATTGTGTCTCAGGGGTTGATATCACCAAATTTTGAGAAAGCAAAAATAATCACAGTAATAGACACTTGATTGAAACCTTGACCAAAGGGCACATTTTTATCCAGTTGTTGCTCCAGTAGTGGTTAAATTAGTCAATGAGGGAATAAATGTATTCTATTTATCTTGTTTACAGGTGTTTTGGTTATTCAAACATTTTCTTTCATCTTTCTTGTTATGAAATTTCAAATGTATAAACATCTTTGCATTGCACAAAATGTTTTTGTTTTTTTTTTATCTGAAACCATGCATAAGATTTAAGAAAATTGATAAGCATTTTAAAAATTTTCCACTGACTGCTTACTCTTCCACAGAAACTGTCACTTTGTTCCCTGTCTTCCTATCTATTACAGAAGAAATATTTCCTGGAAACCAGATAATGATTTTTCAGCACAGATTTTTTGAAAAAGAAAAGGAGAAGAATATGGTGTTTCTGATTTCTTTGTTCAAAAACTATAAAACTGTTTGTTTGATTAGATTTAAAGGATAAATTTAGAATTATTTTTCTAGGGCTACATTTTTCTAGAGTAAATTAAAAGCTGAAATTGACTTTTTAAACTGAACATTATGTTCCCATAATACAGAAAGTTATACTAGCTGATGAAAAATTAAACAATAGCACTTTAAAAAATTAAGGAAAATAAAAAGCCACAAATACAAAGTAGAAGTAACAATGGAACAAGCCAATTTTTTATTATGAAATCTGAAGGAACTACTTAGTTAATATTTAGATATTTACAATAAGAATGTATATCTGCACTTATGCTTTGTATTCTTTTAAATTATCTTATTATTGTCATTTTAATACAACTAAATGAGGAAAGAGATTTAGTTGAGTAGCACTAAACATTTTATGTTTCACTTAAGCATTTATTAGGCTACTGCTAATTAGACTGAAGGTTTTCAACTATAACAGCACATGTTCCACTTTATTATACAATTAGGGATGCAATATGAATATTTCATGCTTTCATTAGCTTTGCTGTACACAGAAAGGGCTGCATCTCCTACAAAAAACAAAATCAAAAGATTCCAAAGACCCAACAGGGAAAAATCTAGTTTACATCTGTATTAATGTAGGTTGAAGATAGGTTGAAGAAAATGGTGGGAACTAAGCAAGTTTTATTTCATGACAATGTTTCCGTATGTTGGATGCATGTAAACATAGAGAAAGGGAGAAATTAAAAAGAAGATGAAGAGAAAAAAAGCAATGCAGATATAAGTTAGGGAGAAGGAAAACAGAGAATGTTCAATATGTGTGGGGGTTTTTTTGCCAGCCCCAAAAATTTATTTCTCTGGTTTCTTTGGAAATATCAGCTCATCAGTAAGGCAGAATTGAAGGCACTCTAGTTCAAGAGGGTAGATGGCCTATGCCTCTGATAGCATCTCAAGTCAAATTGTCTGATAGCTTAGGGAGGAAGTAACTATCAAGAAAACAAATGACAGATGAAATTTACATGCTGTGTGGCTCTCTGCTACTGGGTATGGCAAAAAAACCCCAAAAACCCAAATTCAGCAGGCATGGAAGGAAAAATGTTTGTAGAAAACTGAAATAATGTAAAATGTGATTATGTTCACCTTTTAGATTTTATGCACAAAACAAATTAATGAAGGAAATATTTTTGAATTATGATAAATGTCTGGGTTTCAAAACATACCGGTCATCCAAAACTCCCACAGGTCTGGAATTAACTTACCTAAGATTCAGTGAAACATACTCTAGGAATCATATTTTACCTGTGTCTTCATGAGACAGCTGAACTACTTGAAGTCAGCACTTACCTACCGTATTTTTCATCCTTTTACTCTGTCCTCATACTCCACTGCACTTCCATTTTACTGCCTCTGATTTCAGTCACATGTTCTTTCCTTTCAGAGGAAAAGATATTTAGGTAGGAAGGGGAGGAGGGCCTCATTCTTTCCCCAGTTATGAACTCTGCCTTTGGGTACAGCTGCTTTCTGAACTCTTAGCCTTGGAGACACAACTTTGAGATAATCTGAAATTGAAGCTTTACTCAGGTCCCTATGTAGTTACTAATTGGCAGTTGCAGTAATCAATTGTGTTCCAATGCTCTTCCAATGTTCTTTGACTGATTCTTCAACACATATTTCACAGCTTGCTCAGAGAATGCACAAAATGCTTGCTGGCAGTGACCACCCTAAAGCCAGACTGCAAAGATGCAGAGAGAGCAGTTAGTGTGCCTTGAGTCACAGCCAAGGAGATGGCCAGCAGGGAGTTTGCAGGATCACTGACAGAAAGGCTGGGTGCACAAGAAAAAATGCTACCATGTGTACTCAGTTTGGAGACTGAGCTTTCCAACCAATACGTGCCTATCCAAACAGCCTGAGTTTGAGAGAAATCTGCAGTTCCTTTCACACCCGTGTGTGAAGAGGACAGAAATCCAGAATGCCATTACAATTGTCTTGAAAAAGTAGAAGGAAATTCCCATCCCTCAAAGTCTTTTTGTTTTCACTTTAGGATACATATTTACATAGTAAATGTTGTGATATTTATTTCCCCACTGATTTTTGATCCTGTAATTGTGCCTTGTCCAGAGGATGCTTTCCCCAGTCCCTTTGCCACATTTCACTAGTGATGTTTCTGTAACTTTACTAAATACCCAGTCATGAGCTCTGTTATAAAAATATCCAAGATTTTATCCTGCCCTCCTAATAGACAAGCTGGCCTCACCTTCAGCTGAATTCAAAAGACAGATGTCTTCCAGGGGAGTGGGGAGGGGTGATATAACATAGGGTGAAACACAGGGGATACTCTTCCCTTTGGAGATAGGTTAAAAAATTTCTGTCTCTGAGCATTTCTCAGGATTTCTCAAGACTCTGCTGTTTCTAAAAGAATTGGAATAAATGAGGCAGAAAATGATAGAGGAGAAAGAGGCTGGCAACAAAATCATCTTTCTAATTTATGTATCCAATTGGCTTGTTTCTGTAATTTAGCTCTCCTTCAGAAAGTAGTTAAAATATCCTCTTTGTATATTTGCTATCCACACAAAGTAATTCCTGAAACCTTTCTTCCCTTTCTTTCCTTAGGGAAACATTACTGGGTGTTGGAGAAAGGATAATTCCCAGAGCAGTGGTCAGCTACAGTCATGAATTACATAGCCAGGCTGCTTGTAAGATGGAGACTCACATGCATGTGGCAGAGATTATCATCCCGTGGTTTCCAACAATTATGCTGTCAAGATTTAAAGAGGGGAAAGTCTAGGTTCTCCTTACTTTCCCCTTTTTTTCATATGAATTATGCTGATCAAGTTTTCTTAGAAAACTTAGGTACTCTCATATCTTGTATTTGTTTTAGATCTGGTGACTTTTACAAGATAAAAATTATCCAAAATTAAATGAAAATGAAGTGCTTAAATGTTTTCACAAATGGGAGCATAAGAAAAAGTTTGTAAATGTCAGGGAAGCCAACAAATTGAGGACCCAGAAGTTCCAAGAGAAGCTTTTTTTCCTGAGTTTTAAAGAACAAAGTCCTGACATTTTAACTCAAATACTAACCCATATTTTGAATGCTGTAATATTTTATCTAGTTTGTTTATTTAAGGCTATTATGGTCTGTGTTAAATAACAATAATTGCTTTGATTGTTTTCTGCAATAAACATTGTTGCATATTCTGTGATCATTAAGAAGGTAAGAAAATATTTATCTCTTAAACATTCTTCCAGCTGTTATTCTATTTCTATACATCTCTAAATATTGAGTTGTTACCAAAATACACTGTGGTTTCATAGTTACATACATAAATTCCAAGAAAGTACACAATTAATTAAAACAATGAAAAGAGGGCGGGTTGATGTACATTCTTCAAAGCTATTAACAGGGTAATTGATCCCTCATGCTCACTTTCCATTAGAAAATTCAAGTAAATGATTTTTCATATATGGGCTTGTATAAAATATAATCTTAAAATTCTCAGTAGAAATAGTCTGAAGCAAATGTAATCAGTCTTTTTATCAGTCAGATAAGGTGTCCCCAATCTGTCATATTAAATCATCTCATTAAAATATTGCCATCAGAGAAGGTGCCTTCACATGTTTGGAGCTGTTGTGAGCTGCTCACCAAGACTACCACCTTTTGACAGAAGGGTGGGATAGAATGAAACATCCAGCCATATATGTTTAAAATCTTCACCAAAGATACAGTATAAAATAGAAGACTGTGCTTTCGTGGAGAGACTGCAACACCCATGAGCCCTGGTTGCATTAGGAGTGTCTACATTGAGCCAGCTGTTCAGAAATTAATCCCTGTTTATGTGACAATGCCCAGTCTTCACAGGTGAGCTGTTCTCCTGATTGCATAAATCACTGGGGAGCCACAAGCTGGGCAGGAGCTGCCTTCTGTCTCTTTGGAATTAACTTTGGTGTCCCCCCATCATGCTGGGTGCAAGTGCCCTGGCAGTGGCTGTAGGCTCTGGGAGGGGAGGCCAGAGCTTCCAGCAAGATCCAACCCACTCACCTCAGGGCAGAGTGGAGCCCCTTAACCCAATGCGCCAGTGCCCTGTAAAAGAACAGAGTGAAAGATGGCTGTGAACAGTTTAAAGCAAAATAATTCTGAGCCAGTGTGCATCTAAAAAAAAAAAAA
>VWZN01021741.1:0-42999 GCA_013396955.1 Regulus satrapa | reverse complement strand
GCTCAAACACAATTCTCAGTCAGAATGAAAATCATACTTTAATTCATTTGTCCAGTGCATCAGTTTAATTTCAAATACAACCCAGTGTTAACTCTGCTGTATTTAAAAACTAAATTGATGCATTGGGAGTCACAATATGACTCCTCCTATTCCCCCCTCCCCTTTTTTTTTCTTTATGCTGTATAATGCTATTAACACCAACTTAAAGATCTTTAAAGATTAAGTACAAAATCAGAATTATACTCCTACAACACTGCAATATACACAATGGCAGTGCATAGGTAAAAGCACAGTCACCATACACTTTTTAACCTTTTCTTGGTTTAGAAAATACAGATTAACAAGTAAGGCAAAGAGGAAAAAAGCAGGCACAGCAGTTTCCTCTTCCATTCCTTGGCTACCATTACTGTGTGAGATACTTTATTTTTCAAGACTGCCACTTTCCAGCAAAGTGCAATGCTAAATTGGTCAAAACATGATAAATAATCAGAAAGGACTACATTCATCTTAGAGCACTGAGTCAATTTGTAGTAGAAAGGGAGAAAGGAGCAACCTGCTCCCTCTCCAGTGTAAATAATGTGCTTGATTTTTATCTCAATTATTTTGCTAAGAGAAAGGGTGAGTTCTGCTGGAGACTTCCACACTATCAGTTATATGGCACTTTGCTGGGATCAAGAAGACAAAATGAAAACACATTTTATTCTTGTGTTATTCAAAGAGTAAAATTTTCTCCCTATTTTAATATGTACCAATAATCCTAAAGTGAAGTATATCTTTAGTGCTACCAAAATTTCTATGAGAGAAATGTATTAATGTTGTCTTATATGGCTAGCAGTTATATACTTCTACTGGTACAATGTTACTAGTAAGAAAGCTTGGTTATTTCCAAGGCTCCACTTTGAAAATTACAAAAGACAAGTTCAGCCATACATGTGACAATCAAGCAATATTTTTTTTCCAGTTTAGTTCACTCAAACTGTGAAAATAAATCTGCTAGGAAAACAAGGGGTTGCATAGGCACATTAGGATATTATTATCTCCAGAGTGAAGAGAAAAAACAATTGCATCAATTTAAGAAGAAATGCTGATTTATAATGTAGACAACAAGAGTGACCACGCAAATATCATGTGCCTCCTGCAGCATCTGATACTAGTTGTAACCAAGATTGTCTGATAAAAGCTTTTTTAATTGGTTGACCTGTCTCCAGAAGAAAAACCCTAAAATTACTCAATCTAAACAGCTCAGGTCACCAATTTTTAATTTAAGACTCCTGTAGGAGGAAAACAGCACTGATTTAAAAGAGTGGAAGGAGAAATTATCTTTCTGAGAAAACCGATCAAAGCAGAAAACTACAAAGCAACCTCCCATCCCTTCTCAAAACTCTTTTCACAACAACCTTGAGTTTTTTTGCTGCTAGGATGCCTTTGAAGGCAAGGAACTAATCTTTTTCTTGTGGTGGATTTGCCCGTTTCATAAGGTAAATCAGTTTCTGGACTCCTGTTCTGCCCGTATCTCAGAACTCAAGACTTTCCAGCAGGGAAACTGAGCTTCTGCAAAGTAGAAATTGAACAGAAATCTATAAAGTGGCAGAGCAAAACACTCAAAACTAAAGCCTTTTTTCCCACTCTGGTAAATTTGCATTTGTTTACAGCCTAGTTTAAATTAATCTGATTAAATAAGAACATAGTGATGACTCAGATGAGCATAACCTACATAACCTTGTCTGGAATGCTAATATTGTTATTTTTGCAGCTGAAGCATCATAAAACCTTAGCTAAATCTATATAGCTATTAATGTTAATGAAGACTTTACCATTCTTATTTCTTCTTACTAAAGTGCCTATATTATCTCATGACTATACATCAATTAACCATAAGGAAGTAATTCAGAATAAAATCTTGACAGTAAGTGTAATCCTGCCTAATATCAATTCTCCTCTTGGTTAAAGCTATTTCCTGTCCTGGACTTACCACTGTGCAAACAATCCTAATCGATACACAAGAAATCTGAGCCAGAGAGGTCAACCTGCCACAGAAAAAAACCACAGCACTAATTATTGCTGAGAATGAGTTTCATTTAAATGCTTTATTTCCAGTCAACCTTGAAAATAATCTGATCCAAAATTAATCTAGATACACAGTTGCTTACATTACAAAAAATATTATTTATTTGGAAATTATATCAGCAGAAAGAAATTGTAAACTAAAACGCTTTTAATGTTGATAGCGTGATTTTCTCTCCTTTGGATCAAGATAAATTTCAAGATCTGTAGGTGAAACACTCTATCACTGCACTGTGGTTCTCCTCCTTCATTTAGGTAAAATTGGTATGGAGAGTAAGAGCTCTTGTGCACTTAGTTTCAGTGTCCATAATTTCCATTTGAAGAAATTTTTGCCCAGCCTCTGGAAAACATACTGCCATTACATATAACTGCTGGCTATACCTTCATTATTTCTTACAGTGGGGTTTGTTGATGCTGCTTTTTTCCAAGCAGCTCTACCCATTTGGGTTTCTTCAGGTAGCCTTCTTTTCTCTCTAGCAGCAAAGGGACAGGAGAACATCAGTTTTAAGATATTGCAGATCACCTGCTTACGATATTCCATGTGCACTGGCACAGCTGGTGAAAACAGGGAGCAAGTAGGTACCTCCCTGAGTAAACAAGTTCAGTAACAGTGTCCTGTTTGGTCCTAGATCCAAAGAAGGATTGACACAAATGAGCAGAGGAACTTTTTTAAAATCTAATAATATAACCATTAGTTTCATTAAGGGACAATCAATTCTTGAATTGCTCATAATCTCCAGAGAATAATATGCAAGTTTTTCAGTATTTCACAGCTGTATTCTGCCCTCAGAGTTTGTGGGCAGCTCTATTCAATTACAAAGGATGCAGATGAAGAGTATGATATGTCCTGAAGTGATGACAATTTGATGATTATTGTGTTTGATTTGAAACTCTTCCCTTACCATTGAACTTATATTTCTTTTATAAGGTCTATTTTAATGTGGTTATAGAAACCTTTGTCTCATTCCACAAGGCAGAAAATAGCATGTAAGCCTAAAAGCAGTATTTTTATTTTTTCCACCAGAATTAGAGAAAGAACATAAGGAAAAAAACAGACATGTCTGCTTTGTTCTTCATTTTCTATTAAGATCTTTTTTTCTGAGATATTGAGCCTCCAGTTTAATAAATCAGGAAATAAATAGCCTGGTGTGATCCTTCTCAGCCTNTTTAATAAATCAGGAAATAAATAGCCTGGGTGTGATCCTTCTCAGCCTTAAAAGATGCTTCATAAAGGTAGCTAATTTTTCACAAAAAAATATTTTTTCAGCAATATATTTTGATTGCAGCTATGAAGGATTGACATATCAATTTGCAGAAACTCTCTTCATTTGAGGAAGGAGAGAAACCTCCTTCCATATTCCTCNCTTACCATTGAACTTATATTTCTTTTATAAGGTCTATTTTAATGTGGTTATAGAAACCTTTGTCTCATTCCACAAGGCAGAAAATAGCATGTAAGCCTAAAAACAGTATTTTTATTTTTTCCACCAGAATTAGAGAAAGAACATAAGGAAAAAACCAGACATGTCTGCTTTGTTCTTCATTTTCTATTAAGATCTTTTTTTCTGACATATTGAGCCTTCAGTTTAATAAATCAGGAAATAAATAGCCTGGGTGTGATCCTTCTCAGCCTTAAAAGATGCTTCATAAAGGTAGCTAATTTTTCACAAAAAAATATTTTTTCAGCAATATATTTGGATTGCAGCTATGAAGGATTGACATATCAATTTGCAGAAACTCTCTTCATTTGAGGAAGGAGAGAAACCTCCTTCCATATTCCTCTATATCTGAAAGTTTTAGTTTCATCTTTGAAGCCAAATAACTGGTCCCTCCAGTTTGCAACAGCTTTTCTTTTCAAATTCCACATTGTTATGACTTTAACACATGAAATAACCCAAAAGATTTTGTTATTTGGTTCAATAACAATATATGTTTCAGTAATAAGACAATCTTTTTTTTTTTTTACCGACTCTCTGATATTCATCATGAGTGGACACCCCTTTTCCCCAAAATTTCTATAAAAATTCAGAACTTAGCCCTAAAATCCTAGAAGTGAAATCTGCTAAAAAGCCATTTGTTTTGCTGCTTGCACCACTACCTTTTGGGTTTAGTTTTGAAAACATATATGTAGCTAACCATATTAAATACTTCCTAAACTTAAATACTCTCCTCTGGGTTGAAAAAGAGGACAAACCCACTTGCTCAGTGTGTTAATTGTCATCACCATACATTTAGCCAGAGAACCCCATATCAAAAGCCCCAAGATATACCTTGTCAGTGAAATATGACTGACTCTAGCCAGTGATGCTGCCTTTCAATTTCCTTTGTACTTTCTAGCCATAAAGATAAGACCTTAATTGTTCTTACCATGCATGGAAATAATTTACTGTGTGTTATATATAATCAGTGTTTTAAAGAAGCACATGCACATAGGGGATCTGTCTGCTGTATGAGACAATGATTCCTCTCTGAACAATTTAATAGCATATAGCAAAATTGAGACATCACACAAAACAAAAAATTGACAGTTCCCATCAAAATAAAACGTAATTTAAACTATACCAGAAGCCATAGCTAGTTTCCTGGCATGAATAGAGTGATATGAAAGTCTTCTTTACATATAGAGCAAAAAGGAAACACAACAAAGTAACTGCAGTTTTCAGTCTTATCAGCACCAAGTTGTCTAATTAATTTCTTACTTTAAGTTATGAGGTAAATTTTGGCTAAATGGACTTTGGTAGATTTGTAAAGAAAAAGATTGCACTAAAAATAGAAAAGCTAGATGTTAAAGAGGGAAATATTGTTATATTGCATTTCATTGGGAAACTTCAAAAAATATATAGAACTGAGAAGTGGCAATAGTCTGTGTACAGAGAGAGTTCGGGACCTGTTAATTTCTTTCTACAATCCTTATACATACCTTCTTGCTTTGCAGTAACCTTACAATTTAATTACAAACTCTGTGTGTTTTTCTTTTTATGTATGATGTTTGGTCATGTTATATCCAACAGACATTATATTTTTGCTTGTTTACAAACAAAAAAGATAGAGCAGACAGTGCAATTCAAGCACAGTTTCCTAAACTTCATTATAAATAAGATGGTTTAATTTACCTCAGCAAAATTTTACATAGACCTGAAGTCTAAAAACTTCCACCTTTCCTTTGGATAAGAAGTAGCCTTTATAGGTCGTCAGCGCTTTTTAAGAGAATCCACTATTCAATCAGGGGTTTACCAAGAAAATAACATAAAATAGTAAATCTCCATGGGCTTATGTAGGATGTGTTGAAAGGAGAACTCTCTTCTGCACATATTTACAAACTCAAGGCCAAGAACTTGCCAGTTTAGAATATTTTCCAAAGGAACTAGCAGCTCAGGATCTTCCATTTTTTTCAATGTTCAATTTTAGAAACTTATGGGCTCATTAGATCCCACAGTAGTAAGTACTTATCTCATGAAAATCCTTCACTGAGATTCTTATAATTGCATGTGCTTATAAGAATTAGTGGTCTATAAATTGTAAGTGATAAATTATAGCACATTCCCCAGTAAAGAGTGGATGCTTGGATATGAATGCTAATTCTTTTCTGCTCAAATAATTGTTCTTTTTTTGTATGCATATACAAATCACTATCCAGTGGTTATTAAATATCATTAAGAATATAAAGAATCAGGAATTCTAAATCTCAAATAACTCAGGAAAGTACTGGGATGACTGAGGATTTTTAAAATTTAACCTGGCTTTAGCAGCTGGAGAATTCTCAGAGATTTTTTCAGGTCTTTCAGTTTCTCTGCTCTTTTCTTCCTATATATGTTTGCATAACTACAGGGAAATTGGCAATTTTTTCATAAGTTTAACTGCAAACAGAAAATTGCTTGGGTTTTCTCACTTTTTAATTTGCTTGAGCATTCTTTTCACATTGTTTTCTGGTTCCTATAATCTATTTTTATTTTCTTTAACACAGAAAATTTTTCTGTTTCTAGATGTCTTCGTTTGTTCAGTGGGTTTCTGACAGATATGCATCATAATGGTCTTTTCATTGACATCAAATTTGTATTCTGGAAATTGGTCCTTTAATAGCCTTCAAGATTTTCCAAGCTGTGCCAATAATTTGCCACTTAACTGTGGAAATGCAGCAACTGATCTTTCATTGTTCTGTAAAGGAATCACTTTTGATAGTCTAAGCTTTTCAGTTATTAGAAACTAAAATTGTGATATGCATTCAGAGACATGAGGATAAAGAATTGCAGAATAAAATGAGAGTTAAATTCTCACTTAATGAATCATTTAGAAACAATATATCTTTCCCAAATAATCAGCAATCCTCCCTGTCAAAACATAACTTTGCCAGACTTTTCATCTGACATGATGTTTAAAAGGAGATAGAAGTCTTACAGTCTAATTTTCTAGTTCTTTTGAAAACTTCTCATTTTACAAAGGGAAAATAAGCCATTCAAAATTTTCTAATCCATAAGTGCTTAGAGAGGTAAAAATCAAAGTAGAAACTGAGTGGTTTGCTTGGTTATAGCAAATACCAGCTACTTTGGTAAGTGGCTAAGTGGTCACTCTCCTGTTTTCACGTGGTACATTCATGGTTTGATGTAGCAGACCCTTCCTGCAGTCACCTTCTTTATAAACCAATGCCACTTGCATTAAGAGTAACATTATTTCGGTTTCTATCACCTTATTTTCTTGAATGGGTAACATAGCCTGGTAAGGCAAGCTCAGAATTCAGCTCTTCCATAAGAAATTAGGTTACCAAGGGGCTGAAAATAAAAATGGCTATTTTTAAACAAAAATACTAATTTCCACAAAGAGTATACAGACTAGCTCAGTTATAAGTTATTTTCCTTGAGCAGTTACCATGTTTTCCTTCATATGAGTGCTCTGTTTACTTTTCAGGGATAGTGTCTTTTTCCTAGAGTGGCTTGAGAACTCAATTCCCCTCACTTTCCTTCTGTAAAACCACTGAAAAGAATCAATGCATGTTTCTTCCAAGGCAGACTACTCAGAGAATTATGGATGGAGGATAAATCCAAACCAGAACAGATTTGATGGATGACTATCTTGCTCTGCTAAGTCACATCAACATACTAACAATGTATAACACACAATGATGAAATGGGGGAAGCAGAAACTCATATCCAGCCAAATCAGCTAAAATGTCCTCATTGATTTCACATGTGACTGTGGTCATGAAATGTCTGATGCTTACCGTTTTCCAGCCAATAGAAGAGATGTGAGATAAAGACAAACTTCTAGTGCTCCAAAATAATCTTGCAATGGGTAGTGTTACTGACAAAATTGAACAGTAGGTGTATAATGAGACTCTAAACTGATTAATGGCAGGTGAGATTTTATTACTAACTATAAGCCTTTACCCACCTGGAAAACAAGAATTTGATCTTTGCAGTTTAAGACATAAGATAACGATATATGTCTGATAAAAGATCATCTTAGCAATTTATTATAGAAGAAATATATATATATATCTCAGAAAGCTTCAACATGGTGTGAGCTTATTTTATTATAAAATTGGAAACTATACGAAGATTACACTGGAATTCTTCAAAAAGACAAAGTGTCATGGTTTAACCCCAACTGGCAACTATGCACCATACAGCTGCTCACACTCTCAACAGCAGCAGAATAATAGGAAGTGAATTGGAAGGGTAAAAGGGAGAAAACTATTGGATTAAGACATGAATAATTAAATAATTGAAAAAATGAGTAATAATAAAAACAATAATAAATGGAAATGAGAAGGAAAGAAACAAAGACAGAGAAACAAAATCCAGGAAAGGCAAGCCATGCTGATGAAAACAATTTCTCACCATCATCCAACTGCTGCTCAGCCTGTCCCTGAGTAGTTGCCCCTGTTGAAATCGCCCCTTGCTTTGTTGCTGAGCCTGCTGCCACCTGGTCTCGAACACACCTGATCGCTGTGATCAGTTGGGATCAGCTGTACCAGGTCTGTCTCCTGCCAACTCCTTGGGCACCCCGGCCTCCTCGCTGGTGAGGCCACCTGAGGCAGAGAAAAGGCTTGGATGCTCTGTAAAACCTGCTCAGCAATAACAAATGTATCTCTGCAGTGTTACCACAGTTCCCAACACAAATCCAAAATATGTCCCTGCAACTGCTACTATGGAGGAAGGCGCCATAGTATTTTATTAACATTGCAATAGAGGGCAATCCTAAAATGGAAGTCCCATCCTCATTACTTCCAGCTGAAAAGATCCTCAATATGACTAGTGAGGTTTTGCAAATGTAGCTCTCCATGTCATTACTCATGTTTTGGGTTTGTTTTTTTGGTTTGTTTGTTTGTTGGGTTGTTTTGTTTTGTTTTTTTGGGTATTTTGGGGGGTTATGGTGGGTTGTTTTTTTTTGGTTTGGTTTGGTTTTTTGTTTTTGGGTTGTTTTTTTTGTTGTTGTTGTTTGGTTTTTGTTGGGTTTTTTTGCAACTGCCCAGATAGTTCAGAAGGATTTAGAGTTACGGGATTTTCCACTCTGTTATATGAGCTTTCAACCCTTTAGTCCAGAAAGTTGGAACAATGTACAATCTTGCAGGGCAAGAGCAAATGTATAAGAAGAAATATGTTCAGTTCCTCATCCCAGACCAATCTATGCCTAGTTCTAATTGATGTTTCCACTGGTTTCTACTAGATTTAGTCAATTGTATTTTTAAGGAGGAAGGTAGATGAAAGAAAGGCCAGCAAGGAAAGTTATCTATTGACATAAGCATATGATCAGTATATCAGAGAAGGAGCAGCACACTGGACATTTCTTTTTCCATCTATGGCTTTTTTCTAGACTGTATGTTAAAACTCTATTTCCAAATAGCAACAGTCTCAGTAGTATTAGTGACCTCTGGCAACAGCCTTTCTGTCTTTTGGGACTACATCTTTTTTTTTTTTTTTTTTCCCTCTGGCTTCCATATAGCAATTTGGCATCTTATTGACCCAGATCTACAAAGTGGGCAGTATCACTAGCAGCAGGGCAGTTTGAGATTATTTTGGTACAGCAAATTAGAACATGCACTGGCACAGGCTGCAGTGAAAAAATAATTGATAGTACTCTAGATTCAGGCAGCTCTAGTGGACTGACAGCTGTGTTTGGTGGATGTGGCATCAGCTGATTTTTTTTCTCAATATTAGTTAGCCACACAGAGTACTTGACTTGTCTTCCAGAGTGTGTCTGGGCCACAAAGGCTTTAGTTTCAGTTTTCAAAATTCCAAGTGAGTAAAGGCTTATGTGCTTGTAGAGTGTATTAACATATTAACACCTAAGAGCATGGAAATTTTGGGAACCCTCTCAACTTCTCTTATTTTCTTGTAATTACTAAAACTATCCTAGGGATTTCTTGTATAGATAATGAGCCTTGTACGGCCTTTATATTTTTATGGGTTTTTTTGCTTTGTTTTTTTTTTAGTAAAGGCCAATGCATATTCCATTTCCCTGTAGAATACAATAATCTTGTCAGCAGTAAATGTTTGGAATCCTTGTATGGATTTATTCTCATAGCAAAATTACCCTGTATTCCTACTTAAAACTCTGTGCAATGTACTAGCTTACTAAAGGATTGAAATGGATTGCTTTGAACTACTACATCCTAGGGAGTATAGTCTGCAGCTATCCAGCCTAGTTGATTTTAATCCTACTCAAAACTATTACTCAATAATTACAAATTAAGTTGGTCTAAAACTGAAGGGTTCTATTACCTTCCAAAGACCCACACTGATGCTTCCCAGGAGAATACTATTCCCTAGGTATGGTTTGAAAGTTTTATTATTATTCTGTTCAGGGAAATCAAGGCTTTTTTGCAGACTATTTATGAGAAAACGTTCTGTTTAGCTTTACAATGTCGTAAAGAACAGTATGGGTCATGTGCAAATGACAGCCTTGAGATGAGATTCTTACCAGCACAGCAAGCAATGGGTTCAGTCCTAGAGCACCCTTCCTTTCTTTCACCGGTATTTTTTCTCTAGTTATAACAGCTATACAGTTATATCTCTCTGTATTCAAAGAAGTTACTGCAACAAAAACTCAACAAAAAGAACCGTAAACAGAAAATTAAAACACAGAATGACCAGCCTTAATGAGAAAACTACATGGAACAATGTGAGCTCTTTGAAAATAGTGAGTTTTTCCAACTAAAAATGTGTAGGTTTGTATACTTCACTTGAGAATATCTCTTTTGTTCACAACAAGGCTCAGTCTTTGTATATGGACCCAGCTAAAGGAAAATAGAAAGTAAAGAACATAGATTCTGAGGATTACACAGAAAATATCTGAAACTTTTATGCTAGTGTTAATATTCACATTTCAATTAGGCAGATAAATTGCTGAACACCCACAAAGTCTGATGTATTTTTAAAATCCCCAGTTTTATACTCTTTACTCAGTTGCAATTTTTCCAGATGTCTGCCTGAGGGTTTAAGAATTCGCTACTCCCTGCTATCCATTTTGCAACTCTTTATATGTTTAATACGGTTTTGTACTCCTTTGACATCAGTTCATTCCTGAAAAGCATAAGCCTCTGACACAGAATTTTAGTGAGGTACTCCAGGAAATCCCCTCAGCACAAAAGGGATATAATACCTCTTATTTCCAAATCTGCTCATGCATAACCAGGGTTAGCATACACTTCCTCAGAGTATATTTGTCTTCAGTAAGACAAGAAAGGAAAAGACTCCAGTGAATTTATTTAATAATTGATAGTGGAAATAGACTCTAATGAAATTTCCATCATCCAGAAACATGAACTCTACTTCATATACACTGTCCTTCATTTGTTGGCTAATAGCTGACTTGGCAGCTTCCTTGAATTCCCTACTTGGATACAAACAGCCAGCCCACTCCCCCATGGTAAAGCTCTCCAAATCTCAAGGGAACCAGAGAGCTGTTAGGGCTGTATCTTTGGAGGCTATGCACCTGCACAGCAGCAAAAGCTAAAAGGGAAGCCACATTACAGAGGTGAACCCGTATGTTTCAAACTGTATTTATCTATTTCTTTGTAAATCCTTTGGAGGTTGGAGCTAACAGAGGACCCTCCAGACAAACACCGAATCCAGTCTTTTTTCTACTCTAAATTCCAAGTCCCCTTAGCCCCTATTATTTACACATGGGAAAGTGCATGGGCAGGAAAGTGAATATATTGAGACAGAAACTCCTAACATATAACGGTAAATTAATTTCTCCATAGTACCCATCCTTTAATCTTTTTGTATCAGGTGCAAAGTCCGTGGCTGCTGTGACTTCTTAAGACACCAACAGGCGCTATGTTGGTATTCAGTACTGTCTTTTCATAAAGTTTCAATGTTTATGCAACTTCCTGTGAATAAAAGTGCATGTATTGTATAGATGCCATGACAAAGATGAAAAATATATACTTCTGACTGTAAAGAGTGAAAATACTTGGAGACAATGATACTCCCTGATGCATAATGGCTGCCTAATGAAATGTATTTTACAAAAAAAACCACTGGTCTTAAACTTCCTTTTTGACTATGGTTAAAATTTTAAGACTTCTACTCTTTCCACAATTGAAATAGATGAAAATAATACAAAAAACCATGCTTTGCATGCTTTACTTAAATTAAAATATATATTATCACTATTTTTTCTTTTAATCAAATATTTCTTAATATTCCATTACTATCCCTTCTTACTACAAATAGGTTGACAAATATGTGCAAAGTAGAAAAACAAATCTGTTTTCTTATAAAGTATTTTTCACCTAATTTCAGTTTTCAAACATGTCAACTTCTTGCTACTTATACAGATTTCCACTTTGATTTCAGCAGGAACAAACTTCTGCAGGTGTCTCCAGTACCAGGTCCTACAAAGCAGTCATATCAAATAAATTCAAAAGAGTGTCAAACAGCAAATGTGTATCAGCTTTGTCATACAATAAGTAATTTTATGAGGTTTAATACATGCATCTGTGACTACAAATACCCAGTTTATGGTGAATATTTTATTGTCTGCTAGCAGGTGTTCAGTCCAAGCTTTATACATCTCCTTAGTCAGAGAGATTTCAGGATTTAGTTTAATTTTCTGTGACAGCTAAGTTCTTCCATGGCTGACTACACAAGGTTGTTATTAAAATACTTTTTCACCTGTTACACTCAGTAATCAATAGTCTGCTGTAATATTTATATTGTCAAATACCTCAGCTATTGTAGCTTTTATATTACCTGTATGTCAGAATGTGTACATGTGCATGTTCAAACTCATAAAATGATACTTTTTGTGATATCTAATCATTCAGTCAATTTACATAATGCTTTGGAAGCACTTCTAAGAGTTCCTAATATCAGAAGTCCCTGGGGAATATACTCAATCCTTAAACTATAATTAGGAGCCCTAGAGGAGCAAAAATTCCATGCAAAAGTACATTTTGCATATACTGCAATAGATCAGGCTCATAGCAAGCACCTTGAGGTCAGAAGCAAAGTGGGCAAATTGGAAATGTGAGTATCATGAACACAAAAGACAATTAAAAACCTTAGTAATGCATTAAAGAAATAGAACTACAGCCAAAACAAAAATAATTTAATAACCTCCATATATTCAATAAAAATGATTGTTGATCTGTTTGTCTTCCTTACAAAGTCCTTAAGGAAAGGGTTAATTATTAAAAAATTTTGCAGATTGAAAATAGAAAATCCTCATTTTTTCCTTGTACTTACCAATTTTAAATAATTTCAAATAAAATGTGATAAGAACAATAGCTCTGATCTACAAGGAATAAAATTATTAAATCTATTAGCACTGACTGTGCAGAGTAAAAGTGGGAGAGGACATGGAAAAGGAAGCACTCAGCTAATAGTGTTATGCTTTTTCTCTAAAGTAAAGAGAAACTTTGCCCTATAGAAAATTCTACTTCTCTTCAACATTGTAGTATCCTAGATATCAAGATTATTACAAATTTTTTACATATATGCAACAGCCCTGATACACTTAAATAGTCTAAAAGATGTTTAATTTAGATATAATATTGAAAGGTAAAGATGCACACAAAACAAACCCAGATGAGTTGGACTTTATGAAGTTGGAATGCAAGACTCAGTGAAGTATGATATCGTGAAAATCAGGAAAATTAACTGAAGGTTGAGCAAACAGTGTTTGAGTGACAGAGGAGACAGCAGCCTTCAATATAAAAGTGGATTGGAAAGTGACAGACACCTAGCAGCAGATGCAACAGCTGTCCTACGAGCTGACAGTATGATCCAGGTGAAATTTTCCACACTTCAATGGAGCATTTAATTCCATCAATGCTCTCAGCAAAACAGCAGAAGAAAATCAGAATGGAAGTAAAACATAGGAAACTTAAGCACAAACAGAAGTGTTAGCAAACTTATTTTCAGTGAATATTTTAGCATTTTTCTGTACTCAATGGCAAATCAAGTTCAGAATGTGCAGCATAAACATTTTATTTTGACATTGGGCAAATGTATTTTGGAGTCACTAAATCTTCACTAAGAGATAAAAGGACTTCAGGCACAGAACAACTTCTGTCCCTTATCATCACTACTAAATGGAAATCTTTATTTAATCAGGAGTTTAGCTAGTATAAGACAGATTACCTCCATTGATAATAATGGAATTATAATTATTTACTCCTCAAGAGATTGATGCATTGAATATTTGAAAATATTAGAAAAATTATATTTTTCCTTAGAAATAAGCATGACTGAGTGGTTCAAACACTTTCAGATCCCACATGTGAAACTATCTGTATGTCTGCTGTGAGATTCTCAGTGCAGTGCAAAAGGAGCAGGGAATTAAACAGTGAAGAACACAGAGTAGTTACATTCCTCTGGTTGGTGCACACCTACTTTTAGGACTATATTTCTATCTCTCTTCAAATCATAACCAAATCAGCTGACAAGCCAGCTATCTGTCAAGAATACATACAGAGAGTGGTGAGCACTGTGACATGCTCTTATGGAAATAGGATTAAGTTTCTGAACAGTCTGTAAGGCAAAGTCATTGTGGTTTTTGCCAACTGGGGCTTTCCACTTGGCATTGACTACCTCTGTGTAACTGGATTTTGTCTCATAGCATGACTGCCAAGCTCTGAGTGTTACTGAGCATAAGGGAACCACTACAAATACTTTCAATTTGTTGCTAAAGTCACAAAAGTCCATACACTTCTGAAATACTTAAGCACAGGACAGGATCTGCAGGCTCAGAAACAAGGCAGAAGCTGCAATACAACTGGAATGGACCAGATGTTCATCAGCTAATGAAACCAGACAGACTTTTGGCCAAATGTATAGCCAAGCAGAATATATTTGTCAATATATAGCAGCAGCTAAAAGGCCACAGAGGATGAATGGGAAGCAATTCCCTCTCCAAAAAGAAGGCAAAGAAAGTAGATACATTTTTCTCAAACAAAAATTAACAGAACAAACCTAGGCTTAACTCATAGCACCCACTGATGATATGACAAAGAAAAAGGCAGAGCCAGGAACCATTCAGGAGGTATTTAGTTGCATTTCATTAGATCAGGAAAGGTGATGCTAAAAATAAATTGTCAGATAAATATAGATGTATCTTAATATCCAAGTGTGAATCCCATTCAGATGCTTAAATGGGCTGGTAGAAATTTCAGGTAAAAGTTACCAAACTGAGTTTGAGGTTAAATGAAAGTCTAAAAATTTCAATAGAATCTACAGAGGTTTGGAGTTATCCAGGGAAGAAATTTCAGCTAAGAATGCTAGTTAAAACAGCATGAAGATTAACCCATTTATGCTTGTACAAAACTTAAAAGAAATAATAAACAATCTATTGATTTATATAATTCTTATAGAAGGTGTAACAATGGCATACAATCATGCTATAACATCATTTAAAACAAATTGTCAAAACCACATTTTTTTATATTTAGCCAAAAAGTATAAAAAATTTACATAGATTAAAAAACTAATAGTTGAAATTACATGCAATATTTTTTTACTATATAGCATTCACATCAATCATACTTTCCTACTCTTAATCCTCTGTTTATATCCTGAGCAAGGATAATTTTCTGGTCTCAGATTATGCTAAATAAACACTAATTTAACCACCAAACCCAGTTATTTCCTAGCACTTCTTACGGAGAACTGTACTAAAAAAAAATAAGGGTAGCCCTTTGAAAAGACTGGTTTTAGCATCTGATTTTTTACCAATGACACTCTTAATATAGCTTTACACTCAAACTATTTTGTGAGTTTAGCCCCTAAAATTCAAGTAGGTATGCAGTAGAAAACAGAAAAAAGGTTGAAATCTCAAAATTCCTCACTGAAAACAACTCCATGAGAAATATTTGCATTATTGCCCTAACCAAGTTCCCTGGTATTTCCAAATAATATATTTTATATGGGAGTTAAATGAAAAGGGGTTCTTAATGTTTAAATTTAAAGTGCAAAATTCCAGTCCTGTATCTAAAAGGAATTTTAAAGTATGTTTAAAGTTCACAGAATGGAAAGTATGACAGAATAAGAACAAAACTGACATTTTTTGGAATTAGAAAATTATTTTTAAAGCGATTTGTCCATTTATTCCCCTTATCCATTTAAATAGTATGGCAGAGGGAATATAATTATCATACTATGTGTCAGAAAATACTGCTATTCACAGAGAAGTAATATCTGGCTGAGTAGCTTAGCACCTGAAACACTGCTGTGTTTATTATTTATTTATTATAATCCTTTAAGGATGATCATAATCATTCTTCAAAGAGAGTGATAAAACAGAAGTACCATTCAAACATACAGGGAATCATAAGAGTAGGCTTTTTATTTCCTAATAATATGCAAAGTTGCTTTATCCCAAACTAACATTTGGAAAATGTATGTTTTCTACAATTATTTGCATTAATATAAGCCAGTACCCATACTTGGTTCCAGATAAGAACACAATATTATTCATTGTTGATTAATCTTTTTTTACTGTTTGTAATTCATTATTCTCTAAAGCTAATTATTATTTTCATTTAAGCAAGAAGGGAAGAAAGTAATACTATACAACATCATTCCCTCATGAGAAATAAGTATTATTCAATAGGTTAAAGAAGCTGTTCATCATGTATTAATTTAGAGATAATTTACTTGTCAGTATTAAACAGTTAAAAACGCATCTTCCAAAAAAATAAAGCCGAAATAAAAGTAAAATCAGAAGTTCGTGCACTAAAAAAACAAAATAAAGGAATTGATTTTTCTTCCTAGGTCTGCTGTGATATCAGGTGAGATGACAAGCTGAGAAACAGGAGGAAATGTTTCAAGAAAAAAAGAAAAAAAAGTAAATTTTTGAGGCAGAAATAAAAGTAGGAAGCTCCATAACTTTTTGAATTTGTTTTGAAGAAACATTCCACATGGGTTGAAAATAAAAATAAAAAGCTTTTAAAAAAAAGAGAAAAACAGACAGGTTATTTAATTTGATGTCTTCATTCTCAGGTATTGATCAAAAACTAGCATTTAAGTGTTTTAAATTATTTACCCATTCAACAATCCTTTCACTGTTTATCCATACATTTGTCCATACCAAGTTCTTTCAGCAAACCAAAATAGAAGCCAAAAGAAACAAACAAACAAAAAATTTTCTACTCAGAATTTCTCTGACCCCTTCTACTCCTTCCACTCCTACGAATAGTTTTGGCTTATTTTCCATGGTATTCATGAGTTACTCAGCCAGTGCTGACTGGCCTCCATGGATCTTTTCCTTATGAATTAATAGCAAGGAGACCCCCTGTGTGGAGACATGACTGACCGTACATAAGAGTTCCATAAGCAGAGATAAATTAGACATCAACATTGCTTTGCTTTTGTCATGCTCCATTTGTTCAGGTCTGTTTATTTAGCCGAAAGCAAAAAGCAATTTCCACAAGCAGAAGTGCTGTAACTTTGACAAACAAATCGGAAGCGCGCGGCGGTGGGTAAAAGCAGAACGTTCAACTGCCTCTGCAGGACACTTGCCCAGACGCCAGATGCATCAGCTCTTAAGCTTCTGCTATACAAACAGAATTTCTCATTGCTGAACTTTAATATGTTTTTTCTATGAGCTCTAGATCCTTAGCAAAAACTCTTTTTTTCAGCATTTCAGCATGACTGGAGAGAGTTTTACACTGCAGCACATCTTTTCTTTCACTGGAGTGGGGGTCTTCCTGACTTCTAATAAAAACTACAGAGTTTATCCATGTTATTTTGCTTTATTTAAGAGAAGTCTGGACAACAAAAAGTCTTCTTAGTGGTTCCCATGACAACAACCTTTCAGTTACTAATCCTAAACATATGGCTGGAGTGAAAGAATGTTTCAGGGAGGTGCACCACTACTTACAGGAAGTCAAGTTGACCTTAAGGATGGCTTCCAAAGCCCCTCCAATCAGCAGAATGACCCTTAGTCTGAGAGAAATTTAAGAAATTAGTGCAAACACTTATCCCATTTAGTCTAGTTGAGAGATTTCAAAACTATTTTCTACATGCAAGAAATTGATGTTGGTTCAGTTGACTCCCTGAATGAATAGAGCAGAGAGTAAAGCACTAGGAATTTTTGCAAAGAGGTTGGCCAAAAACACATTTCAGGAATGACTAATGAAATTTTTGTCACAAAAACATACAAGCATAAAATTTTACCTAAAAATACAAGCAAATCATAGTCTGCGTAGAAAGGAAACCCCATGTATTAGAACAACCACTAGCTAGGAAAAAAAAAGAGAAAAGTCCTTTGTGCACAAAATCTTTTAGAAGATGTAACTCATCTGTTCTAAGTATGCAACAGGTCCCAGCTCTGTGATTCACTTGTCCATAAACCTATAACTCTGCAGTCCATGTGCCTTAAGAAAATGTTTCATAAAGTTACCCCTTTCTCATTATCAATATTTCAGCTGCACATGGACTGCAAGGCTGAACTAGGTCTTTATTAAAATACAACTTGTTAAGCTTGAAATAAAATATCCTGGGTTTTAGCCAAGAACTTTAGCAGACCAGTAACCTCAGTGATTCAGGCAGCTAACACTGATCAACCAGTTACATAAGCTCATCTTTATCTAGAGGATTTGATGATTTAATGTGTGGGTGAAAGGTGACCTGAAGCTGAATTTAAAAAAAAAAAACCAAAAAAACCCCAAAAAAAGTACTCTTAAGAAAACATTTTATTCAAATTTTAAATTCGTATCAAGGCAATATGAATACAAATTACTTTCAGATTATTTTCTAATTAATGATCAGCCCTTTTTATTTACAGTTATATTCTTAATAAAAATATTTAGCATCTCAGACTTGGCTCTGAAGGAGTGCAAGCTCTGAAATTTTATTGAATTAAATTATTTTTCTGGATTTCTCAAGATCATCCAAACTTCCATTGTGATGAAATACCTGAATACACAGCACATTCCTGCAATCAGCATTGCACTGAACCTTTCAAATAATGGACACAAAGGAACTATATATAGAAAACTTTGGCCAAGAGTACAGTTAATTAGGCTAATTAATTTATGTCTTTTTCATTCTGTATTCCTAATTTAAGAGGGAGCAGGCATCAAGAAAAATATTTTTGGTCTATATTTTTTGTTGGAGAAATAGAAATGCAACCCACTTTTATTAAAAAGGTCTGGATTCCTATTTTCAAAGGTGAACATTAGCAATAAAAAGAATCATAGTGCATGACTTCCTACAGAGCCAGAAAGTAGTGGTGATGATGCAAGAGGCCCTTACACATCTGCCTTAAATGTATTTATCTTAACTTAAACATATTAATTGCATAAAACTATCTCTATTTCATTCAAAAATAGTCAATAATGTGTAGTTTTCAATGTTAGAGTATACACACATAAAACACACAATACTTTATCTTCTTGCTCTAATTTGTACATTGATTAAAGCAAATGGAAGCTTCTTTTAAGGTCTTTGATTGTGGTATATTCACCCTTGTCATATAAGGAGCTGGTGGTGCCAGTGCTACAGAGTCAACAGAGAGGCCTGGTAAGTTATATGAGCCTATTGCAGAATATTACCACATCAAATATCTTTTATGCCAAACCCACCTTTAGTTGAACTCTGACTAGGTACCTGATACCAAATTAATGGATCCCTTATCTACAAAGCATTCATAACCAGAAACATTATTTGTTTTTATACGAACCCTTTGAAGCTAATTTATCTACAAGAAAGTTTTGAAAATTTTTTCCTATCCAATGTCAGTTCCAAGGTTTGAAGAACAGAGATCTAGACAGTTGAGTAGAATTGAAAAGAATGATCGACCCTCTGACTGTACATTAGGTGGCTATGTCTTCCTAAATCCACAGAAGTGTAAAGAGCCAAGAGAGTAAACTACTCCAAATTACTTCAGAAAGTAGTGACATAGAGGCCAGAGATAATTTAAATGTCATTATTCATCCAAGAACATATTGCAAAAAAGAGAAAATATTGCAGAGAACTACACAAAAGCTAAAGACGATCCTAGGTTAAAACACAGAAAACACCAGAATTGTCATCCTGAATATTGATTAAACATATCCCATCACATTAGGCTAACTCAAATGAGCTATGATTGAAAAATATATCCAAGGCTGACTATTAACACAAAAAATTACAGTTAAGTCCATTGTGAGCGTTAATTTTGAGCAGCCTTTTAATATCATCTATATTATAACACATGTGGTAAAGTGGCATAATGGGTTTCTTTTCCTGAAAGACAAGGCAGGTTTCTAGATTTGGGGCAGTTGAGCTGAATAGAAATTAACTAAAAAAATCTGGCATTTATTGCTACAATTGCCTTTGGTGGAGTAGGTTTTCATATTCCAAAATAAAATTTTGAAGAATTTGCACTATATTTAATTGGGACAAAATGGCTTTGCTTTCCAGTTACCATACAGTGCTTATAAAGACAAGATGTGTCAAAACATTTTGAAATCTGCAATGACATCTTTAATATATGTCAAAGAGGAATTGAACTATGACGAACAGTTAAAAAACATGAGCTGTGTTTGATGTGTTAGAATGATGTCTACTTATCTAAATAGACCTTAGTATTGAGCTGAATCTCTTCAAGACTGTCACAATAAAATATAATGTAAAGAGCAATTATAAAAATAACTTCAAAAATAAAATTAAAACACTGGGATTTAAAAGTATCTGGTCTTTTTCTTCAGTCACAAATTTCCCCATTTAAGAAGACTGAAGTGAATTAAAAATTTAGTTTACAGTTAACTTGGAACTGAGGGCATCATCTTTGTAATTTAACATTTCCCTGCTCATAGTGTTGTCTTCTTAAGGTGACAAGATCCAGTACCAGCGTCTGAATGCCTTGTCTTTAACATCTAGTCTCAAGACACAATTATGAATCCTATGACAATTTTTAGAATGTGCATTTGTCATTTTTGACTAATGTTTTTTATTATCTTTTGTGGTGAGAAAAGTCACTACTGTGACTTTTAGATTAGAATCTATAGGGGATCAGAACCTTTGGAGATATGATTCTATTTTTTCAATGGAAAAAGTAGAAGAAGAAAATTTAACTCAAGACTGATTTGTGCATGAAACCTAATGGTCAGAATTGTCTCTTTAAAAAGAGACATAAAAATAATCTTGAACCAAGAATATAGTAAGCTTACATTCCTGAAGAGATCCTCCAGGAGAAATTGTACCTCTGATATCTTAGTGTCAGTCCCCAGAACCAAAGATGCCTGCTCGCTTTGGCCCGATAGGACAAAAATATGATATAAACTACTTTATTCATAAAGACTATGGCTCTTGATATGCATAAAGCAGGATAGACTGAACTGTGGATGGATGTTTTGTTACTAGTTCAGACTATTTTCTGCATTTCTCTTGTATCCATCTTGGTGTAGTATTACATCATGAGTTCTGGAAGGCAGTTCTCAGCCAGAAAATGAATTTTTAAGCTCTTGTAGCTGGCAGGAAATAAATCAGATTAGCAGGGAATCTATAGCTTTCCTCTTGTACAAGAAAATTTTGAGTATCATAAAAGCCAGGGGAGTATTCAACCTACATGAATTCAAAATAAAACACATGAATACACCATTCATTCCAAGAGCAAATATTACTGATTGCACATTTGACTTTGAACATTCACTACTTCATGCATGAGGGCTTCATGTACTAATTAGGTCTGTATTACCTATTAGAGATGGGATCAACTGAATCCAGATGATAAAATCTGCTTTGAAGTTTAAAACACAAATTTAGTTCTGAATTTATGTTTTGTGCTGGGATGTTGGTGATGCATATACACTGCACTGAATTTCTGTAGGAATTTTGAATTTCTGACTTGTAGTTCATTTTGAATCACTTCACTGAAGCCAGATTTCATAGATAACAGACACAAGATTTTTTTTGAACTCAGATGCTTCCTAATAACTGTTAGCATGAAAAATTTTTATTGAAGAAAGCCTTAATTCAAAATTTCATTTCATTCCAGTTTTCATTTAATTTTACTCACATTTCATTATATTATACTTTACTAAACCACCAGATATTTGTTTCTTACACACTCATCAGTTTTTCAAAGACTACCAGAAGGCATTTAGTACTGAGTCTTTTTTAATTCTGCTGCTTTAGCCAAAAAAAAAAAAAAAAGAAAAAAAATTACATCAGAAACCAAAATTAAATTTAAAAAAAATTAAAGTATTTTTAAAAGCCTAGAAGTATTACAAAGTGAAATCTGGTCTCACTGATAGAAGCATCAAAATGTATCTTACCCAAATGAAACCAGAATTTCATGTTTTCTATTCTGTATACTCTTTGACCTTCTTGGTCAAATACACATAAAGCATAACTGGTTCTCTGTAAATGTCTTTTCAAGGTATAAATGGAAATACAACAGGTAACAAAAGTTATATACCTGATTTCTTAATGAACAAGACCTACTCAACATTTCTGGGATAAACATTTCCTTAGCAATATTTATTGATTTTGCATACAGTTAGTGAGAATTATGAAAAAAAAATTGGGCAGAATTATTTGCTCAAGCTTGTCCACAGCATTGCTGGAGACTCTGTAACTAAAACAAAGTAGCATCCTGTTAAGTCTTCGGTATATCCTTCAGAAATCTTGGGAAAACTTAAATGCAAATCATTTTCAAAGTAAGATTCTTTAGGGAAATATGTAACCGATTATGTTTATTATCAATTAGAAGAGTAGTCAGATTTATATATATTGATCTTCAGGAAACAGGCATTTTTGATTAAGATATCACTATTTCTTGGAGGAGCTGGGGTCTGGATCCTGACACAAAATGTGTTTTATATTAGTCCAATTGTTTAAATAGTGCTTTAATATATGTTAATATTAATTTGCCATGGAACTTTCAAGATGATTGGGCAAAAATTTCTGTGAAAACAAATCCACATGTGGTTAGATCATGAAAATGTTTAATCACCTGTAAGTGTTTTCATTTCAAACTGTGCTAGAATCTGGCCATAACTGTTACATGATTCTCCTTAAGGTATAATTGGAACTCTGTACTGAGGCTGACTGAAACCATTTGAGAACTACTGTAAATTATTAACAAAGGAAGGAGCTGCCAAAGAACACACAAACCAGGTTGGCCATAGAGGCAAATCCTCGGGCTTTGAAGATGGCCATGCTTGTCAGCTGAGTCATATATTTTTAATGGAAATGCAAAATTCTTTTGTGTACAGCGTCAGGAAAGTGTAGTGTCTGCCTATCTTATATTCAAGTAATATCTTTTCCAATAAAATATATTTTGCTTTGCTTAGACAAAATAAATATTTTTGGAAGAAAGAGCAAATCTCTTTAGTAGGCAAGTCAGTATTTTCCTTATAGTTTTCACATGTAAATATACATGAGCCACTGCAGCTCCTCTGTGTATTGTAAATATGGTTTTATTCTTATGGAATGTCCAGTCACAACAAAATTCAGACTTTAATTTTGTTTTTAAGCCTTTAAAAGNNATAATTATTATATTATTTAATTAAATATTATTTAATTTATTTATTTAATTAAATAATCGTATAATTTATTTTGTCTAAATTTGTAACTCTGGATCCAGAACCTGGCTCATGACTATCTTAAAATTCTTTTCTGTCAAATTACAATCAAAATGTTGGATGAAAGAGCAATGATTTAAGATTTAAGATAGGTGATTTTACCAGAAAATTTTGCAATACTTTAAGAGCAAATATATTCTGCACCGACTCACTGTTAAAAGTTTTAAAGATTGTCAAAAAATTATAACCGTGTGATGAAGCTACTGATAGGAAAGTGATAATTTGTATTCAACTCTTACTATAGATCTTTGTTTCTCTTCCTTCCAAAGTTTTAAACAGTTATGGAAATATGACACATTTACAGCAAGCAAACTTGGCACATAGGTCAATTCATCCCTAGAGGCAAGTACATGTTGCTGCTTATGATGTACTAAATGTATGAAAGCAAATATGTTTGGAACCTTTTTGATGATGAATGCTTCCTGCCTTTCTCAATTAGAACAATGCTGTGTAGCTGAAGGAGAGTAGTATTCACTTACTTATTAATATGTAAAAAATGGTGCACCCAAGCAGGCATATACCATCATGGGAGAAGCAGCAAAATAGGTGCTTACGTGAAAAATGCCTTCTTTCCTACATCCAATAAATGTATGGAATAGGAGATGAGGAGTGGATTCCTTTTAGAAAGACATTTACCACATCTACTTGCTAGCAAGTAACCTTTTCCATAGCTGCAGCCTTTTTGCTTAATGAACAGAATAGGGAGACCAAGAATCTGAAGCTCTTTTAGGAAGGCATGGCCAGTAAAATACTATATATAGATCTGATTATTGAGGAGTAAAGGTCAGGCTTTGAACTACCTTCTGGCTTTCCTCCCAAAGCTAAAAATACAACCAGCCCCAAGTGACAGAATAGATTTTCAATCGTGATACTCATTTATGTCTTCTGAGCTTATGATTTTTCCTTCAAATAGATAAATCTTTGTTTAGTGTCCTAACAGTAGAGAACAAAATGTGTGTTTACTGGAAACTAGTTTTGTTCAAATGTTTAGCTAAAGGTGTCAGTCAGATACATTCACACTAGCTTCAAGATAACACACATGCAGGTGTATGAGTCTGTTTCTCTGCAGAATGACCTTCCTAGCTTCACTTAACATTAATTTAGGATATGACAGAATTACCCAAATGACACATAGGTACTGTTACAGTTCTTGACAAATTTTCAAGTGTGGACACAGCTAATGGTTAATGATTTTCTATCCCTTGTTTACTAGCAACTTCTTCTAGCAAACATTCTTAATATATACAGAATTCTACAGAATTCTACAGAAACATATTTTTTAAAATTTGGAAGTAGTATTTGTGTAAGATTTGTTAATAATTTTGACTGCAGAAGTTCTCAAGTATACTCAATTATCCACTTGTTCAAAGATTATTTTACACAATTATCTCCATATTCCATAGGTATGATTATGTGACTAAGAAACCATTTTTAACTAAAAATGGCACTTCAAAAATTCTGAAGGTCTGACTGGCAATTCAATATTTACTATTCTGAGGAAAAATAGACCTTAAAACATTCAATAATTTTACATGTTTCAAAATTTCTAATCATACCCACTTCAGTGATCTCAATAATCAGGATCTTTATACCATGTTATCTTACTGTTCCACAGGTGGAGAGTTCAGTCTGGACTTCAAGAGAAAAAAACATGCAAGTCCTTGCTGTGCATCAGGGGAACTAATTGATAACTCTTCTGTTTCAGGAGCAGCTCACATCTATTTATTCCCTTCTTAATAGTACTATGGTTTTAGCTACTCATATGCCTTTATATATAAAGGGAATCTGTGGACTTAGAGAGGCTGCCCTTTTAATCATGTATAACCTGAAGCTTCTAAATAGTGTCAGATTTTCCATGGTACTCCCAAAGATGGTAGACATGGGAAGAAGTTACTTCTCAAATTTTCAATTATTTTCACTTTTTTTGGCAAATGGTTGCAGGAGGAAAGAATACTCCAGTCTGAACAGTAATGACAGTACATAATGTAATGCAGATATATTAATCATCATTGAGACACTGATGAGAGGTAGATGGAAATAACCATTGACTTGCTATTAATACTATTGCAAAGGATAAAAATAACCCTGTGAGTTTATAAAAAGGCTTTGATGGGGTGGGAAATCTAACTGGAAAGCAGATTTTAGAAGGTATTTCAGTTGCAAAAGGAATGTTAAGGTTTTGATGCCACCAGTGACAGGACTCAAGGAATGGAGAAAGCTGAGTCAGGGGAGGTTTAGGCTGGATACCACAAAAAGTTTTCTCACTCAGAGGGCAGCTGGCACTGGAACAGGCTCCCCAGTGAACTGCTCACAGCACCAAGCCTGACAGAATTCAAAAAGCATTTTGACAATGCTCTCAGGCACATGCTGTAACTCTTGGGGTGTCCCGCACAGGGCCAGGAGTTCAACTCGATGATCCCAATGGATTCCTTCCAACTCCCTTCCTTATTCTGTAATTCTATGATTCTATGAAGTCCAACATGCTTCTATTACAGAGAATCACACAAAATAAGCTGTTTACTAAACTTTCATAATTTCAGCTTAGACAAAATTAGGGGTTTTGGATCAACTGCTTGAAAGGCTGTTTCAGAATTTGGTTGTTGCTATGATTGTGTACATTTACTTAATTTTCAGATGAGGCATGTTCCTGAGCTGTTAATAACCATTACTTTTGCTGTTGATGTTGACTGTGGCTCGAATATTTATCTCATGACCATTGTGCTTCTATATAGGACTGCCTTCTTAATCTAAGGCTAAGGCTGCATAACACCTTTTCTTAGCAAGATAAGCCTCTCCTTCTCTTGCCTACCTTTCTCTGCATCTATGCCAATTTCTGTTCAATTTTCTTGAACTAGAATGGCCAGAATGGCATTTCATATCAAGTGTCAAGAGTGCCTTGAGTGTAAGGATCACATTTGCTTTTTTATACAGCTTGTTTCCTAGTTAGCTGCTAGATTTGCAAATCACCATCTTAAGTTTTATTGGAAGATACTATATATACTGGAAAACTTGAGCAAAACTACTTCATGGAACCAGAAGTTTTTCCAAGATTACAAACACTACTTATTCCATAGACCAGTATTGCACCAGTACACATTTGTGAATAGTTCTCCAGTGCCTTTAGACACCTACTTAACTGAGGCTTTAGTAATCACAGTACTCCTCTTGACACTGTCATATCTACTTCATTGATCGATGCAGGAAGCTTCATAAATGTAGATAACATATTTTCCAGACATTTTGTAATTAGCATTGCAAGATGAGCTATCATAATTGCTTCCTTGACAGTAGTTTCTCATAACTTATAATGTCTTGATATATAATGCATATCCTGTAATGTATTTCAACTAATCTGTAACTATTACAGTCAATCATCTTGAAACAGTGTCACAGTGTGAGCTGCTTTTAAGTCTAAAATAAGTGTTCTGTGTTGTATTACATTGTTTTACAACCAGGCCTGCATAAACCCTGTAGGTATCAACGAAAGCAATCAAAGACTAATTCAAATATTACACAGTTGAGTTCTGACACTTGTCAATATTATCATTTAAGGAGTTATCCACACTGCCTTCACAAACAAAAGGTAATCACATTGTAGGAACAACAGCTGAGGAAAAACTTAAGCTGGACTTTCTGATACTGCCAAAGAAATTCTCAGTGCTGGCAAAAGAAATTGACCCTGTATAATCTATTTAATAAGGTAACTAGGACTAGCTGTTTCTGAAAATGCATCTTTAACGATAAACAGCTTGTCAGTCATAGTGAGACAAAGAGCCTTTTACTCAGTCTGCTTCAAGTGCTTGTTCTTGACCCGAGGTTTCCTGCTTACCCAGTGGGATGCACATCTCCCTAGTGATTTGGAATAGGGAGGAGAATTGAATTAAATATTAGCCAGCCAAAAACCAGTTTAATTTTGTTTCACTGTGGTTTCACAGTCACACAATCATCTGTATTCGCATAAAGAAAGGAGTTGAATGAAGTGGAAATGAGCAGCCCAAGACCGGCCAGGACTGCTTCTGTTTGCAGAAATACTGGTTTACATTGATATAGAACTTATGCAAAGTTTAGCCTTTAGCTGCACTGCCCAAAACTTCTATTCACATAGATAATGACTGAATTCCAGATCCTGGAAATTTTCAGCACTGTAAAGGTATACCAAAAAACACTTATTGAAAATCTTTTAATAAAAAAGTTACTTCTAAAGATGAGCAATGATTACATACCAGCAGTTTCTAAACACATACTCATGTATAATGATTGTACACATTTGAGAGCAAATTTGATCACTGGGTATTCCTATGTTTTGTCAGTATATAAGAGTAATAGCTTGTGGATACAGGCAACCTGAAGCTTTTCTCTCATCCTTCTTTCACTGTCACCAATCTGCCTACTCCTGAATGTCTGCAATTTATCCTGGCTGTCGCTAGGTACTGGTTTCATTCATCTGTATTTAGAATCCTTCCTCTGCTTCCAAATGTAGTAGAGACAAACAGGATATCTGGCCCTGGCATCTTGTAGTACAAAACTGAGATGAAAACATATTTTGAAGAAAGCAAAAACTACATTCTATTGAAAAAATAAAAATCTAGGCTGAGGTGTAGAGGCAATAGCATGAAATAAAAGTGCTAACTAGCTCAACACAAACAAAACTCTTGGTTAAAAAAATGCTTACAGTCTCCTTTTGTGTATGTCTGCACATCTGTCTTACAGACACCTCTCTCCCTCCTAGCCCTGCAGCATCAGCTTCATCAGTGACTCCCTCAATCATCATTTTTTCTCTGAAAATTCCCACCAACCTAGCACCTTGTCAGCTTTAGCTGGTGTAGCAATTGTAGCCATGGGGTTTCTCAATTTGCTATACAGAGTAGTTCTGAGCACTGAGATAAATCACAGTGATAAGATGCAGGCTGCTGCTCTTCAGTAGCATCTCACTGATGGAGCTGCTCCAGCACTAGAGCAAAGATTAAACAGTTATAAAAAAATGTTAAAGAAATATCTTTCTCCAAACTATGTGATCTGGCTTATTTTTAGCTTTGGACACAAAAATCATTAATTTCCATTCCAGATAGAATATTACTTTATTTTACATTATAACAACAACAACAAAGTTGCAACTACTTTCAATTACTTTATTCTTTATTGCACAATATCTGCTATGATTATTTCAAAATAAAAATATATTTGAATTGGGTAGGTTGGGGTTTTTTTATCCTTCATTAGACAAGAAAATAATTGTTCTTACCATGTTTTTGTACAATGCTGAAAAAAAATAAATTCCTTTTACATTAATTTTCTTGTGGGAAGAATCTCATTCTTTTGTTCAGTATTGTGCTGGTTTTTGTAACCCTTCTTCCCCCAAGCATCTCTCTAATTGCTTTCTGTTGAAAATATTTTTAGTTTTATTTCAAAATGTTATATCCAATAGTCTGTGTATAGAATTAAGTTAATCTTTTGGTTAGTGATACCATATTACAATTGCTCTTTTAACACCAGTAGGTATTAGAAGTCTGGTGCAAATGTGGCATTTAATTTGTTAGCATGATTGAGTGTGTGTTTTACTGAAGAAGTATAGTAATCAGCAGGAAAATTTATAAATATATAGTAGTGTGGTGTCTAATTTTTTCAGCTTCAGCAGCAAAATAATTGAGGTTCAGATACCTAATTTCAATTTTAGAAATTTAATTCCTCATTCAATACACTTTTGGAGTTGTATTTAGGCATCAGGTTAGGTGTGAAGGTCAACAATGACAGGTAGATGCAAAATGAGATTTTCTTCCATCATTCAGCCCCAGTGATTTCTAAGTAGATATATGGATAAATGTAGCCTAAAAGGATTATAAATGCCATTTAATTTACTAACACTACTGGAATGGATTTTTTAAAATCTTGCAGTATTGTTCTCTTTCTTTACAAACTTTTAAAGACAATATATATACAGCCCATAAAAACTGCAAAGTATTATTTAGAAGCAGAAGCTAGCAGATGCAAGCAGCTAATGATGATGGAAATAAAAATCTTTCCTGATTTAAAAAAATAGCTGTCTGGCTATACTTCATCCGTGATCTGACTTTAGTGACTAAGGGTGATTGCTTTTGTAAAATCTATTTGTATATTTTAACAATACTACGAAACAAATATTTAGCAAGTACTTATTACTTTCTCAAGTATTGTAATCAAAACAAGATAATGCAAAGATATAGTTACAGAAAAACATACACTGGGAGGCAATTCCTATATTTAAAAAATTGAACAGAAAGGATTGTTACATATGCCATACAAAGTTATTTTGTACTGCAACTCCTCCAGAGTTACTGCAAGTCTGAGCTGTTGCAGGTGTAGACAAAACAACAGTGGAACTTTTTCTACATAAAACAACATATTTATTTTATTAATTAAAAAAAATTTAATAGCTACTGCATTAGTAGCTGTTTAAATTTAGGCTCTAATTAAGGCAGTGAGGGCACTACCAGTCATCGGTCAAAAGTAATGTGGTCTCCTTCTTATCTGTGGAAAACAAAGCATTGATATGAAGGTAGAACATGATACTGCACAGCTGTGTCTCATCCCAAAATACAGGAAAAGGTTTCAGACAAGAGCAGTATCTAGAGCAGTATCTAGAAAGTAGTCATAGCAAATAAAGCTTAGAAATATTTTCAAGTTTTGCTGTGTCTTAAACCCGTGGAGTTCAAAAAGAGGAGCCAAATTTCCTATTTCCAGTGTAACACTGTAGTTCCAGAGATGCTAAGCTGGGGTGAGCCTGCACCATGTCCCACATTCCATGGGAAGGGTTGCTATTGGCACCCCAACCACTGAAGCACCACAAGGCTGCTAGGCAACTCCTTCCAGCCATGCCAGCATCTTTTGCATATACACTCAGATTTCTATTGCTAAGCTCTCAGCATAGCTCATAATCATATAAGTTATGACTGTTTGATTCTGACATTTTAAATAATCACCTGAGACATGAAGTTATGTCAAAACCATCCAATGTCAGTATTTTGGAAAGAAGAATTTAGAGCACTTCTATATTTTTATGCTAAATGACTCAGCACAAAAAATAAAAAAGCTAATTATCAACAACCAGATCTTACTCTACAGAGTAAGATTTTCTGTTATTGCATAAAACAGAAAGAGAAGATAATAAAAAAGGGATGGGGTCCAGAATCCTAAAATTTAATAAAATTATTGTTGACAGTAGTGGCTGGAAACACTGTCTCACAAACTATGTATTGTGACTATTACCAAACTGTGTTTTCCCATCTGTGTGATGTCAAACACAGTAAAGATGTAAGCAGCTGTAATTAAAACAGATTTTCATATCTACTGAACAGTTAGACAAGGTATTCCTATGTATCACAATAATAAAGAAAAACCCCTCAACCACTAGTGTAAGCAGGAAAAATACTAATATTTTCACAGTCTGAATTCCCTTCCATTTCAAAACAAGACTGTTAAATGGCAAAAGAGAAGAGCTGCTGAGGGGTTAAACAGAGCTAAAGGCTGGAAACATACAGTCACACATGTTTATGTGTATTCAGCTCAAACCATCTGCTGTTCATGTGTGGAAGTTAGTAAATATGATATTGCATCATAGCAGAAGTTCTTGGGGGCAGGATAATGACTGTTCAAGATCAACCTGTTAGAAGAGGACCAAGCTGTATAGCAGATAAGGGAAAAATTATCCGCAGTATATTTAGGAATCTAAGAGAACAGAAGGATACAAGAGCAGACTGGTGAATATACCACTTAACTTCCATTCACTGAACGTCGTTATTTAACTGTAATTAGACGTTCAGGCAAACTCTCCGCTATCTGCATCATTTTCAAAAATACCCCTTCAAAACCCTTTCTGAGTTTTAGGGACTGTACTCTGAGTCCTTTCCTCTGAGCTACTAATTTTTAACTTTTAAAACTATACAGGTAGCAGGGAACTAATTTAAAAGTTTTAACTAGTATCTTATACTTTGTACCAGCATATATTGGATTTTGAGAGGATAAGTACTGTTATTAGTATGAATACTTTATTTCCTAACATGTCTCCAACTTTTCTAGGAGAAGGACTAATATATACTTCTGTTCTAAGATTCTTCTTTCAGCCAAAGTTTAGGACTTAGTCTGGCACCTGTAAAATTATCAAGAAAATTATTTCTGACTCTATCTCATCAAACAGATGAGAAACTTTATTAGCGTAAACTGATTAGCAAGATAATTTTAATTTCTTTTTTCAGTGGAAGGGAAAAGATTAGAGGACAAGGTACATTGCATGTGCCACCACCATTGCTTTTCAGTAGCATGACCAGTTTTCCCACACTGGCAGAAAGCACAGATGTTATGCTGCCCCTTAGGGAATATTCTGTCTGTAGTAGAGGCAAAATTTCAATATATTTTGACTGTGTAGGAGATTCTCCTTGCATTTCCTGAGGGTGAGAATAAAGCTTAATATTTCTGGCAGATGAAGTTGCAAAGGGAAAATTAGTTATAATTATGTATTAAACAGTGCTGGACAACTTAAAACAACCCTGTATGATTCAGAAAAATAATCAGTACAGTTATTTGCACTTTGTATCTTACCACATGACAATTGCAGATGTGCAATATTGTGTTCCGTTGCAGGCACAAAAGTATGACGAATTCAGGACTAAAAGGAATTATAAATAATTGAAAGTTTTCTAAAAAAGATAAATTTGTCCTTCTCTGCATTAAATACCATGTCAGTTTATAAAATTAGGCCTAAGCCATTTGAAGGGCACATTTTGACTTCACACCCACAGTATTCTAAGAAATTAGGAAGAATTCTGCCTCTGCCATGTGAAAAGAAATACATATTGGATGATCCTAGCTGCAAGCTGGAACAGAGCCCGTACACTGGACTGGACTGGAACTCTGACAGCAACACTTTATTTACAGCTGAAAAAACAGTGATATTTATTTTTCATGTGGGTGGGAAAGATAGGCAACAACAAAACAGAAAAAAATTACTTGTTACTTTTGTTCCAGGCAAAAGGACAGGATTAGTGAAATAGAAAGAATGCAGACATCCTTTAGTAAAGTATTGTATTCCTGCCTTCATGTCCCCACCTTCTGAGTATTGCATCAAGATACAACCCAAATGATAGTTCTGTAGGAACAGGCCTGAAAATCAGAGTCTAGTAAAAAAAATGGTCCTCAAGTGTGATGTACTATTCTTTGCACGTCTAAGGTAGTAAACTATTAAATAAAGTTACCTCCATTATATTTCATAAGGTATTTATAAATATTCCCTTTATTTAAATTTTATTAGATCATCAAAATTTCCACCAACAATATGTACACATATGTTACTTTAGAATAAATATGTTAACTTTGTGCAATCAACACAGCTTTTTGCTGCTCTTGGTCTTCTGACATACTTTGACTTAAAATGTTATATACCACTGTCATTAAAAGACATCAATTCATATTACCAACAAGTCAGATAGATGGATTAAAAGAATGAAGCTTTCTTGTGTGCCAGTATCTGTTTGTGGGCTTATGCTACTCAAGGGCTTGCATGGTTTGACTACTTAGTGCCTCCTGTTTTAGGAAAGCATTACACGCAAAATTCAATTGTAGTTCCACATCCATAATATCACAGAAAGGAAGAGGACTTCAGCCTTTGTCAAAACTTGGCATAGACTAGCACTTCAGATGTCATTTCTGGTGGCAAAAAAATTAAAACAAGAAGTGTATTTTACATTGCAAGAAAACTCATGAAATGAGATTTCTACACTATCACTGATGTCATCCAATGGCAGAAATTTTTAAGACTAAAATGATTAAAACCATGCCATGACAATTATTATTTAAAAATAAAATTTAGCAACAAGTGAATGTCAGCAAGTGCCTAAATAGGGCTTTTAAAACATGCATATTTTACTACCACTTAAAGGAAGCCTCATGGGCAAATGTAATTTTCAGATTCTTTGGAGAGGAAATACCATTAAAGCATTTCCATGATTTGTTGCACCACCCCTCAAATATTTCTTTAATGGGAGTTTAAACAAAGTAAAGTAATAACCTATAAAGCGTTTCATTAAATTAATATTAAATTGTAATAGCAAATTCCAACAAAGCATAGAAATTGGGTTGTGCATGCTAGCGTGCTAACATGAGTAATGGATGGATTAGCAGAATATATTTTGAGTTGGATCTGAACTGGACTTTTTGCTTTGCAGACACACTTTAATCTTGATTAATGCTTACCTTGGTTTAGGCAATAGGCTTTGGCAAGGAAGAGAGAGCATTTTCTTTTCTTTTTCATTGACTTTTCCAGACATCTCAATCTGTAATGCTTGCTAGACTTCCCTTTGAGTCTGAGAACTGCTGGCTTGCAGAACATGTAGTGTTCCTACTCTTTTTTCTCATGTAAGATTGATTTCTACTTCCATCCACATCTTTGGTTCCCTCACTAGTTATGATTTTGTGAAATTATTCTCTCTGCTCTTCTTGGGTGTCAAGTGACAGCAGAGGGCTGGATGGGAGCTTTAGAAGTCCATTGAAGTAGCAGCACAAGATAAGCCAGAACACACAATAAACTTGATAAATGGGAAGAGTAATAGTGTACTATTTCAAAAGTACACAGACTTGCATTTTCTGAAGTGAAATAATGTGTTTCTTCCAAAGAGTGTATACTCATTCTAGAGTCATCCTGCACTTGAGAGCTGCCCAAGAAAAAAAAGTACCCTGAGTTTTACAGTGAGAGAATTTTCACCACAACCAGAACTGTTTCTCTAGTTGAGGGGTGTGAATTTGGACATTTTATTTACAACTGTACAGCACAGGTACAATCTATTACAATCAGTAATTTGCTGCTAGTCTCAGGTACTCAAACATAATCAAACTGAAGAAAGCCCAAACACAGTGAAACTACAAAATATAGTCTGTCTAAAAGAAGCTAATGTGAAACTTTTTGAAAAGGAGAAAATTAACTGAAAAATGTTAATGTTTAATAAAAATAGCCTAAATTTATACTTTCCCACTCAGAATAAATGGAAACAAATATTTAGACCTGTATCAAAATAATGTGCAGACAATTATTTCGCTTCCTCAGCCATTGCAAGTTTGGGTGGTTTAGGGTGTTTTGAAACATTTGTACGATACTTTGCCAATTCAAAGAATTATTACATCATAAGATACTGCGGGAGATGAAGCACAATCAAAGGATCCAGCAAATAAAAGGAAAGGATAAATAAACTACAACTTACACCTGCCCCATAGCAGTTTATTGTTTCCTATTTAAAAGTAGTTTTGTGCCCCCCCAAAAAACAAAATTTTGTTACTTTTATTTGGTTCTACTTTCAAGAAAAAGTAAAAAGTTAGATATTGCCATAAAATTTCTACTTTAATCAAAATGTAGATAAACGAAATTTCATTTCTCTCAAATGAAAGTATTTCTGTAATTACTGTCAGCTGGTCTTTAACCTAGTTTAAAATCTCAAAAGAGAGGCACAAAGCAATTGTGACATTGGTTTTGAAAATGCACAGTGTGGGTATGAAAACCTGTCTCACATTTGCACAGATCAAAAGCAACTCATTCAAGATCTGTATTAACGAAAAGAAAATCAAGCTTATCATTTGGATACTGAAATTGATTTCAAAAAACCTTGAACTGAATTAAATTTTCTGCTGCATAGACATCAGTAGACTTGATTTGATATCACTTTGCCCTGGGGCACAAAGCATGACTTTCTTCTGAGTTAAGGGAGTGCTACAGTTTCCTTATATCCTGATTTATAGGGACATATGGAAGAAGTTGTAAAGATAAGCAAAGAGATTGCAGTAAGCACATAGAGTTGTATGCCGAAATTCAGATACTCTGCTGATCAACATGGTACAACGGGGTTCAGGGAATGGCAGCGATCCTGACTCGGAGAGTGAGCCTCACCAGGCTGGGGTGCTGCACTGAGAAGGGGAGGGCTTTACCCACCTTTCTCTGCATTTCATGAAATCAATGCCTGATAAAAGCAGAAATGAAATATGAGGAGCAAACTCCTAACTACAAGTTTTTCAAAGGTAGAAAAAACCTGGGCAGGAATATAAATTTGACTTCAAATTGCATATATGTATAGATGTATTTTTTTCCTAAATATGCTTTTGAAATCTTAGTTGATTTCTCATATTCACAAGTGGCTTAGTAAACACTTCAGTTCTTCCACTGCATTATCTGCACAAAGCTAAGATTTTAATTATAATGTCCAAATAATATAAAGATAAACAAAATAATGCACAAAGTACAAATTGCTGACATATTCAGCAGGACGCTTAAGTTAATGGGACTTCTCACAAGCTAAAAAATTGTCATCTGCTTAAGTGTCCAGCTGAATCACAGCCAATGGGCTTCATTATACTCTTTATTGGTTTTATCACTTTGACCTTTACTGCACAGTAAATTTTGCCCTTCTTGTGGTATTTATAACATGTTATATGCCATACTTGCAAAGGAGATTACCACAGATTTATCTACTGCAATTTAAAAAGGATGAGCTTACAATTGATTGTAATGGTTTCACCGCACGGAAAAAATGCATATTGTGTATATTAAAAAATTATTACCTTAAAATAAATAGACCATTTAAAAATTGTCCGGAATTACATTAATAGAATGTAATTTATACATTTTAATTTCTTGCAGTAAAGGTGATTCAATCAGCAAATAAAATATGTGTGACTCATTAATTCTTAGAAAAATAATGTAATCTCAAGAATTTAAGAAAATAAATCTGGAGTTCATCAACCAAACTTTAATGTTGCAATGAAGCTATAATATGAAGTTTTGACTGTTTTTTTTCTGCACTCACGTTTTTTATTATTATTTTACTGTTCTTTTTTTAACTGCTCAGTCTTGCATATCATTAATAAATAATTAAAGAATCCATATAGGCCTATCAGGACCACTTTCCCTGATATACACCTATAACCTGTAAAAGGTAATTCAAAATACCTGAATTTAAGTTTTGTTTCCAGTTCCTCATCAAAAATTCCCTCCTGTCTTATTATGATGAATAACTTACTGATTCTGTGCAACACTCCAACAAAGTTAGAGGTTTGGAAGAAAAAAATTCAATCTAAAAATTTAAGCTGAACAATGCAGCTATAAACAGAGCAGTTACACAACAAAAGGTGTCAGATGATCTACACAGTACCCAGTGTATAGTGTGTGTGCATGTATTTTCAATATGTGTAATTTCAAGGCCACTCCACAGGTAAAACACTGAAGACCTTAAAATTTCCAGACACCAATTTACATGAGTTAAGTAGTTACATGTAAGTCACACATCCCTACTTTTTATGAAGTTCAATAGAAGCAACAAATCCAAAATGGAGATGCTTGGAAAATATTGGTAAGCATTGCTCAGTTGCTAAGGGCCATCAGTTTAACAAGCTGAACAATAACCAATGCCTACAGGTATTAAATTTCCAAATCAACTAGGTTTAAATTCAGCAAATAGATATTATGAGATTTGACAGGTCTCTGCTAAAGGATATTTTCAAAACTGGATATATGATGACTTAGCATCAACATTTTTATTCTTGATTATTAGCCAGGATTTCATTACAATTTAGCCCATTAAAAAAAGAACAAAATTATAAGCACAACTCATTTCTCATACAGATACCCAAACAAATTGTTAAAGTTGTCTTAAGAACCAGCACGTGGAACATGCAGTTTGACAAGAGTGGGCTGTGGCTGCGAACACCACATCATTTAGTATTATGAATTTCATTTTTCACTGTGCCCGAAGCATGTTATGTCTTAGGCAAGTTACTCTAAGGCATTTGAAACAGATGCCCAAGGAAGACTGATGAATGGTTACAGGAAACTGGGGGTCAAGATGGCAAACCAAAGACCTTAAACTCTCAGTCTTATTCATTTGTTTTCCTACAGAAAGGTTTGTGAGTGGGGTAAATGTGTCATAGCCTCTCACAGGAGTATTTCAGGCAGAGCACAGTTTTTCTATCACCAGCAACCAAAGTTTCATCTTCCAGGAAACATTAGAAAATATATTTCAGGGAAAAAATCTATTCATTTGCAAAAATATTCATTTGGGTTTTAAGCCACTTTGTCCCAGAAAATCCTCTATTGCATCTATATTTTTCCTTTCCTCTGTTGTCCCAGTAGTAAATCAGAAGTCAAAACTGTGTGTGCTGTGTAGTAAATTTGACAAGAGTTGCTAGGGGATCTGCAGCCTAATAGGATCTCTTAGGAAGCATGCATATGTGATAGAAAGGAAAAGCAGCAGGCAGAGCATCTCCTGGAGGAGAGCCTGAGTCAATAGCTGTAGGGTTTGCAGAGACAGGACTTTGGAATCGCACATTTTGCTCATGTGGATTGAGCCTGGATGTGTGCTCTGAACTTGATGCCACCCAGAAGCAGTTGTTAAGAAAAGCACAGTTTTTCAACCTGAAAAAAAAGCTGGCAAAATAAAATCATTATAAGAAACCTGAAACACTATATGAAGACTTTCAAAAGTCCAGTCCTTTTAGGAAAGACACCTTTCTAAACCCACCTCCATGGAGTGTTTAGCACATGAGAACTTCATTCTCGCATCTGTTAATGGTCTGCCTCAAAATTATTATTTACCATTGACTTTTCTTTTCCCCCTTATATTTTCCCCCCAAACATTAGAATTTTCATTTCTTCCTAAGAAAAAGCAATGTTTTGCTAGTAAACTATTTCAATTTACATACTCAGCTTGGAAAATCCAACTCGCTCCATGGAATTACTTACTATTTTTTAATCAAAAACACCACTATCTAAAGTTGTTCTGGGTTGCATTTAGACTGTCTTTCCTGAAGCAAATTAGGCAAATACCTTCCATCCTGTCCATTGGAAGCAGGAGGGTTACAGCACACGCACACACACACACGCCCACACAGACAGGAAGTCACATAAGTATTTAAGTAAGCATTCAGTCCTCAGCCGTGTCCTAGGGCCAAAGTCCAGCAACTTGTGGGAGGGCACCGTGCCAGCCTAACAGATGGACATACATATGGGTAGTCAGGACATCATGTGAAGCCATCAAGTATGGATACTAAGGGCATGATTCCAACCTAAGAACATGAGCTTTCTGTGAAGGTTAGGGGATGTTAAGCTGGATTTACTTTCAAAAATAAAGAATAAATTCCACTGCCATGTCCAGGAACAGTTACACTCTTAGTTAATCAGGTGGAGATGTTAGTAGATAAAAAGAGCTTTTATTCTGAAAGAATTATTGCAAAGGAAAGTTTTAACATTTCACGAGGGAGATTTCATTCTGACAGATAAATATGTATTATTTGTAGGGAGACGTAGTTAATGATAATGATTTTGCACTGGCAGTGCTTTCACCCTGCATCACCATCTGTCTTGTGCATTTTTCCTAAAGGAGACTGGAAACTGCTATTTGAGCAATGAATGCAGCCCAGACAGCCAAACATATTCTCCAGCAACCATTATTGGAAGGTTCAGTGCTGGGAACTGCTGCCCTTCGTTGATGAGAGAATGAGAAAAGCAGAGGCACAGCACCTCCACACATTGCCCTGGAGAGTACTGACTTAGCACTGCTGATGTGTCTGAGTGAAAAACGGGCATGTGCATCCCACAGCCATCTGCTGCTATGTCCATCAGCAGGAGAGAGGAAGAGGTTAGGAATAATGCTTTGTGAATTTAATCCACTGCTACACCACGGTTACAAAAGGATGTGCCAAAACATGCCTAAATGGGATCCCATGGAATCATACCTGGCCTTGCTTCCACTGGGATCCCACCTTTTACTAAGGTCAGAACATTGAAATCTGACAAAACCATGAACAGCTTTTGAAATTTTACTAATTGCCTAAGGAGAGCACATGAAATTTTAATCCCAAGTACAGGAAGGACAGAGTTTATGGAGCACTGTGTATTAAAAGCCAAGCTGGGACAGGAATCACTGAATTCCTCCTTGACTGAAATGAGATAGTCAGAAGAAACTTTAGAACTGTACGAAGATGAATATTACATAGGTACTTTTGTTGACTAAAAAGACTTGCCTGTTTCTTCCAGTCTTGATTTAAAAACACAAAGAGAGGGATAACCACAGCTTCCTCTGATCCTCTCTATCCAGAGGATACAGCTTGAATTATCTGCTTTAACTTCCAGACATTTAGGTTCTTTCTGCTAGACTCAACAGCTCTTTAGTATTCAGAGCTCCTTCCATGAAGTTACCAATTGTAATGCAAGTCACTTCTCAAGCCACTTTTTACTAAGCAAAGATTGACATCTTTAAGATTCCCACCATTCTGAAGAATGCTATTCCTCTGGTCATTTTTTTGCCCCCTTCCTTTTTTCAATGGATTTTAAGAATTCAAATGCCAGAAAATATATGCAGCAATCCAGTTTTAGTGTCCTAAGTGCCAAATATATAGGGAAAGGTTGACTTTTCATTTTATTTCTTTATTCAGGCTCTGTTCACCATTCTTACATATTATCCTATTATTTCTTTTGTGAGACTGTACATTCCAGTATATTTTTTTGTTTCAGCCTCCATGTCCTGGCCCTTTAACTGGCAGACTAAATTTACCATTTCATAATGCATTTTTTGCATTTTATGTCCCACTTACAGAATAATTTAAATGCTTCTATTTTGACTCATTAGCACATTATTAGCCACTTCACAACTGGTTAATGAAGCATCCATGCATTTCATAGAAGGATTTTATATGTTCTTCAGATCTTTTCAAAGCAAATTAATGCTACTGTGGTCATTTCTGTGGACTTTAACTAGAAACTGGCACTGAATTGTGATCCTACATTAATGGCTTTTCAGAAGCTCTCGGACAACTTGTAAACCATGCAATGAGCTTTTTACAATTATAGTGCTATTACTTTATTAGAATATTGCATAAAAGTCAGCAGACTACCTAACAAATGTATATGTCTGTAATGACTACTTGGTTGGGTGTTTTATAGTAAGAATATAAACATCAAATGAGATTTCTTGTCCATTAATAATGTCTGCATTACCACACCGAGTGACATTAATTACACTCCTGTCAGATATTCTTTCTTAAATTGATATATCAGGTTTCCTTATTTTACTTACAACCGAAGTCAGGGCTCACTGCTGTACAAGCATTTCATTGCCACTGTGTCCCTTTATGGATGCTGGCTTAATCATAGAATCATAGAAAGGCTTGGGCTGCAAAGGACCTTAAAGAGCCTCCCCTTCCAATCCCCCAGACATGGGTGGGGACTCCACCTTCCACTTGAACAGGTTACTCAGAGGCCCATCCAGACTGGTCTTGAACACTCCCAGAGATGGGGCATCCACAGCTTCTCTGGGCAACCTGTTACAGAGCCTCAGTACCCTCACAGTAAATAATTTTTTCTTATTACTGGAGCTATTTTTTACTTCTTGTATTCACTCATAAGAGTATTCACTTACTTTTGTTGAGCGTTTTTAGTTGTCACATTCCTCTCTCCAGCTGAGGTATTTTATACCTCCCAGTTTCCACAGATGTGTATTAATTGCTCTATTCTCCATTCACTATGCAGCTTTTAACCCCATTTGCTACCCTTACCTTTGCACTCAGTGCAGATCAACTCACTAAGATCTTCAGCACCTTTGAATTGTTACTCTTTAGTTATTTAGCATTCTTAAGAATGGCAATTTTTCATTTATATATTTGTCTGACTTCTCCTCCCAATTATTTCTGCTTACATTTTTCTCAACCACAGAAAATTATCCATTTAGAAGGACCACTATTTTACTGCTTGGGATTGTTCTTTCTTTGTCTAAACTGATTGCAATCAGGTCATGAAAGCCACCCCTAGGGCAGTCATGAATTTCTAGTCCAGTAAGTTATTCATATTTATCAGTTATAATGAGAACTTGAATTAAAAATACATTATGTTTGGCTTGGAGATTTTGTACCAGCAAACAGGTTATTTTTCTTCTTGCAATAACTTTAATATTTTGCTGGTGTGTTTGACAAACCTTCTTTACATAGACCTCCCACCACATTTATTATTATGCATTAAAAATCTCATGATTTTCTGTTACAAAGAACTCCCAAATACCACTACTTGGTTTGTCCTGGGAGGTTACATCTATTTGTTTTATGATCCGAGTAGCTTGACTACTTCTATCAGCTTTCATGGTTGACTTTCCCACTGATGAGGGTTTCTACATCATTGTCCCTGTTACCATGACCTTATAATAGATACTTCATGCAACAAGAATCCCCATTTTATGTCTGGCCATTCTTCCCCTTTAGATGCATTTTGCTGGATTACAATTAAACACTATAATGCACACAATGTCTTTACATCTGACCCTGTATAGAATGACAATTTTTTTTCATACAAGTTTGGGGTTGCGTATTTCAAGCTACTAATGATCAATTAGCTTAGAAAATATCAGGAAGGATATGTTTCCATGAGTATGATTTTCCAAGGGTACGATTTCAATAAGAAAGGCACCTATATTTAGAAAATGGTATTCCTTCCACTTGGCCAATGGAACTGAATGTACATTGCACTTGTGAAAATTTGCAGAAATGACAGCATTTCCCTTTTGCCTCAGGGGACCTGCTGTTGATCTGTTTTTCTGTATCACTCTTCATACTCTATGGCCATTTAATGACTTCTTTTTGATAAATTTTAATAACTGTATCACAAAAAAGACCCATACTCTTCCTGAAGTGGCACAGTGTCAGTGAAGACAGAACCTGGATCACTCTTTTACTTCATATTTTATTCTGGACCAATACCTTGAATAAATTAAACAAAAAATGGGGGGATTTTGTGGGTTTTGGTGGGTTTTTGTGCTTTTTTTTTCTTTTTTTTGGGGGGGGTTGGGTCTTTTCTCTTCCATTTTGCTTTACAAGGTTATTCAGTTAGTTCCTAAAATAGTTTATGTAGTTTAATTTGGGGAAATAAATGAGGTTACTTTCACAAAAACGTCTTAGTCTGCACATTTTCTGCAAGATGGGCAATATTCAACAAACCTGAGATTCCTTTTCTCATGAACATAATAAGACATTTCTCAGTTGAATGCCCAGAGGTGCATAGCTTTTAATGAGGGTTTAGAAAAAAAATATCTAGGAGGAAAAAAAGAACTAAAGAGGAGGAAATAAAGAAAAATTGAGGGGAAAAAGTAAAGAAAAAAGGTATCTTCAATTTTAGCACATGTAATTAAATATGTCCTAACTCTTGGCCAACTAGCTAAAAATAAGAAATTAAAACCATTATTTCTCACCTCATTGTTTTGGTTAAGATTTATCTTTAAAGTATATTTAAATTTGAAATCATCACAAAATGGTTTTAAAACAGACTTTTGCAATTCTTAATTTTTCTGTTATAAATGTGAGAGAAAATGTGTCCTACCAATGTTTTTCACCTCAAGCTATACCTTGGGTATTTGTCTGGTGCAATGCTTTCAATAAGCTTAATGAAAATGCAAATAAAAAAAAAATCAGAGCATTTTCACAATGAAATCCAGTTGTTTTCAAACCTATTCTAATTGCAAGTAATTCTGCTGAATTAATGCAATTCCTACTATGACCTTCCCTAAATAAAATTCTCTGTCTTGATAAAGACTGAAAATGCATTAAAAATTGCTTTAAAAATACAAATACCTGTTGGTACCACTAAAAATTGCATTATTATGTAGGAACAATTAATGAATTGTCTGGCATTATTGTTATTTGAGGCAATTTATTATTTTTTATCACCCACCTCTTCAATTTCAGAAATTGATCTGGTCTTTCATCTCTGACCCTTCTCAGGTGATACTGACCTCCATCCAATGACATTGGTACTTTTTTATTACTGTACCACATTGGGATGCTCTATGTTTTAGGATGTTACATTCTGAGCTCTCTTTTGTTATTAAGCACAAAACTGTAGTCAAGTATATCCCCATTGTAGTACCTAAGGAAAA
>VWZN01021740.1:42125-53242 GCA_013396955.1 Regulus satrapa | reverse complement strand
TGAATATCAGACTGCATTTTAGCATAATACTCAGGAACTGAATAAAACATGGAGATACAGAAGACCAATTGATATGAATGACATATCTCTGCTATCTATTAGAAAGACTGCATACACAATAGATTTTTTTGGTTGGAAAAAAGAACTGGAGGACTTTACTAGAGCCATTTGCCAGCTGCTCAGTGAATAGGTCAGTGGCATAAGAAAGATCACTTCCCTGTTAAAAGTGTTAGTTGCATTGTTCATTCATCACGCACACTCACTGTGTTCTGGCTATCTGTAATAGTAGAAGTTGAGGAAATAGCTCAGTTTTGATTTCCACCAGCTTTCTAGTGAAATCATAATATTGCTTTCATGACATCATAGTCTCCTAAAGTTTCCTAGTCTGCATTATTACTCCAGTCCAGGATCAAGAAATACAGGACAACATAATTTCTATAGAAAATACAAATAGGATACAATAGGATACACCGTTGTTAACATCTGTTACATTGTTATATCTCACATATAACTCTTCATGATTATACATGGCTCTAAAACTTATTTTATCAAATGCTATATACAGAATCCTACAGAGCATTCCTATGTAGCATGCAAGTACAGAGAAATAACTGCATAAGCCAACTTTCCTGGTTGCTTGGAGAGATGGAAGGGAACAGCTAAACACCCTGCCTGTTCCCTCACAGGAAGAAGTCAAAACAGCTCCTATCAGAAATGTGCCTTCCAAAAAAAGCCACGTGCAGCACAAGTTGCGTATCACTGATTTAGTCAGTTCTTCCATCTGCAAAGAGCCCAAAATGCTTTATAAACTTTACAAGAAGAAATTCATCCACCACTGAAGTGCAGCCGCCTATGGAGTAAAACTTGGCAGCTGTTTAACAGAACACATAAATCCTACACAATAGTTTAGGGGAAGAATTTTTAAAGAATAGTGCAGATGGGAATGTAGGGAGGTAGAATATAGTTACATAAACTGAGTGTATATATAGGCAGGAAATGCAGGTTGGCCAAAAGAAGCAAAATTTTAAAAAATCTTATATCACAAAACATCTCAGGCATTTTGATATATGTCTCAGAAAAAAATCTTTGGAAATGTTCAAATAATACTATTTTTGTTTGTTCACTTCTCTCCCGCTTTCTCCTTCCCCCCCAGGTCTATTTTAATCACTCTATCCATCTGCACATTAATTGAAAATGAAGTCATATCAATGCTCAGAGACAGCCGCTAACACCACTAGCCATGAGGTAAAATAAATTGTCAGTACACAGAAATATTAACCCATCAAATATAAAACATTTACAGCATTTTCAAAGTTGAAAGCCAGGTCTTTAACACTCATTCTCATATGTGATTCTTATTTTCTATGGTATGAAATTCTCATTTTGCCTCTTCAGGACAATATATATATTTCTTTTTTACTAATAAAACATTAATATGCCCAAATTTATACTGATCTATTCAGTAAATTAATTTTGCAGAAACTTTACAAGGAGAGGAAAAAGAAATGGAAACAAGATTTGTTTCCATAAGACAATGTTAGTTCCTTTATGAGCCCCTTTAGGAACTGTGTATGTTAGAAACTGTGTTAGCAGCACTGTCTCTGTGCTGCTAAATTAAACAGACTCATAGAACAGTCATGGTTGGAAGGGATCTTTAAAAGTCATCTAATTCAAATTCCCCTGCAATAAGAAGGGACATTTTCAACTAGATCAGGCTGCTCAGAGCCCCTTCCAACCTGACCATGAGTGTTTCCAGGGTTTGAGGCATCTATCACTGCTCTGTGAGACCTACTCCAGCATTTCATAACCCACATTGTAAATTATTTTTCTTGTTTTAGTTCATCCTCTTTAGTTTAAAACTGTTACCCCTTGTCCTATCACTATAGGCCTGCTGAAAAGTTTGCCCCATCTTTCTTGAAAGCCCCTTTAAGTATTGGAAGGCCACAGAAAGATCGCCCTAGAGCCTTCTCTTCTGCAGGCTGAACAACTCCAAATGTCTCAGCTTTTCCCTCATGTGAACCTTCATTAGTTTTCCAGAGAATCAAGAAGAGGGAAGAAAATGTGTGTGTTTATTTTAAGCATCTTTGCTGACTTAAATATGGCTCAATATTATTCAAATAGAGTACTGGGAACTGGGGGGATTTCAAGTCACCCATTCACCCTGAGGTCAAAAAGGACAAAGTCATTCATAGTATAAGTTAAAATGCATGGAAATTAAGAAAAACTACTGTCAGTAAAATCTGTTCAGTAGACTAAGTAAAGCTAATCAAAATCCTAACAGCTAAGAAAACCTGTACAAGATAAAGATCTAAACAGGAAGAAAAAGAAGTTTTCTACTTAAATGTATTGTTTGCAGTTTATTTTAAGATGTCTGAGTATATCACTCAGTTATTGTCTCCAGTACACTGAAGCAAACTGTACACAGTGATACTATTAAATAGCAAAGTACTTGGAATAAAAATATTTTGTTTTATGTAGTTTTGAGGATTGCCTTTTGTTTATCTGGGGTTTTATACTGGTTATTTTATTAATATAATGGATGGTAATGATATATTCTCCTCAAACTGATCATAAATATCCAATAACTAACTTTTCCTGGCAAGCTAACAATAATGTTTTGATAATTCATTTCTATAATCAAGGCTAGTGACACACAAATGATACTGAAACTTTTAAGACAGAAATGTAAATAGGCGAACTAGTTTTCCTAAAAATGCATCTCTTAAAAAAATCACAGTTTGGTGTTTGCCGGCATCACTTAATAAGCTCTTGAACTGTAATACTAATAAAATAATACTGTGTTTGCTTGATACATCAGCCAAAGCAATCACATACTTTGCCAAAAAGACAGGCACTAACAAGTGCTTCGGTTTTATTTATCAGAGCAGCTACTACTCAGTGAATACCTGACCTTAGCTTCAAAGATTTTATTGACAATATAATGACGATACTGGCTAGGGAGATTTGGCTGGGCTGCTGTAAAAAAGCAGGGAGATTCCAGTTTAAAAATAGTAGTGCAGAGAATAAGATTTCCACACCTTCAACACTTATTGGTGCTAAACACTAAGCTGCTGTGCTTTCCTCGCCCCTGAGCAGGTACATATGCTCTGACTCACAGGTAGCCAGGAGCCAGTGCACAGCCTCTTTCCAGAAAGGAGGCTTGGGCATGACCTGCATGCAGCTGAGCACCAGGGAAGCTGTGAGCAGCCTGTCATTTTGATTACACGGCCTGTTGAGAACAAGGGATTTAAAACAAATGGAGCCAACATAAGCTGGCAGTTTAGGGAGAAAACGTTGGTTATTGCCAGAATTTATGGTACAAAAGGACAATCTTTTGCCAGTATTTTAAAAATTGTCATTCCTTGCCAAAAAGTACAATTGCCCCACATCAGAGCTTCTCAACAATATTTCTAGGAAAAGCACTTCTTTACAGATGGACTGGACATTCTATACACTGTATAATAACAGTGGATAACAGAACTGCTAAATTCTTTCTTTTTGTAGAAAATCCATGCTGACAAAGCTAGCTGAATGGCTGCTATCTACCCTTGTCCCCTCTGACTTGCAAAGCCTGAATTCAAACCGGATGCCACTCACAACACTCTGAGCCTTTTCTTAACACTTGGAAGCTCTTTACTTGACATATAAACCAGAAAATTCTCCACAGTGTCACCCACCTATATACAAATCCATTATGGGACAAATAGTGTCAAATATGCTTCAGAGCATCTTTTTAAATTTCTCCTCTGAATTCCTCTGCCATTTGCACTGGGAATATGCACTGCATCAGAGAAAAAATCAGGAAAGAGACACAGAATGTGTAATAACTGGGAAGAAATTGAAGAAAGCTTTGACCTGTGAGTAAAATAGCAATGCCAGTAAAGACTGCCTTACTTCTCTCATATAAGCACTTCAGAATGACTCCTTGAAGATCACATTCAACTAGTTAAAATGTGATGTAAATGAATACTGCCTATTTCAATGCATTAAACAAACCTGCTGGTCCCTGAAAAATCCAGTTGTAGGAAGTATTAGGAAATCCTCCTTTTATATATCTGCCCGTAGGCTTCAAGTCAGGGTAGGAGTATGAGCAAGTAGGCCATGATGTGGGTTATATCAGAAAAAAATTTATTTAGCTTCTATGAGCACAGTCACATCCAAAATTCAGTCATGACTCTACAAATTAAGGTTGAAGTCTTGTTCACTTAAGCCAAAATTATTGAGGAAGGTTCTGATGTTTTGGCTATGAGCTGGGACAATGGACTGTGCAGAACAGGTCACAGCTCCAGGCAAGGCTCCTGGTGCTGCCACACCTGAAGAAAGCTGGAAGCAAACAGCTGGAAGGAGACACTTCTGCAGGCTCCCCTGGGCCAGTGCTGTAGGCAATGCCAGTGCTGCCACCTGCCCACACCTCTGTACAGGCTCAGCTGCACCTCCATGAACTCCGCGATGGGGGCAGCTGAGGAGACAGATGGGAAATGCTTCCCATGTCTCCCCACAGGATTGCAGCTCCCCTTGGTGCTACTGTGGTGACAACAATGGCACAGGTCAGCAGCCTTGTTTGCTGGCTTGCCAAACAGAACTTTTCATGTTTTCCAATGGAATTGTTCCCAGCAGAACAAATTAGCAGCTGAGGAGATATGGCCAAGGGGAGTGAAGGTGAGGCTGGAGGGCACGTGTGTGGGAAAGATTGGTAGCTCTCAGAACTCAACACTAAATACCTTCCCAATATTAACTACTGCCCCAATATCCCTCTGTCTTCCCAGCTGGCAGGAGGCACTGATCAACCAGGCAGCATTTGTTTTTGGTTTAGGGCCAAAATGCATCAGTCAGCCAATAAGTGAGCGTTATAAACACAATCTACTGGACTAACTCTAGGATATATATTTTCAAAGTTCATATTTATAGTTTGCAAACTCTGTCTTTCAGATAGCAAGTCCTAGTAGCACCAGAAGCTGTTGAATATTCCAATCAAACACAAAATTAGAACAGGATTCTGTGCCACAAATACAAAGTAAAGCCATCTGCCAAATTTCTAAAATACCTCACCTAGAGATCTGGTAATTTCTCTTTCAACATGAGCATAATATACAGCCTGCCCCTAAAGAAGCAACCTCTGCTATATTTAGCAGATTTTATAGTAAATCCTAATCACTTTAAGCCTATTTTTATGCTATGTGTAGATTTAAAGATGAAAACCATTCCAAAGTTTCCAAAGAAGGGACAACATTTTTCTATTATTTATTAGTTCATTTTAGGTCACTGGAGGACTTCCAAAGACATCTTCCTTTTCTGTCTTATAAACCCTAAGAGTTAAGTAAGTATTCTCAAATAAGCACAATTTACAGTATGTCAGCTTAAAATAAAATCATAACACATTTCTAAATTGATAGAAATTGCATAGCACCAAATGAGAAATAGGGATTTTATCCTCTCATTTATACATGCTTGTCTCTCTGTCTATAAACATATGTTTGCACATACTGTGTATTGATAGATTAACATTACTTAACTCTGCATTTGCAACACTGTACTTAAAGTTGTGTCTGCATTTTTACTTCAGAGGTTTATATCTCAGCTATAAAATATTCTCTCTAAGCTGAATCTTGGCAAAGACTGACAAGCTACAAATTATTATTTTCTTTTTAGAAAAATTAGAAGGAAATGTCAAGACAATAATCCCTTCTTCATAGTGTCAATAGGATGCATGGACTGATCCAGAATGCAAGTTGGTAACTCAACCAGAGCCAAGAGAACAAATTTTCACTACTGTGGTCTTGGCTTGTTTTTCTGTGGGAGTGAAATTCTGTACCCCCTTAGCCACTAGCGTGCTTCACATTATTTCTGTTTTCAGCAACTTAAGAGTCTCTCTGGTTTTAGCAACTTAAGAGAAAACGTAATTTCCTTAAACCATTTACCAGTCATCTGTAAGTGTTCATGATTAACAACAACTCTATTCCAAATTTTAGTGGAAAATGGCAGAACTGATGGAGAAAGTGGCAAAACACCCAGGCATTTCATTGTAAGCACTGGCTGATGACACAGAAGCAGCAAAGACTGAATGCTAACAGATGGATAGGCTAGGCTAGGCTAGGCTAGGCTAGGCTAGGCTAGGCTAGGCTAGGCTAGGCTAGGATAGGATAGGATAGGATAGGATAGGATAGGATAGGATAGGATAGGATAGGATAGGATAGGATAGGATAGGATAGGATAGGATAACAACCTCACTTCAGACAACAACTGAGTTGATTTTAGAGGAGTTTTATATAAACTATGGCGGGAGGACAGATATAGGGCAATATACAAAGCAATAGTTCTTCAGCATATCCCACAGGTGGACCCATTTCTCCCCTTCTGTCCTGTATTCATGTCATTTATAAACCCTGGCACTGTGGCAAAGAGATAGGATTCATCCTTTAATATATCTATCCAAACTACAACAGTCAATGAACTTTTAAATAGGCATTTCTGCCACCAGAGCTTAATTAGTTCAAATGTTGTATGGGATGTTGGATGAAAAGTTGATCATCATCATAAAGAACGATATTAAAATTTATTTTGAAGAGTTAAAAAACAAAACAAAACAAAAAACCCTGTGAAGGATTAAGTAGAAATTTTGTGTCTCAAAAAGAGCACCATGTGCCAAAATACGGCACCCTTAGACAGAGCTTCTGCAAGCAGTCTTTCTGCATAAAACTGCACTTCAATCCAAGATAGCCAATAAAATTATATGTGCATCCTATGGGATAAAATGTAGCTCCAGGAATGCCTAAGGTGGGAAAGGCTTCTTTCCATAGGAAGACAGTGAAAATTATTTGATTGTGCAAAAGGATTTGAGACAACTATGTTATAGACCTCACCAGCCTTCACTGGCTGAAATTATACTGGGGCCTGTTTAGCACAGATTTAGGGCCCTCTAAACTAACTAACTAACCTAAGGCAAAACTGGTAGATGCTAGTTTAGGTTTAGAGGATTCACAGAATGAGGATAGATGCCTGTAGGCAGCAATATCTAAAGCCAACCCCCATGAACTTATTGAGCAGGAGACTCAATTTCCACAGGACAAGATCTGCTGGCAGCCTGCATTGACTGGAGAAGACCAGAATGCATGCAATTCTTATTAAGAAGTGAAGATCACTGAAGATCACTGGCCACGCCATCTCCTAGCTTTTGTGGCACACCCCAAACTACCCTTCATAAATAGTGTCTTTTTTCTGTTTTGCCTGCTCCCACCTACTGGCAAAATTAATATCATAGTGGACTGTAGGGAACCTACACAATATTTTACAAGGAAAATCTTACTCATAACTTAGTAGGAATAAGGCATGTTCTTCTATGTGAGCCCAAGTATCGGTAGAACAGAATTGCTTATTTAGGTAGATAACATTTCATCGACTTCCATAAAACATTTCATTCATCTTCATTTGACATCAAACCCTCAAGTAAATCTATGTATCTAATGTATTTTAATTAAGCAGAGGACAGGTGAAGAGTTTTTCTTTCAACATCTCCAGCTGCACTCTGCTGCTCTAGTCAATGAAAGTGAAACTAGAAAAACACGCCTTCATTATTAACACTAATTTTTACTTCATTTTCATTTTTGCTCTTAGAGATTGGATTGTCATGCTATGCATACAGGAAGGCAGGCACTGGGAAGGAAGCAAACTCATTCATTCCAATAAGTAGAACAGCTTTGTTTAATGGTATTTTGTGGGTTTTTTTATACCTATCTAAGGATCTTTAACTTTACTGGTAAAAGGAGTAGGCAACTTCTCAGCATATGGGTTATCTCACAGACTTCTTTCTTCTCTCCTCACTTCATGGTTATCATTGCAAGTCCTTCTGTGCAAATGATATCAGTTACTTCCACAGAAGAAAGATTCAAAAAAATGCACAGTTTCAGAAGAGAGCTGGCATTCTATCCTCAGGCATTCCTGTGCTGACCATCACTGCTCTGTGACAGTACTGCAGTTTCAATAAAAGTGGTTTTTACTTCCAAGCTCTTTAAAAATGAGCATTTCAGAACTGGATATACATGCATAAAATATGAGGCTGGTGCAGAAAGCTGTTAATTTTAGTGAAATTTTGTATTCGAACCCCAAATGTTCATTCAATTGCATCAGTTTTCATGACCGGGGTCTTTGACAAACTGTGTAAAGAAATAAAACCAGCACTAATGAAATGTATTTCTGATGTGAAATATAGCCTGCTTTTAAAAGTGGTCATCATGATTACATAATAATTTTGAAATAAATAGAGTTTTTCCAGTTGAAATTAAAAGACAAATTATGATCTGGGAAGTAGAATATCTACATTATCTATACCTATATCTATACCTATATATGCCTGACACTTTTTCCTAAGTGATCATAAAATCTTTACATGTCATTGTATAACAGTGCCCCTAACAGCAGCATGGCCCCATGACACAAATGTGTCATGCTACTTCATCAAAATAATGCCCAATAAAAATTAGATCATCAGTATTTTTTCCAATATATAGCATTTAAGTTTCCCCTGGAGCTTTGATCCATGAACTGACCCAGTCTAATCCTATTTAGATTTGAGTTCAGAACGTATGGAATAGGTGGCATGAAGTCAGATGATCAAGAGATAGAAATGTTCCGTCTATTATCAGTCCCGGAAAATAGACATGCTTCTTCCAGCCCTCTCAAAAAAAATTGCATTTTACTCTGCAGAACTACAAAACATCATGTAAAATATTTTGTGTTTCTCATATCTCATTACTTAGAATTATTTTATGTCTTATTACCTTAAGGTAGCTGATCATAATACAAGTTCATATAGTAACTCTCTCCAAAAAAAAGGTGATAAACAGTTCACAAAGACAATGCAGCAAACATAAATTTAGTATGCTTTCCTATGAAACCATGTAATTCTTTTCCTTGAAAGTAATGGCTTCCTTCATGTCAGTAAGTCAACACCTTATTGCATAAGAGGTACAAGGATCTCCATCACTTGTAAATTACAAATTAAACATGAATATGCTCCCTTTTGATTCTGCTTTTGGTTTATTTGGTGAGANGTTTTTTTTTTTTTTTCTTCATTCTGCACTGTAATTCAATCTAGATAAATTTTTTTTTTTAAAAAAGTTCACATTTGTCACATAGGAATTTTCACAAGACTTTACTTCTGTGTGTAGCCCTATGCTGGAAAGGTATCAGTTGTTCCAGAGTGATGCTGGTTGACTCAATAAATCATTCTCAGAAAATTCTCCATTATATCTTCTCACCAGAGTAGGCTCATCTGCAAATGATTGACAACAACTCAGCATTCATTTGGGTTTTTTGATTTATTTAAATACATTCATTATTGCTCCAATACCACAATGATGTGTATTAAAAATAGATGATACATAGCTAATCCTAGCAGTTCCATGAAATTGTAAATTATTATGTGGTAACTTTGCTGCAATGAATAGTCACATAATGCGTTCATTGTACCTTTCGGAGACACTACGGAGAGGTAGTTCAAAGTCCACCTCATAAAAAAGGGTGTGCTTGAGTGTGGTAAAGACAGGGCTAAAGGAGGCTGAGAGTGCTATTTGTGATGGAACAGGGCTATCCAATCATCTCACTGCCACCCTGTTAGACCAACCTGTCAATCAATCATTCATTTAATAATCACCCATTGAAATCATCCCTAAACCCAGGTTATTTAGCACTTTATGCCCATTTAAAGCACAGTTATGACCTTGCAGTTAGCTTCAGTTATGTAAAATATGTATACTACATTTTGCATACAAATAGCAAAGGCAGGAATTTAATCATGCTATTTTTAAAACAAAACAGCCCTAATGTTAAGTGAATGGCTTTTCTGTCATGGTTCAGCCAGGTAATGAAACATGTGCCTGAATTTTAGCACATGAATCATGCTGTTGATTCAAAATCACTCTGCAGGTGCCTAGAGTTCAGTGTGCACTTGAGTTGTCTGATGGATCAAGGCCTCCATCAGTTACAAGAATGCACAGAAAGATGTTTTTCAGGTGCATTTCAGGACTGTATGTATGTAAGGTAAGGACAGCAGGAGTGAAAATGACAAAATAAAAAATAAAATAAGGGGGAAAAAAAAGATAGATGGCATGTTGGCTCTGTCTTGCTGTGATGTGAGTCCCTTGGGAAGGTCTGCGGTACTGCCCTGGGACCGGGAATCAGCAGCCTTTCCTAACCTTGCCTTTTGGCTTCCTCTCAGATGCACCGTGCTGTGTACTGGATCTGCAGTGGTAGAAGCTACTTTTGGTAGCTTCTTTCTCGAAACTAGCTTGATTGTGGATCCACAAACCACCATAGCAACACTCCCCGGGGTAAGAGAACAGTGCAAGCAACAATTGTGCAACTTGTAAACTCACTGCTGCCTGCTGCTGAGCGTAAAACAGCAAAATGCACATGCAAAATCATTCCTTAATATATGTTTTAGACAAGATGGGAGAATATTGGCAGATGTAATACAGAGGCATCTCAGGCAACCCTGTTTAAAAAAAAATTGTTATTAATTTTTACAGTGACTGAGGGAAGATGGAAAGTTTCTTTAAAGTGTATTCAGACAAAAATGTAAATACCAGAACTTTTGGTACAGAAAAGACAATCTGCCTGCACACTAAAAGCCAAAACTTGTGTCTAAAGAAGATGACCCAGCCCACGAACTTCTTCAGAGGCAAAAAGACGCCTTTAAGAGCACAGGATTTAACCCAGGCATGAGCAAACACAAGGCAATGGAGCATGCAGGCATCACTGGTGAGTAGGCAAACAAAAGAAGGCCTCCAGAGCAAAATGTGTTTTAATTTGATATTTGTAGGAAAAAGGGGGATAAGGGATTTAACTGGTTTATAAGTGTTAAAGCAGAGGACAAAGAAGAATAGCAGACAAAAATTTGAGAGCTTTTTGAGGTCTGGATGAAGTGGGATAAAGAGAGTTGGGGGGGGGGGGGGCTGGGGGGGAGAGAGTGAGAGAAAGGGGATTGGTGAAGACAAGAACATAAACAAACTGGTCCATGTAGTGCATGGGATATAGAACTGAGTAAGTCACTTGTGACACACTGGAAGCTATGAAACTACTTACAGAAGAGTACTAAAATTTATAAATAAGGGACATATCTA
>VWZN01021740.1:21880-37214 GCA_013396955.1 Regulus satrapa | reverse complement strand
TAATAGTAATAGTAATAATAATTTTGCTCTATATGTTTTTTAAACAGAGAAATGAAAAAGCTTTGGGGGATTCATAACTCTTTCTATACAATTTCTCTTTTGTAACATACTATATATGTGATGACACCTCTGTGTCTTTCTGGCAAAACATTAAATTAAGTAGGATCTTAATCCAAACCCATTACTTTGTTTTTGCAAAGTGATTAGATAAAAATCAAAGACACTTAAACTCCCTTACTATATGTGCTACTTATTCAGATTTGGGACTACTGTAAAAATGTAGTGCTTTCCCTTTTCCAAAGTGAATGCTGCTGTAAATGAACATTCCTGGCCACATGCTTCCACACAAAACAGGAAGCACATTCACTCGAAACCAAACCAAACCAACCCAACCCAAACCAAACCAAACCACGCCTTCAATGGACAGGTATTGCCTGTGAAGCACTGACATTAACTGTATTGACTCACAAGTTATGCAGCTCCTATTATATGTTTTTTCGTTAATATTATTCCAGACTTCTTATAACACATAATCTATACTTCAGGTATTGTGAACAGTGTATTTTAATATGATGATTTTAAGAGCCTTGACCTACATTTCTAAAAATCTGTATGTTGGTGATCCATAGGTTTAAATTTTCCCATATTCCTCCATATAGAATAGGCTGTCATAGCCCTTGGAATATCTTCATGGTCTCTCTGAAGAAGCACCTGGACATGAAGGATATGAGAAGAAAGACACTGAAATTCTCTGCACAATAACTACATGTTATTTCTAAGAATTTTGCTTCAGTTTTCCTTTGCTGATCTATTTGAGAAACTCTTTTGTTTGCCAGCTAAGTGCATTAACAAATCTGCAAATTGCCATTTGAGTGTGGGGCACTTGAAGAAGCAATTCTTCTCCCCTCCCCAAACTTTTCACAAAATATTTGGCCTTTTCTAAGCAAACCACATAACATTACACTATCATTTATTCTTCTGACAGGTATTTTTCTAATTTCTCATTTTTATTTTTTTAAATGCCCAGACTTTATTTGTTTTTTTTTTAGTGGGACCAAATATAGCTGGTTTTTTGTTGTTGTTGGGGTTTTTTTTGTTTGTTTTTTATTGGTTTGTTTTGTTTTGGTTTGGGTTTTTTTGAGTTTTGTTTTGTTTTTTTTTTTCCCCAGAATACATTGCATATTCAAGCAAATGTTGAATTTGACAATATCAGCATGGCCAGCCTCTGAGACACCATTAACTTTGCTTTGTTTGTTTTGAAAGATCATCTGGCGAGTTCATCTTTTGATCTTGGATTTAGATTATTTTTGGGGAGGATAGGGGACATGTTTGTTTTTTTCCCCTGTACCCAAAAAAGAAGAGAGGGCAGGTGCAGGCACAGCACATGTAGTGGAGAAGGCAGCACGACCCAGGAGGAGAGCAGGAGTGTGGGAGCAGAGCTGCAGGGTGAAAAGCAGTGCCAGGTGATGTCCCTTGCTGGGCCCCAAAAGCAATATGTTTGGAGAGGAAAGACAATATAACTGAGCTACTAAGCCCCCTCTCATTGCAAGGCTAATTAGTTTAAGTGGTTTGCCAAGTAAGTGCAATATTACTGCTTTTGGAGCTAGCTCAGTTAGATACTATTTTTGGAGGCCTCTCCATGTTAATTAAACATATTTCACTGCATGTTGTGAACATGCCATTAGCCTCCTTTCTATTTCTAATTAATGAAGAACCTTGACCACAGCTATGCGTCATTATATTAAAACTTTATCTTTTGTCTTATAAAAGGACATATTACAAAAATTAAATAAACACAGCAATACACAGGATTTTTTTTAGTAATTTCTAAAGAAACTTAAAAGCTTTCATTAGTAAAGCACTAGCAACTAAAGCTAAAAAACTGCACTGAAACTGCAATCAATGAAAAATTTCATGCAGCCCTCTGCCCAGAAATAAAAGTTGTTTTCTGTTTCCATAAGGTAGTCTGAACAAAACTACTAAACTAGTCCCAATACCTAATGAGAATTCGGAGTAGAGTGTTTTAAAGGAGAACTTATTTGAGTTTGTTTCAGGCAATTTGTTTTAGGTGATAGCATAATAACCTGTGAAGAATCTCCTGCCAGGGGTTGCTTGTGGATACAAACACTATATTGCTGACACTTTTCCAAATAGATTTTGAATGCTTCAGCACTGGAGCAGAGTTCAGCTACATAATCCACTTTTTGATGATCATATCTAGTAAGGTGTCTCTGCCAGGATTATACTGACTAACAGGCTGGTGGCCAAGGTCAACACGTGGTGCACCTTTTCTATTTTTACCATAAATAGGGATTAAATTGAAGTTCTATGCTGAGGAAGCCCAGCCTATTCCCTTTGTAAGGATGTGTCCTTATCAGGGCATCACAGAAAATTACGGTGTAGACAAAAGTTGTATGGTGTTGAAAAAAAGGTGCTGAGAAAAAATAATTTTGAAATCTCAGATTAGTTATCACCTTACCAAAGGGCCAGCATGTTCCAGAGCTAGAGAAGCACTCTGGTGGTAAGATAAGAGGCAAAGCTTGCTTGGCACTGCTGATTTTGCTCCTCTGGGGCTTGAAGGGACAAACTTCACAACCTTGTCATACAGAATCATTCCCTGCTTCTACTGTTTAAGACAAGGATCTTCAATTTTTTAAAAATTTTTAATTTTAAGAGCAGGCTTCAGTCTTTAATATTTTCCTTTTTTGCATATATTTTAGGTGCACATTGTTCTTGACATCAAACCCTGTGGGCTTCTCACTTTTAATTTTCTCCTATATCTTAGTTTCATCAAGTAATTTTAGAAATACTCTTTGTTAAAAAGCATTGAGGGACTGTGCAAAGATTTTCTTTGCCTTAAGCCGTTGGGAAACAAACCCAAAACAACATGCCCTTGAGCAAAAACATTTGGACAGTACTGCCTGAGCTCTTCTCTCCACACTGGTGCCAGGATGACTGCTCTCTGACCATTATTTTAGCATGGTATGGGCAAATGGACATATTGTCTATAATTTTACTGTTGGTAGTCTTTTGATTTGGTGCACAAAACTGGTGCACTAGGAGAAAAACTTTGGAGTCAGAAGAATTATATTATTGTTCATGAACACTGTGCTGAAGAAAAAATATGCTTGTTATCAAAAATTTCCTTTGCTGGTAACCATTTTCTTGGACATCCTTATCAATTGAAAAAGTATCCATAACCATTCTTCACATCATTCTCTCCTATAAGCACTTTTAATAGAGTTTTGCTTCTACTTTATTGATCTGGAAAGCCTTTAAATATTTGACTTAGTAAGAAAAAGACACTGTACTCTGACTTACATTCTGTCACAAAAATTCATCTGGAAGGTTTTCAAAAATACACACGCATGCCCATATATATGGAGAACAAGTTCATCAACTTGAATACTAACAGCATAAATTAAAATTAAATTTTTAAAAACAATCAATTAATTTTTTTTTCCTGAAAGTGTACAAATGGTGACAGAATGTGGTTAATAAGGACTTGAAGAATCTGAAACTTTCAGGAGAGGTTTGTGGTTTTTTAATTATGTCAAATATATTTTGTAAAAATAAATGGGTTTTGATTAGGTTGATTTTTTTTCCTATATGTGACTAATTTGGGCAATATATGAAGAATATTTTTTTTACATGGGAAGTAATTCCAAAGTTTAGAAAAATAAAACTTTACATTCTGAAAGTGCTAAACCAGAATATTTCAACCTTACTGAAATAATTTTTCTTGAAACTAAATTTTTAAAGAAAAAAACTTGCTTTACTTGAAATGTTTTATGCTGATTAAATTGGATTTTTCAATAGAAAATAAACAAATAAGCATTCTGCTGGAAAATATATTTCCAAATCTAGTCAAAGTACATTTGCATGTGGCCTTATCCTAACTGAGATGGATGGGGTCAGGTCCTTGTGTGATTCATTCAGGTTGAGTTTTATATCCACTATCCTTGAGTGCCCTCAGACAGTAGTTTGATATGAGTTCAGCAGAACTGCATTTCAATCACTAGAAAGTTCATAGAAAGTGATCATAGAAAAGGCATAAACAAAACAACCCATTTCTAAAACTGGAGTGAATATTCATCTTCCTTTTTGCAATACTCATTCAACTTCATAAAATATTCACTGTTCATAAATAAATCAGCACACCTTAGAGCTACAAATACATTAACTAAGTTTCGTTTTCTGTCACTGGGGCTAATTTTAGAGCTGTATGAAAACGATTAAAATGTTTTCACAAAAAATTTGGCTTGTAGATTTCCATTTTGTTACTGGCAATGCCTCATCTGCAGAATGCTTTTTACTGCTCACTCTGTTTACTGGTTCACAAAATTTTTTGCATTATTAAATGGAAGTAAATAAGGTAGCTGTCATTACCTTCCTGCTGAGTACTTAAAGGGAGAAAAAGAAAACTGGAAGCAACTGTGTTAGGTTTCTAGGATTGCCCTCCTCCTCCCAGCTCAAGTTGCATCTCGCCAACCCAGTGAATGCAACTGCAAAATCCTGGTGTCAACACAAAGTGCTTTTCCACAGGTTCCTGTATGGCAATTACATGTCACCGGCATGGATTCAATCAGGATTTCAATCATTACTACTCAATGAAAATATTTTGCTTAAGGCAATCCACCAAAATAATAACAAGAAAATGTAGAAAAAACCACTATGTTTTTCAGTGGGAAGCTAAGTTTAGAGCTTTGTGAAAACGAACATGCTGAAGGAAACAGAAAAATCCCCAGGATTTTGGTCACAAGAAAAAGATTCATCTCCATACAACATTAGCAGCAGGACTGATGCAAAAAAAGAAGGCAAGACACTTCTTGCTGCACACATGGCACTACACTAAACGTTGTGTTAGAACTGTTCTGCCATTGGATTCTCAGGGGGTACTGAAGTATGTCTGATCCTGACAGGCTATGGAATCCTGAAGTCCTACGAGTCAGTATGATGACTCATTAAATGTGCTACCAAAAATTGTTAAATTCACACAGGAATCTTCTTTTACAGAACTTCTAACTTGCTCCTCCACCGTCACACGTCTCACTGCTCACAGATGAAGTGTTACACTATCAAACTTGCAGGCTTACAGAGTCAGTCCCTGTACTGAAAATGCCAGAAGGAAAACATATTCTGTACCCAATAAATCATATACCCTAGCATTGGCCAAAATAGTCATTTTTGTCATTCCAAGTCTGAAACAAGTATGGCTGTTTTTCTCTATTTATATATTACTCCTCCTATCATCAGAACTATGAAACAAAGCAATATACGTCAAAAGTATAGATAGCATACTCAAGTTCTACATAAGTTTATCCAGTGAATAAATTATGGAATGGAAATTCTACTCTGAAGCCCATGCAACAACCTTCCAGCAAAATCAGTGAAAAGAAAGAAAGAAAGAAGGATATAAAATAATTAGTATACTTTACTAAGGTATTCTAAGAAGAACTGGGAAATAGGAGATAAATGTCTAACCATCTTAATGGGTTAACTGGCTCTCTTGAGGGCAAGGGAACCTGACAGATTTTTACCAGCTGAGAGCTTATGCCAAAGTTTTCTGATTTTTTAAATTCTGGCATGAACCTGTTTTCCTTTGGTATTTGTCTATTCCTGGCATATGTCCCCCATTCCTTTTATGAACAATATATCAAAGAAAACATTTAACTCTTCTGAAGTGCCTACCTCTCAATAAATTATCCTTTTATTCTCTTTGAGGCATTGCCGCCTCCTTCACTGACCTCCCATTCCTTAGACATTTGAAAAACGCCTTAATGTATATCTAAACTTTTCTGTGACCCTCATTTCATTTTTCACCTTTGCTTTCCTCATAATTTTTTGTGAAATTCATTCTGTAATACTCCCAGATCTCTCTCATACCTGCGTGTTTTATACCTCAACATATGCCTGTGTCTCAACCTTTAATTACTTTTTTACATCTTTATTTACCCACACTGACCTTTTTTTTTTTAATTTTTTTTTTTTATTTTCCAGTGTATATATTGCAGGATAGGACATGTGACCCTTGGCCACACATTAATTTATCATTGCACATTTTCCATTTCCCTTCTGTGGCCTTTTGTACAAAATTCAATTACTTTATTCTGTTGGATTTCAACCAAATCTTACCATATGCTTTCAAATTTCTTCCCCTGAATTTCAGCAACTTATCACCAACCATTTAGCTCTGACTTTATTATTAATGATAAAATCTGGGTTCCAAATATGTAACCAGTTACACATACTCAGATGCACACAAGTTTTCTTTCCAAAGGTCCATACTGTGCAGCAGGCTGGGAGCCCTGTCAATGGAGTTCTACAGCTACTCAGACTCACACACTGTTGGAAAACCAAGGACCTACTGAATTCTGGACTTTGGCCAAGCTTTCACTGGGCGTATTTTGGAATTTGATCAACACATAGGACTTATTCATAGGTGAATAGTATGTTTAATTAATTTTACTTCCTATTCTGTTCAGGAAAATATAATTTTTTTTCTTAGTTACCTCTTTTTTCATCTGTGAAATACACGCATTGTTCCCTCAAACATAGCCAAACATTTTATGGTTTTGGATTTCTATTTGAGTTGTGGAGTCAAACAGTGAGAAGTCATGAGCCTGCTGGCACCATTTCTGTGTTGCTGTTGGATGGCTGTTGCCCTTGTGATTGGACTTCCTACTATAAGCACTATGCAGCAGTTGCTTTTAAAGGTCTTTTTCAATAAGCAGTGGTGCCAGTAAGACTAAACCAGACTTGCAGAGTTCAAGCACAAAGAGGTTACAATCACAGCCAAATAGATTTAGTATGGAAATGTAAATCAATAATAATAAAAAAATATTCATAGCAAGGGTTTTCCAGTATTTTCCAGAGCAATCAAGAAATTGACCACTTATGGCAGCACTTCTACAAATTGATTTTTAATTTCAATTGAAAATTAAGCCTTTTCAAATTTCTGGCCAAACTGAAAAATAAATACATATTGTTTCTATTTGATCTATACATGTTTGTGCAGCTATAAGTTCAAAGTGTGTGAAAGACAAGTACTGCCATTTCCTGGGACAGAGAGATCATGAAGAACAGCTATCTGCTGACTGAGTATTAATGCTGAAACAAGGGAGCTGGCTTGGGATCTGAAGCTCCCTTCTTTCAGCATTACCTGGCAGAAAACTTTCTTTTTGGTATAGATTGTGTGGGTTTTTTTGTGTTTGCCCCAGCTGAGAAAGATCTACTAAATACAGCAAAATAATTCAGAAAATCAGTTTTAAGATGATTCAGATAGGGCATTCAGAAAGCAATGGACACGGGTTCAGGATTTACTTTGCTTAACTTGCTGAGCTGATAGCTATTCCCAGCCACAGAACTCATTATGCTAAGCTTTGGTAGGTTTCATCTTTGCCATCTTTTTTTCCCACAATCTTAATTTCTCAGCTCTCTCAACCTGTTGCTTCATCACAAAGACTCTAAGGTCTCTGGCATGTTGCTGCAACCTCTGAGACAACAGGAAGCCCTCAGTAAGCAGAACTCTACAGGGTACTTTCACGCAGAGAAGTAACACTGGATTAAATTATATGTGTAAAAGCTAGCAGAACTCTGGAAGAATTCAGCAGCGGTAGGGCTTGTGCAGAGGCAGAGGAAGTTGCAACACCCATGTAAGATGTGACACTTCCAGAGGCTTTGGCAGGACTCCGCTCTGCGTATCTGCTACACAGATGCAAATGCACAGCACATGCTTCTCTGTAGAGCTGTTAGCCACTGTTGTTACAGTGCACGAAGAGGGTTATTAAGCAGAAAGGATCACTTCACAAGATTTACTCGTCAGTTGCAAGGGAACACCGTCTCATCGTGTGGACTTGCTCTTGTCTGCATACCTATGTTCAGGATATTTAATGTGCTGAGAAGCAGACACGAGCTGAAACACACACCATACGCAGATCCTGAAACAGAGTTTCAAGTAAGATCTTATTTGTGCATTTCAGTGCTTGTTAATCATATTCATTCACATTCCTAGCAGGCATATGGGGAGAGTCTATACAGAAGCCAGCCAAGAGGAAGAAGCAACTAAAATAAACAGATGGGTGGACAGGGAGGAAATAATATTAAGTAGTTAAACACATAATATAGTGTCTGGAGAGAAAAATAAAAGGGCTAAGAAAAAAATATCAGGGAAGAGCACTCTCCTTCCTTACAACACATGCAGAGCAAGTGATAAAGGGTTTTGGGGAAAAATGCTGTCTGTAAACAAATAAAGATATTTTAAGGATTAATATAGGGACATAGCAGAAGAGAGTCTCCGTTTTGTGTTACCCTGGAATAAATAAAAATAACTATACTATCCTTCAGTGAGGTTCTTCTAGATTTACACTAACATAATTGAAAGCAGAATCTGGCCCAGAAAGAGGATTATTGAATTTAACCAAAACATTATGATGAAGTGAAAAATCAGCAGAGGCTAAAATAGTGATGGATATAAACTCCAGCTGGTCAAATAATGAAAGACAGATTCATGAAGATGTGACTCAAATCTGATTTTTTTGCTACCAGTGAATTGACTCTCTTCATTACTCTCCTAGTATCTTATTCAAAAGGTTAGTCATGTAGTCATAGCAAAGAAACAATACTGTGTGAAAACTGTCAATGTAGTAAACAATTCACTAAATGAACTATGTGAACTTCACAGGAAAAAAATGAAGCAATGGTTATCGGTATTCACTCAAGTGCAGAGAAAGCAACTCACAAGGAGACAAATCCTTTGCCTCTCTGATTCCTCTGTTACTTCACAATCATCTCTGATGTGCTTATGCCCCCATTAGATGCCAGACCTCGCAAAAAAAAGGTAAAAAAGGCAGATCTTTAACTCAAGGATTTAAAGCCTGGTTAGTGAAGAACAAAAAAAAAAAAAAAAANTATATATAAAATTAAAAAAACCCCAACAACAACAAAATCAACATAATGTGTATATTGGGACACTGGGACCTCCTTATTGTCTCTGAGATTATTCGTAGTTATGGTGGAAAGAAAGAAGGGATGAAAGTTGGATCAAATCCACTTCCAGTTCAGCAAAACTCTCTTCCTAGCATACTAGTACAAAGCTAGCAACAACACTCATCACAGAATAATGAAGAATGTTGAAGCACTGGTAACCACAGGACAGAAGCGTAAAAAATCCAGTGTCTGGATTGGATCCAACCTGCCTGGAATAATTTGAATTTACAGAATTTCACATTACATTTCAAATGCATGTCTTTAGTCTGTGTAGCTGTGTAGTAAAAGAAGATACTGCCTTAGCAGAAACCAGTAAACTCTGCCTTCCTGTCTGCCAGAAAGAGGGGAAAAAACTAAGAGGGACATGAATAAAACTGAAAAAAGCAAAACGGGCACATTTTGGAAAATAGTGATAGAACTACCATTCAGTTAGAGTCTCCTGCACAATAGCAGCTTCATGGTTGTGCCCATGAAAGCAGACTGACTTTTTTTTGAAAGATGGTGACATGTGCTGCTTAGATGTAATAGAGGAAAGAGCAACAATGCAGCTCTGCTCTCTACCTTTCCCAAGTGGAGCAGACATTCCAGGCTCTTGGCCTATTAGAAGGGTTTGGTGAGCACATAGTACTTCTCTTTTCATTCCTGCTGCCTTCTCTCCTGTCCCTAAGGACAAGAAAGCTATTTTGGGCCAAGTGAGTTTTAGATATGTTTAAATTCCAGTGATTCAGTCAATCAAATGTTCATCTTTTAGGATTTGGAGTAGATAGAGGAAATACTGTAACTTAAATGAGCAGACAAAGAGTCTATCTTTCTAGGTTTGCTAGGGACAATCTACCATAAGTATTTTCTCTGTGAGATGTTCTCCTTCATCCCAAGAAATATGAGTATTCTATGCATTCACTCAAATGTTGCTATGTAGACCACACAGCTGTAGGTATTTTGAATGCAAAGTTACTGGTTTATTCTTTTATTTTGGGGGCTTGTTTTTTGTTTATTTGTCTTGTTTTGATTTTTTTGTTTGTTTGTTAGGGTTTGTTTTTGTTTTGTTTTTTTTTTTTTTTTTTCTTTCTTCTTAAATATGAAAATATGTATAGAAAAAGGGGAGGAGCTGGAAGACAGTTATTATGTTTCACATGTGCAAAAAAGTCTGAGGGAGAATCACATTTATGGAGATTACTTTCTTTTGCTCTAGTGCTTGAAGGGAGTGGAGAGGGAATTCTGTAAAAGAAAAAAAGTCTACTCTGAGGCTGCCTGGGAATTACTTTGGGTTGCTTCCGGGAGTGAGGAAGAGATAACCAAGATATCCAGAGGAGTATAAAATGATAATGATAAACCACAGGTTCTTGTGAAATGGAATGCAGGGAAGGACAAAGTATGCTGTGCTCCTCATCCTGAGCTATGCTAGCATGATGCTAGCTCAATGACTTCCTAAATCAAGGAGCTGAGTTTTCATAGAGACTTTGGAAACATGTTTCTGTCTTAGGAGACAGGTGTAGCTACAGAGTTATACTGCATCACTATTTGTTCCTATTTCCAAGTTTCTGAAACGAGGGGGGAAAAAAGTAAATTGATGGCATAAGTTAGAAAATAATTTTAAATGATGGTATACAGATTTTATTCTCAGTTCCCTATTCTCAGGATTTTAAACAATTACCATCAGTAGTTTTCACCTTTTCACAACAAGCAGCAACATTTTGTTTGGGCTATTTTTTAGCATTCAGATTAACTTAACATCTCTCTAGTTGTAAAAAAAAAAAAAAAACCTTACAGCCTTACAGGCTGCAAATTATGGTATTTTCCACAAACCATTTAGAACTGTACATGCAGTTTTAAAAGATGTACCCAGAATTTTGTGTTCCCTGCATTATCGCTCAGAAGTTAAACACAGGCTCACTAAATTCGGGATTAGATTTAGAAATGAACATTTCATTCTTTATAGATTGTTTTCTCCATTGAAAGCACATACCTGAAATTTCCCAGATCATAGGTTTCCCCAGGAATGGAATACCACATTGGGCTCCCCATTCTTGGATATTTCCATATTCTATTCAAAAGGCTCATATGAATTCATTGCTTTGGAGGAAATGTCTTCACTCCAAAGAGAGTAGAATGGATGAGAAATTGGATTTTAGTTTCAACAAGTTTTACTAGCAGATCTGAAGAGTTTCCTTTCTATTTTTCATAAATAATGACGTTTTCCACTACTGGGAAGACTCCCTTGCTCTGTGTTTGTGTTTAACTGCCACTTGTAAGAATTATGCAGACACATCAGTAGGAAAAATGCAGTTCTTCAATTGTGTTCAAAAAGCATGGGGATAGCTTTTCCTTATTATTATTGGTCTAAAAAGCATTAGAATTGGCTTACAGATGGTCACCTATGCTGGAAGCTTATGAAAGAATCTTAAATTGTGGAAAGATTATTCTAAATTTAGGGAAACATCAACTCCCTAATGCTAAAGGTGGAGTCATGCTGCTAAACATATTAGTATTTCTTAATTCAAACACCTGTTCTGCCTGAAAGATACATAAAAAAGCTCTTATTTATTGCTTGCATCTCCATTTCAGATTTAATCTCACTATAAATTCATCTCATGTTAATTTATGTGCAAACAAAGACACACACATTTTAAATATCCGAAATGCTGGAAATAAACTTATTTTTAATTTTGTGCTTGTTTTCCATTTGTCAACCAGCAAATGAAAGGACTGAATAAATCATGCACTAATTGCCAGCGGTGCTAAATTTAGTGTGAGATCTGGAATCCTTTTGATCAAAACCGCTGAATATGAAATCGTCCTCAGCTCTCTAGGCAACTTTATCCGCCTTTCTATTCTCCATCTGTCAGTCACCTGGGAATTTGTGAACTATTCCATATGTCAGGCTTGTCAATCACAATGGAATGTGGGAACTATCTGCCTACTGCATAGGAATTCTTGTTAAAAATTAATCTGCATTAAACTAGATGTTCTATATTTTGAATACCTTATTGTTTAGTGTTGCTAAACATTTTTACCTATATGAGGCTAATGAGAAATTATATTTGACATGATTATTTGGATATGTTTTTGCAAGATTTTTTTTATATACACACACAGAAATTTTTTTTCACTGGTTCTGGAAGGCTTGGGAAATGTTGGCTTTTTCACCTATTTCACTTGTTATGAGTTTTCTCAATCAGTTCCTCAGGGCCTGGAATTTCAGATTTTTTTTCCTGGCCCAAAGGTGATTTTGTTTCTAAAGAGTGGCAAGGAAGTTTGTTGCAGCTGCCTTTGACTGGATTATTTTAAGGAAAAAAACCCCTCTCCAATCTCCTCTAAGTTGTTCTCTAGAACTTGTTGAACAATTGAACCCAGAAATTTTAAATTCACAATCTACATTAACAAAACCAAAACAAGGACATGGACATTTGTTTCACAAAATTATAAACTGAGGGAGCTTCTATTTTGACTTAAATAAATTTTATTTAAAAATTCTGTTTGCTTTCTCTGTAGTTTTATAAAGAATTATTTCAATATACCTTCTGCTACAATGGGGTGAGCTACAAATATATCTATTGAAACTTCTTCTGTTAATAAATAACTTTGTATCACTTCTTCAATTAAAGTTGAAATCACATAATTGTAAGTGGAATCAGATCTAGTCAACTACAATTTGCTAAAGAAAGTTAAAAGGAAATATCAACATCAAACAGCCTTTCCAACAAATACTCAAAAAATCTGGATTCATGTTTATGCTGTTACATTACATGCAATTGGATTTGGTGGGTAAGGAACACCTGGCTGAACAGCTCTTGTGGTGGCTTCTTTTCTTATTCCAGCCCTTTCCACTCTTTTCCCTGCTCCTTGCTGACTTTTTTTTTTTTTTTTTCCTGTTAGTCACCCATTTCCAGTGGTGCAAAGATTCAAGTAGGTGGGGGGAGCTGAAGCTCACCTGGTTTTTCTTGCATACAAAGCAGACACCCACTGAAAGTCAGCGTGGAGCAGTGGCTCTGACAGCCTGCTCAGGGCCAGGGCAGCAACCTCCTGTCTTTAGCTGCTGCTCTGCTTAAAATTAGTAATGTTCATATCCAAATCACCAAAATAATCAAGTTACCACTGACAGAAATCTCAAATTTTGTACACTTTCTCTTTTCTACTTCTGTGGCAACAACACTGCACAACACATGTCATTTTTGCTTCTAATGTCCTCATTAAAAGAAAATGTAAAGCTTATACATGTTTAAACAATGAAATATATACACATTTTTCTGTATGTCATTTGAATTCAGGAAAATATAAAAATCAAGTTTCTCCTTTATCTTCAATATATGGAAGAAATGCTTGAAGGTTATTTAAAGGATATTTACAAGCATAACTTATATAAATGTTTAAAAAGTTATTTATCATATGAAAAGCCAGATATGTAATAAAAAATACTGTTCCTCAGACTTATAGGACATTCCTTGATAATTCTAAATTAGGAACAAAAAATAGAATTTTGCTGCAATGAATACTAACACAAATTGTTCCTCTTATTGACTTCTGTCTTAGCATCTTTCTTTAAGGCACATAAACATGAAATTTACATTTTATTTTAATTGTGACTGTATTGATATGAATTTTTTTTAAAAGCTATACTCTCCCTTTACAAAGTTTTAATGACTTGTATTTCAGAGCTTTTATAAGAAACTAAAGCCCAGTTTTATACTATCTTCTGCACAGTCTACATCTCCCTTCCTATTCTGTACTTTTCACTATTAAAATTTTGTATATTTGTACAAATGGCACCACCTTATTTTTAGCAGTCTTCTGAACTTCTGTAATGTAGGAACTTCATACATCCTTCTGAAAAAAAATTCATTACTTTCTACCTATGTCAGCAATTTAACTAATTTCTTCCTCTAGAGCTGTTAACAATATAATATTGTAGAAAATGTACAATAGATTTAAAAAATCAAAATAATAAAACAGCCCAAAATATATACATAACACTGTAAACACACGTAGTGCAGCTGAAGATCATATACTACAGACCAAGCTCAAAGGAAAAGAGTCTGCAGGAGCAAGGTTTGAGTCTAAATCCCCCTTCCACTTTGAAAGTTATTCAGTTCTTCCTAAGCTTTATTTTTTCTCTCTTTTAATGAGATTGAAACTCAAGAAAGAACTTCGCCTCTAATCCCATGACTACTTACATTTTTATTTCAACCTCTCAGTTGCGACTCTGCTTCAAGGCTTTCTGGAGAAACAGACACATTGTGTTGCTTGGATAAAAGTATTGTACTACAGTGGCTTCTCCAAAGAAGCTCACTAGTCTGCAGGGAAATTTTCCTTTCAGAGTCCAAGAACCTCTGTATGTATCAAACTGTAGCTATCTCCAAAATTTGTCACTTCACCTATGCAGTACCTTCATGGTTTATTTTTATGTTGTCTTGAGAAGAGGCTGGATGAGTCAGCGGGTGTCCCTGCCAAACACTGCTTCTGTGGCTTTTGAAGGTAAAATTAGCAGAAGCAGTTGTACTTTAAATTGAATAATTATTAGATACCACAATAATACCACTATTAGATGGTAAAAGCAATGTGTGCATGCCTTTACCTCCAATTGCTAATGATTTGAGGCAGAATGAAAAGGAAAATTAGGAACTAAAAAGAAAATCAAAATGAAGTGTCACCATTGCATAGAGGCAAAAAAGCATAATGCACTAGATGACTCAACAGTTGCCCTGTTTATAGGAATCCCAAACCTGTTGGCTGGTGCAGGTAGGGACTGCAATCCTCAATCTTCAGGCCTCACATGTAGGTCTACATCAGTCCTCAAGATAATTGATAGAGCCTGGAGACAAGGGTCAGAATCAGCTCAGGCTCACACCAGCTGACAAGTATATTTTGAAACAGAAACATTTCTGACATAGGATTTCCTTCCCTGTTTTGTTTTTTTTTGTTTGTTTGTTTGTTTTCCATTAATTTTCAAACAGAAAAGTAAAAAAAAAAAAAAATCCCAAAATAGTTTTCAAAAGTTTGCTTTCAATTGCTAATTTTTTTAGCTCTTTAAGCAGTATTTTGCATTGAGGACTATTCTCCCAGGAACATCAGACAGCTCCCAAACGCTGAGGAAGATGATCTGCTCCTCACCTTGATGTCATCTGCTTCTTCACAGTCTGCAGTGATGTGACTGCCCTTCTCTGACATCATTGCTCTGTCTAGTGAGCCTCGATGAGGAACCAGGGTGAAGATTCAATAGTCAAAGAATTTTATAAAACATTAAAAATGTTTATATATTAGCATATTAAAAATAAACAGCCAAAGTTAACAGAACCATTCTATGCTGTCTTGAAATTTCAACTTGATCTAAATATTTATATGTATTATT
>VWZN01021730.1:17664-35527 GCA_013396955.1 Regulus satrapa | reverse complement strand
CACGATCACATCAGTATTTGCCTTTTTTGCTGAAGATAATAATGAAGTGATTTTTTTTTTTTTTTTTTTCAAGGAACATTTCGGGAGAACCCCAAATAAGATTTTCTTATGCCTCACTTGTTCATAAAAAGCTTATAAAGCATGCTGGAATCATATATGATTTGCTTCTTTTAGTCTCCTATATCTATCTGGTTTTCAACCTTTTTCTCTTTTGTTTTCATAATTTTTATATAGGTTTATTTGAGCTTATATGAATATACAGTACCTAGTAAAATGGGATCCAGATGGTAATGAATTTTTCATACTGGATAATAAAAAATAATATAATAACACTAGTACCACAACAGAGCCCTCAGTCTAAACTGTTAATTCCTCCTTTCCTTGGAAAAGGTGCTTGTATCAACTTTAATAATGTGAGAGATGCATTTTGTTAGTTAATGCCCTCTGTGGACGACTATATACAATTAATTCACCACCCAATTACAAAACTGGGAAATTTTCCAGCTCCTTCACCTGCAGACCATACTAGTGCCACAGTCCTCTTGGCTCTCTTCATGAAGATCTTCATAACACCTTGCATGTGCAATAAGGCAACTGAAATCCTTTACTTTTAATAGCATCCAATCTGCCTGTCAAATCAAATTATTGTCTCAGTGACAAGTCATAAAGACAGCTTGAACACACTGTGAGTCAGGAGTAATAATTGATCTCTTGAATATTTTTCCCATGCTATGAACCTGGTGCTGGAAATGAGCATATCCCGACCATACTTTAGAAAGATCAGGCACCACCACTTCAAAGCCTGGCAACCGTAATATAGTCATGCTATAAAGGAAGACCACTTCTTATTCAATTCCTTAGAATTCCTCACCAATGCACTTTACTGATGTGATTAAATCACATGTTTTGTGAGGAAAATGTGTAGGTGATTTTGTGTTTAGGTTAGCTACAGTTTGGATGCAGTAACATACTTTCCTTCAAATAGTCCAAGTAAGAAATATTCACATTTTCTTTTGACCTTAACAAAATACTTACTTCTGTTTTTATGATGGAAACTGTCATTCAATTTTAAAACTTCTTCTATGAGATATCACAGACATTCATGTATTTTTATACATCCTTTTCAAAAAAGGGAAATATCATGTCTAAACTTTTGAAAAAAATATTAGTTCCTATATACATTTTTCATGTTTCTTCCAGTTGTTTTTTTTTTTTTCTTGAAAATCTTAGGCAGTTCACAATGTGATTTCTGATTTTCTTCCATAAATTGCATGTTTTCTCAGACATGAATGTCTGTGACATGTCTATGAAAGACATAGAAATTAGTATTTTTTATTACTGAGCTATTCCTTTCCATCATAGATGAAGAGTTGGCCAAAAGCCAACATTACAAACTGTTCAAATGTGAACTTTATAGCAAGGAAAAAGCTTGCTGGCATTTTTTTTTAAAAGATCTTCCTAGGTAAATTATTTCTTTTCTGGTCTTTCACAAAGGATAGTATAGGTTCCAAACACATTCCCTGCATATTCACTCCTGTCATTCCCAGAAAAAAAATGAGTCTAAATCAATTTTTTTTTAATAGATAAGACTAAGATCAACTTTAAAAATGCCATGAAATCAAGAGGATTTCATAGTGTAGCTACAATGAAGTGTGGCTTTCTTTAGGCGAGATTAAAAATCAAATTAGAAAATTAATTTTTCTACAGAAATAGCAAAGTGTTCATTCTCCTCTTTATAGCTTTAATATAAAGATACAGCAGACCACTCACAAGTAAAGTAGTCAAGATTGCTCTTGTGATAAATAAAAAAGTAATTTAAAACTGATAATTTATATCAACACACATTTTTAGATAAAATAAGAAGGAAAGATGAGACACCTGAAGTGGGACTTGGATCATACCGTGGCTTGCAATGTGAAGACATAAAAGTATACATAAATACATAAGCTTCTATCACTAATACTCCTAAATGGCCTTGATTCCTTTTTCCCTACATATCTAAAGCTACACCAAGCAGGCCAAGCAAGGTGAGTCCTTTGTTATGTAAACCTGATTTAAACTCCTGGACTAAAAGGTTCCCTGATATATCTTCACTGTAGCACACAAGTTCCTTTACCAGACATTTCACAAGGAGTCCTGGCACCTGAGCTGCTGTGAGAGATTCCTACTGAAGTTCTTCATGTATCAAACTTTTAGTATGCAATGTGTATAAGTCAATATGTATCCACAATCAATATATGGATACTGGAAATATCAATCCTAAAAGCTTTCAACACAGCAACCATGGAAAATTCTCTTTTAAGCAGAAAAATGTGAGTTATAGTGTTGGCATTTGTCACCAATACCAACCATTAGTTCAAATGAGTTTATTTTTGTGCTATTATCAACATATCCTATATTCATAGACAATAAAAACAGCATTTAAGCTTAATGGGAACAGCATATTTATAGGATATGAATTAACTTTTGAGAAAAAAAAATACTATTGCAGACAGAATTCCCCAACACCTACCATCACAAAAGGCACTATCAACATATGCAAACAAGCTCAGATTCCACATTGCTAATATGGAAGTAGTTTATCCTGCAAACACACAGTGTCCCCTGCTGTGATGAAAGGAGACATGTCCCACACATTAAAGTTGTGCTGAACAAAGAAGGTTTTAAGAAAAAGACCCAATTGTTATAAAAAGAACAATCCTAACAGCTCAAATGACTACCAAGAAAAGCAATACAGCCTTGATCTTTAAATGCACTGTCAATTTGATAATAAAAGGAAAAATGCATAAGAAGGAATCAGTGTCATATACCGAAAATTATATTATTTGCTGATGAAAGTAACCATCATAAGCCAAACAACCAAGATTTTCATAACCATATTCAGGCATTTCACAATACACAAATCTGCATCTTGTACATGTACCCCACCATACAAACAAGAAACTATTTCAGCTGTTCACTGAATTAAAGTCTCATGTAAACACTAAAATACACTGCTTAAGGAAACATGTTGAAAGACCAGTTGATAGTATACAAAGAAAACATCAAAGAAAATGGAGTAGAGAGACAAAAATACTAAATTCAAAATACCATCCTATAAAAATAATCAGGAAAAAAACCTATAAACTATGAAAAAATCATATACATATAGTCAGTAATTTGAAAACACTCCAAATGTTTTTATATTGATTTGCAATTTTTATTACAAATTAGATCATGATTATGACCAGACCGTCTTTAAAGCTCCACTTCAAAAGAAATTCACTTTTCAAACTTTCAATTATCTATTGAAAAACTGTCAAGAATTCATTTTCAAACTAAATTAGGGGACTTCTACTGTTGAGTTATGCTAAACCCACTTCTAATTTCAAAGTATTAATTATTTCTATTGAAAAAGAATTTTGATGGAGAATTCTAAATCACGTTCTGCCATTGGCTCTTCTGATGTTGAGAATAAATTTTAATTGCAAAGCTCAAGGGGTTAATACAGTCTTTCCTCAAAAATTATTCATTTTCATAGAAAAAGAAGAAAAATACTAAGCCATAAAAACCTTTTAATAATATTTTTCAATTGAAAAAATACTTGTTCCATGGCATTGTTTTTCTTTCTACTTCAAATTAGAAAAACAATAATTCACAACATCAGTATATTTACCACCTCTGCAGAAATTCCAGTCTGCTGATTTGTGCAAATAAAGCAATTGAAAGCATCCAGCTCAAATTTTTCAACATATTTTTGTCTGACTTTTTTTACCTTGTTTTTCCTATTCTCTGCAGCACTGCAGGTCTTTAGAAAAAAACAGTCTTCAAAAAAAGGTCGAGAAAAAAAGGTGCTCATTATTAGATACCTTCATTATTACATATTGTGATATCTATCAAGCATAAAAAACCAAATAGCAAGAAATTTTACCTCAAACTAGCCTTGAAAACATATTAATCTAATTAATTAATTGAAGATAAGTCTCCACACAGCTGCTCAAGAAGTTCAAGTAGTTAGAGGAGCATGTGGCATCAGAAACAACAGCAGCAGAAACAACTCTTTCTTATCTTGCTGTCCTGGAGTTTGTGTTTACTATTATACATTGCTAGGATTGTACAGCTCTGCCAGTTCTGAGAGTCATGTCTGATTCTTGGTCTTGCCTCAGCAAAACTATGGTACCCATGAGCAACTTTCTCCCCCAGCTCCCTACAAAGGTCTGCTTCTCGCTCCCTGGCATGGCACCAGGAGCGGCCTCACTGTTTTGGTGTCTGACTGTTCAGGCAGCACTGCTGCTCTAGCAGCTGCTCTTGTCTCCTCAGGGAAACCTCAGGAAGAGTATATTGATTCAGCTAATTCATTTTAGGATAGCAAATGATTTTAATGGAGGAAAGATTTGTCATGATATGCATGACAAAAGTTAGTCTGACTGGGGAATGGATTAAGGCCCCAGTATCAAAAACAGGCTGCTTTCAAGAAAACCTTTATTTAAATGGCATGACCCAAATTCTCTGTTCAGAAAGTGTGGATGACAAGTTCTTTGCATGAACAATTACTTCATTGCACTATTACTAAAGGCTCTGTTTTCATATGACCAAGAAAAGGAGACATTTCCATCTTTAGAATACAACGTATACTAATTGCAGGAAGACTAAACCAACAGCTTTCTTTTAATAAGATAACTGATGTGCTTGAGGAAATATCCATCTGGATTTCAGCAAGGTATTTCATGAAACAACACATGTGAAAAGGTTAGTAAAAGTTGAGAACACTTAGGCAAGCAGTGAAATTGAAAGGTGGATAAGGACTGGCTAAAGAAGAAATGGTAATAAGTTGCTCTGAAACATAAAACAACAGGCTGAAAGTTACAAATCCAGATGCAAATTTTGGAAACAGTTATTTGTAAACTGGAAATTACAAAAAAATAGATTGGAAAAGTAAATCAGTTTCTAAAAGAAAGTCCAAGAGAAGATTTCAATCAGAAAAAGCAAAAACTTTGAGGATGTACTTTGTTAAATTTATTATGCTAATATGAGAAAATTGAAGACCAAAAAGGTCCCTCTTGTTCTTGGGTTTCAAAGTTTGTCATTCCTTCCTATTCTTTCACCTAAGTCTGTTCTTTTAACCATCAGTGTATCACCACATTCTGAATGTAGCCCAGGCTTCCTTAAGACCCGCTTACCCCTCAATTACCTGATTTGAATTCCTCAAACTAATAATCTTAAAACTTATTATTCATGATCCATTTTAATAAGGTCCCTCACTCTAAAAACTCCATTTAATTCAATTTTTCACTTTTTTCAGTGAAAAAGTAATCGGAGCATTCCTTCACTATCTCTAGGTTTACTGTTGTGCCTTTTCTCTTCTCATTTTTATTAGTTCCCTTTCTCAATTTTTCATAATTTCCTCCTACTTTGCTGTTTTTTTTTTTCTTAATACTCATTCATATTAGTTAACATCCTTAGCAAATATGAGGAATGTCAAGCACAATGGTTCTTTTACATACATTACCTGCCAGATTTGCTTTTTAAAATATTAACACTGCAGATTTGGGAAAAACTAAATAAATCAGAAGTATATATAAGCCTATCTCCTATGTCCTCACCAACCTGAAAAAAAAATAAAAAGCACTAAAAATGTAATGGAACACAAAATTCAGAGGTAAATATTCTGGTATTGTACTCTCCATTTGCATATTCTGGGTTTATCTGAAGTTCATCATGCCTATTTCTGGACTTACTGTATATGAGTAAGACAAGTATAATCAACCCTTAAACTAAATTTCTTTCCTGCTCCGTGGGCAGGTGTTCAGCAGGCAGCTGTTCAGCATGTGAACTAAAAATTAAAAAAATATCCTTACCTTTTAGGTGAATCTGCGATAAGGCTTCGCTCTGCTGGAAATTGCTCTCATAGACATCATGCACAAGCCTTACAGGCTAAGAGACCAGTACCTAATAAAAAATTCAAAGTCACTGCACGTAATAGGTAATGAAGTGCTGGTTCTAGGCAGCAGCACAGGAACTTCAGGTCTTTGCTTAATATTCACTAAGCATATTCTGAAATAGTCCATCACATTTTCAAAAATTTCTTTCACATAATGCCTCACTTTTTTCGATCCTATAAAAGACATTTGTTCAATAATATCCACTAAGTAGCTGGGCCTGGGGAAAAGGTATCATTTGCTCAGAAGTATTAGAAAGAAATTTAGTAGAAAATGACGTGTCTTTGAATGCAGCATTCCAGAACAATATAAGGCAAAGTGAATTAATATTTGCATTACTTATATTTTGTTTGAAAAACAGAATTGGAATTATTAATTTAAACATATTTAAAGCCTAACTAGTGCAGACAAGCACATGAAGAAGTTAACATGCAATGATCATATACATACATTAAAAAATTGAGTGTAGTTAGTGAGCTTCTGGAATAGCAAAATAACACACAAATAAAATAAAAGATATCTTTGGTTTTACAAACTAATTTTACGTTTTGGTTTTTGGTTTTTTTTACATTTCTATTCACTTAGTTTTCACAATTTTTTGCCATCCAGCTGTTATATACTGTAAATTTCTAATGGATGGGTAAGTACAGAAAAACTAGAATACAGGTGAAGAAAGAAAGTATATCATAGGAAAACTATAGTATGAAAGAAATTGGGCTGTACTGAGGTTTCCATCTCAAGAACTATAAAATATAAATGTATGGCTCCAAATTTTAAAGGTCTTTTAAATGGTCATTCATTTCTATAAACATATGCATTTGTTTGGTTTACAGAAAGGTCTTTTTATACAAAATAACTCACTGAAAAAATGATTTCAAAATATTAAAAAATAAATCTAAATGAGTAGGCTGAATCTGTCATTCGAACTCATGAGAGCAGTCTCTTCCTTAAAAAGAAACCCTCCAACACTGGTAAATCTACTTTGCAGTCTGTGAGCAGTGTGGCTGGGCTTAGTCTTAAAATATCTTTAGGACAATGTACAGTGTACACCTTTTTTCTTCATAATCTATACTAAAATATGTGTAGACTTTGGCATAATTCTGTTTCCCTCACACAAAATTTGGAGATCCAGAAACTTGTTTCCTCCCAGAAGACAATGAACCCTGTTCATTGTGTTAAAGCAATGAACATTGCTGTTTTATATTCTTGTATAAGCAAGAAATTTAAGGAAATACACAAATGTGCATGTGTGTCCTTGTGGATGTGTCTGTGTGAACCTGAAATGAGAGAAAACCTCATAGCAAAGGAAGAAAAAAATTAGAATTTATTTGGCTTAACAATATTTGGGCAACAGAAGGATTGATCTTAAACTGTTGAATTTCTTTCCAATGTCCAGTATTATTCCTCACTTTTTCTCAAGGGAAAGTGAAAGAATTGCCTATTTTTCTTGAAAGGTAGAACCTTGAAAGACAGGTAATCATCATTCTGATGCAAGATCATAATGCCACAAACTCTGAAATCTTAATATGTAAGTTAAGCAATAATTTGAGGGATATAGATTTTGAAAAAAGGTTGTTTCCCCATCTTACTAGGATATCTTTCAGTGCTAAAATAAACCTGATGTTCACACAGGTAAGATTCACACAGAAGAAATGTCATAAGAGAGAAAAATGGGAGAAAATGCAACACATCCATCAACAATCAAACATGGGCCAAGAACAAGAAATATACCCAAGCCAGTTCAAATACAGGTAGAGCACTATTGTAAGTCTATTTTTGCATGCCCGTTTAAATTCTGTAAGCCTCCATAAATGCAGTTATCATTACCATTGTTGCCTTATCATTCTCAGTGATTGCTCTCTTTCAGTCAAGTACAAAGGCAGGCTGAATATAAATGTTTTGTCATAAAACTGCTATTCAAACAATAAAAAGGGTTATAATAGTACTAAAAAAATCACCCCCAGGGCTGCAGCACAGACTGGTAGTATGCATATTCAGGCAGCACAAAGCACTTCTAGTCACATACTTCTACCCATAGGAACCCTTCCACTGAATCTGTACTTAATATCAGTGTGTTCCCAAAAATGATCCAGATATTACCAGGCAGTCAAGATACACTTTGGAATGTCATTCAATTAGAGGAACACAGTTTAATAATACAGTGAATTTGTGTTGAATTCAGCAAATAACAACAAATTTAGTTACGTCTTTAATTTTTAAGAAGAAAAATACTTCAAATATGCTTTCTGCCTTTACCCAAAAATATTTTTGTTGGTCCCAGATCTAGCCATGTAGTGCCACCCAGGGGCCAACCGCAACATGCTTCAACATTGCAATCTTGCCAAACAGCCTCAAAAACGTTATGCAATACACCCCAGACTGTCTTCTGCACAGGCATAAGTATTCTTTTTAAAATGTCTTAGTTGCTACAGGATGGGTTTTTTGGGTGGGTTTTTTTGGGTTTGTTTTTGGTTTTTTTTTGTTTTTTGTTTGTTTGGGTTTTTTTTTTTTTGTTTTTGTTTTGGGGTTTTTTTTGTCACATAGAGACAAGAAAGGTAGGGTCAGGTCAGGCAAGAAAGGGTGAAAGATCATGCAACAAGCCAGGGCCCACCAAAACAGACTAATTACTCCCATAGAGTGTCTGGATAGATATCTGATGAAGAAGGGAAAAAAATATGAAAAAGTGGAAAATAATAAGAAAAAAAGAAAAAAAAGAAAAAACTCTACAGGTAAAATTTAAAACAAAAGGTTTATCAGCACCAAAAGCCCACTGCCCAGGGTAAATGTGCTTCCTTGCAACAATAAAGACAAATAAAGTACTAAAAAAGGATAAAGCAGGAGATTACAGACCTAGCTGTGGTTTGATAAATGGCACTCTACTCCACTCTGCTTATTGTGTACTTCATACCTCGCTCTTGAATATGGAAGAGAATTTTATTAAAGATTTAGCCACGGTGGTGGTGGTGACTGGCTCACAGTAATTTTCCTACAAAGTAGTTTAATCTATCACAGGGCAGACAGTGCACCTTCTTACCATGTATCATATCTGTCTATTGAGTAAGTGCTATCCAAATCCAATTTCTTTTCATTTTTGGAACCTGTGATGCATATTCAAGATACATTTTCTTTTTGTCTGTAGCCTAAATTAGGTGCTTTATAAAGAAAAAATAAAAAAAGAAAAAAAAAAGTGAACTAATAAAAAAGACTGGACATTTTCTTTTTTTTTCCCATAAGATTCACTACAGTGCTAACGATGCAAAACAATGGGCATGTATGGTTGGCTGTCACTGCACTCACTACACTGTCAGTGCACAGCCCCACCTCCAAATCCTGGCCCCAGCTCTTTCAGGTGAAATTTATAATATTGCTGCAATAAAGTCCTAACTTGTTATGATATTTCAAACCTCGTTTTCTATATTTAATTAAATTAATGATCAAAATCATTGTGCTTTTTTTAATGAGTGATCTGAGGCTGGAAAAATTGTTGGTTTAAAAATGGAGTCTAAGCATTTAGAAATTAAGATTTTTTTTTTCCCCCACAACCAAGCCTAAGACAAAGCTTCTAACAGTTTCTTCATTTTAATTGTAAATTACTCTGTAGGATTCACCAAGAATCTAAGAAATTAAGTACTTCTGATAATTTCTTAGTTCTGACAAGTATTTTCTCCCTTTAGTTTGGGGACTGGGGAATTTTTCTATTTCCATACTTCTGTGTGTCTGCTGAGCATGTTTGTCAAGCTGGGAGAGAAATTAAAAAGATCTAATCCAAAACTGTTGCATATAAACATTTCTTTTGTAAATATAGTAGTTCTCCAGATCTGAGCATGAAGCACATCCTAGCATAAAATATAGGTGGTTCAACAAACATTTCAGAGGAAACTAATGGTGACAGAGCTGGTCTTTTGTGATTTGGCTCCTCTGAGTATTACAATCTGATTAATTCCCTTTGTTAAACCACTACACAAGATCAGTGTATGTATTACTTCAAGGTGATAATCAGAACATTAAATCTAATAATATGTTTGAATTTATGCCTGCTACAATATGGGTGATACCAGATATTAAATTTACTGTGCTAAGAGCAAATAAACTTATATATATGATTGGATTTTACCTACAGTAGCTTCCAAAGGGCTGTCTTGGAAATGTGAGTCAGCCCAAGAACTAGCTTCAGATCTTTCCAGCTTTGGTCCCAAGGAAAAATCTTTACAAGTTGTATCAACAAGAATCTTTCTTTCAACTTGATCTTCAACATCTCTGACATACGCAACAGGCTGGAACAGCTATCTCTAACATGGTTTTTTTGCATGATACCCATGACACCATATTTTTCCCTTGGACTTTCTGTTTCTAATCTCTGTCTTCTTATCACCATATTTTTCTTTCATGATTTAAGCAACACTATGCTAGTGCCTATAAACGTAGTCCCATTCGGGTCTGAGACTTCAACAGCAGAGTGCAAAGAAGGGTGTTAATGTACTCAACAGCAATAATTTTCATTAGTGTCTACAAAAAGTGTGCATGACTAAAAATTTCAGTCCCTATTTCACCCTAGACAAGGCTACTGAAAAACCAAGTTAGGTTAGTATACTCTGAGTTTGTGGAGATCTTATTCCTTCCCAGCAACTGTTTCCAAAGTCTCTCCTAATCAGGTCCCTACCTCTACAGGAACCAGACTTGAAGTTAGAAATTAATTTAGAGGATTGCCAAAATTTTATATTAATCATGGGATTTCTTCCCAGATTCCATTAAAGATTATATTTTTGTCTGTTGAACAAGACACAGTTAGAATACATTTTCAATGAAAAAGCACAACCTCTCTTCACTACTACTTCTGTTTTTCCTGTAGTGTGAATATCACAGAACCTCATTACTGCTTTTCTTCAGACATAAATCACGCTATGTCCTGCTTCTTCCAAGCTGATAGTCATCTTTGTATTTTCCACTACTGATTCTGTGAAACTGTTCTCTGAGGTAGCACTCAGGTAGTGATGTCCTGTAAGAGCCTGAAAATATTGGAATTTAAAAACTTGAAATCAATGCAGTTCCATTCATGCAATTTTTTCTCAAAAGGCAGACTTTTCCTGGAATTTTTATCTTTAAGAGTGTTACAATTGTGGTACTTCCTTTGATCTGCAAATGCTGTTCTGCCTAATGTATTTTATACAGCACTGCAGACCCTCTATTGTACCCACAGCATCAAGGTACTGCCCATACTCACTGAGCATCTTCCTGCTTTCCTTCACTTGGGAAAATAAAATTTAAAGATTTTAAATCTGGATTAGGCAGCAACTTCTGAAAGTCTTCTATCCAAGGTTCCTGACCTATTAGAGTCCCGGAGAAAGTACTCAAATAGCTCCCCTCAAATGCAATATTTAATCTTGTCTTTAAATAACTCCCAAACATTTTTAGACTTCCATATTTGCTTAGAAAAATGCTTAGAAAAAGCATGGGGTTTATATTTATATCAAATTGAATATTCTTTGAATTTCTCTAGCACAACTAGTATTGTTTGCTGATTTAAGTGAGAACAACTGAAAACATTATGACTTTCATCCTAGCAAAAGAAGTAACACCACTGCTTAACATCTTTATTCTAAGATATCTGTATTTTTTCAGTTACTTACTGAAAGTGCTGTTTAAGCCTTATTCTGGTGTCCTACATATCTTCAGAGAATTTGTAAGGAGTGGAGTTTTAACAAATCTCCTTTTCCATCAAGGATATTTTCTCTGTGTGGTATTTTATGCCATTTTACTTGTGGAATTACATTTTCTAGAGGATCTATGTGTTTAACAAAGGCCTGTGCTCTCATTATCCTAGATTCAGTTATTCTCAATGAAACACCACTAGGTACTACACGCTCATGAAGTACAGTGTATAGTGAGACCTTTATAGCTAGAGTTTCACAAAGACAAGGCCAAAAACATGTGGACAATACCATAGGCAAGACAACCAAAAAAAGACATTACACAATCACTCTCAGTAAGGATGTCCAGACTGGCAACTATACAAGAAAATGTAGCAAAACTAGACTTAAATCTCTGCTCACAAAAAATGTAACAGCAACAAGGAAGAATGCTATGCTTCTATGCTGGATGGAGAGACTTAACTGCCCCACTTAGCCTGGGGAAGAGAACACTTGACATTTGAAGAATGAACACCAAAAGCAACAAATGTAAAATAAGAACTAAATCAATTAGATCCTCACTTTCACATTATATTGGCCCATGTATTTACAAAAATGAAAAAAGAAACAAAGGAGATAATAAGCCCAGGACTAGCTCAGAAACTCCAGAAGTTTTGAAATTACACAGCTACAGAAGTTTTGAAAATCTGTCACTTTGGATATAAGAAAAATGTGATCAGACATGAAAGATCTATCAGCCTAGATTTATGCAGAAATAACTTGCTGTAGGAACACAATTACAGGGATGTTGCAAGTCAGAAACACTGAGAGAAAGCATGAAAGGAAAAAAACATCAAGATATCTCTTAGAACTATATATGTTTTTATTCATAATCATATTGAGATTGTTACATTCATAGAAACTTGGGATAATATCTGACCAGAAAGAAAAAACCCAGTTAAATAGAAAAATCAGAACTCAATAATACACTAAAGAAAAGCCTTATAGTACTTTAGATTAACGTGCAAACTGAATGATCAGAAAGGTGATTTGGCTACAATGCCATAGCATGAACTTCCATATTTGAGTCAGAAATATATTTAACATGCACTTGCTTTGTTTTCAAATGCCTTTTTTGATGAAGTATATTTGAATAACTTCCACTCCTGAGACAAATTAAAACTATATTTTTCATTTCATAGAGAGGCTGGGCTTTTCCTGAGACATCTGTATAACTTTAGAATTTTAAATTGTGGCTATTGCACACCCACACACCTCTGGCTTATTACACCTTCATTGGTTTGAGAAAACCCTTGCTTCAGCCAGACTGTGCACTAATCCCTAAGGCCAGATCATTCATTTACAAAAGCAGGAAGTACTGTTCTAGAATATTACTTCAGGCTCACCTCCATATTTTAGCAGGCAGATCATATATACCTAAGAATATGGTCCTGCATCCCTTGAGATGACAAAAAGCACCTCAAGTATTCACTTAGTTTACCACTTAAAGATTTTGAAACCCAGGTTTCTTTAGGGAGTTTTCATTATAGAGTATTTAGAACATCTCTTTCCTCTCTATTATAAACCACTATATGGGTTTTGGTCCTACCTCTTAATTAGAACAGCACATATTTCTCTATTTTTAGTAAATGGGTCTAAAGAATAAGTTGCATTACTTCTTACTTGGCAGAAGACAATATGAACTAGAGCAAACTATATTCCAGTAAGAAAGTAAGATTCAGGTGAATGAATCTCAGTATTACACATCAGCAATCAAAGATAAATTTGTTATTTTAATACAATCTAAAAATAACAATTAAACATGAGTTTAAAATTCAGATGAAACTTTGAAAGAACCAGTTGTACTGAAATATGTACATATGGATGTAATTTCAATACAGAGACAGGTTTTCATCATGGCATACATCCCTAATACAATCATTACTGACGTATTACATCCTCAAACAAGATAAAACTGTCTTGACTATTTCAAAAAGTATTTACATGCAAAAGACCAAACGCTGTACTTCTCCCAAATTAAAGCATCTTACTTGAAATCTAGGTAGCAGCAGAGACATGGATACAAACTGAGAAACTGACCAAGGAAAATTTTTCTTATAGGTAAAAATTATCTTTTTAAGGACTTAGAATAATAGGAATACATGCAAATGGCTGTTAAATTTGTACTGATTTTCCTAAGTTAGGCAAAAATATTCTCTGTCAGAGATCTAACTTTGGTGCAAGAATCAATGGACATGGCAAACATACTTAGATAACTGCCTTCACACCCTCCTTTCCCTCCTCAGCTACTGTTGTCAAGATTTATATCCTTTCAAGTCCTTAGCAAGCACTCACTTTTTTAGTCCCCACTGCAGTATTTGGTTCTTAGACTGGACCAGCAGCACCCAGTAAGACAGCCAAGACATTCAGCATGTGACAGCTGAGCTGAGAGTGCTGCCTTGAGGGGAGGGTCCACACTGCTCTCCAACCTGCATGCCTCAAACTTTCAGTGAATGTTGGGAGTCTTTGGTAACCAAAGATTCAACACAATTAAAGAAACAAAAAACTAGTTATTAGACAACACACACAGCCTTCATACTGAGATGATACTCAAATATTATGTATAATATATATACTCAGTCCCTTTATGTTTGGCACACGTCTTGGACTCTTTACCATTTGTGTAAAAGCTTGGAAGAAATTTTAAAACACAAATATGTTGATGTTTCTTAGACAATTCCAATATTTTTTCTGATAATTTTTTACATGCTTTTTTTCCCCTTCAAAGAGAAAATCACTCATTTACACAACAACTAGGTTCAGCATGTAGTGTTATATATGGCAGATACCAAGTAAACAAAAACATGCAAAGAAATTTATTCTTGTTGAAAAAAAACTATTAAAATCTAGGAGGCAGATGCAGGAAGCCTCCTTCGGCACTATTTCATCATTTTATTAAGAAAGTGAATAAGGAATCTACCTATAAATACAACATAAGTTTTATCTAGAAACAGCATGGTTTCATTAATATCTGCCACAATATTAGCATTAAAAAAGAAATTGCTTGAAGCCAGTATCCCAGGTACAGCAGTCCTAAAGCCTGGGAAAGGCCATATATAAGCTATGCAACACAGAGTATCTTCGCATCTCATGAAAGATGGGTTACTGCTGGAAAATTTTACTCTTCTTTCTTGTTCTCATCTATCTAGGACTTCTTCATATAACTTTGGGTAACAATGTCTTTTTTTAAAGTTAAATTACTGAAGATATAATGATATTCAGAAAGTTTAAAAAATAATTAAAAATCACTGAATTTTATTATTGCTCATTATAAATATTTGCCCAGAAGTGTTTCTCTAATCAATATTTAAAGTGAGTCAAAGGAAGTTTAATAGCTAAATCTTCCACTCATTATATGTCATCATCCTTTATCTGATATCTTCTGAAGCTATAGACCCCTCAGAGGTTGGGAGAAAGCAAACAATTAATTTCACAAAATTTTCATAAGAAAAAAACTGCTTATTTGAAAAATATGACAAAACTGGATTAACGTTTTCACTCATTCAGGAGGGCACTAACATAATGCAGTAAGTTCTTTAATAATGAAATATGCTTTGATCCTGTTATATGTTTCAGAAATAATTATATCCTGTCAAACCACAAAAGAAAATGAAAATACAATTGGTTCGCAAACAAAAATCATTGTAAATCATGAGCAATATATGGATATCTATTAGGACAAAGGCTGTACTTAGGAATTGTGGGTGTATTTGTCTGCACATGTGCTTGTGCATGTATTGTTGTGGTGCGTACTAGGCATGACTCCTGATCTGGTGTCTGCTATTTCTGCCCATATGCTATTGTGACAGCCCTGTGCTGAAATCCAAATTAAATCTGTATTTGCACTATAATTTTCAGTGTACCAATGAATAAAACATTGCTGTTTTCTTTCTGCTATGAAGATATCTTCTATTTTGTGAAGTGTTATTCCATCCTCCCATACAAATGTGATATCAAACCTTTTTGCAGCATAAGTCACTGATGAGAACAAGCATCAAAGACTGAGATGACAGACACTTAAAGTACTAAATAATTTACTAGTGGCATATTTGTCTCTTACAATGTCAGTTTTGACCTGATAAACCAAAGCAGTAGGTGCTACCCCAGACACTGACCCAAAGAAAGGTGTCTGCCCAAAAGATCTTATTCTGTAAGTGCAAGACCAACAGCAATTCCACTAATGAGGACAGAAAGGAACGTTACAGAAAAAAATACTATCAATGGGATTGTCAGTAGTCTCTAAATACCAGTTGGATTTATTAATTACAAATTATACTGTGAATGTGCTATTTTTAGGCTCAAAAAAAAAGAAAGTTGCCTAGGGAAATGAATACCTAATTTCTGCAGGAGCTCTGTATCCAAATCAAATTTTCTAGGTAATTTTGCAAACATCAGTTGAATTTCTAGGTAAAACAGAAATAGTTTTGAATATGAGTTTGATTCACATCACTCATTAGTAGAGTAAATTATTTTAATGTAGGTTTTTTTTAAATTCAGTGTAAAAAATCTTATCTGCATTACCTCTTCAAAATAGAAATCCCATTTTAAAAAGCGTTTAGCAGTAAGAAGTTCTAGATAATACTCTATTTTCTAAATAAATCTTGATCTGCTGTGGCAAAACATCAAAAATGGTACAGAACCTCTCATATCAGCAAAAATCAAATTACTATTTTTAGTCTTAATGGCCTTTTGTTGTGAAGCTGGGAAAAATACATTGCCATACAGGTAAAGTTTCTCCACTGCTTCCCCTGCTATCATACTGGTGCTTTGGATGACTCCAAGAATTGTGACAAGCTTAGCAAAAAAATGAGACAGTCAAGAGTCAGGAAAACAAAATAATTATAAAAATACTATGTAAATTAAATTAAATGCAGCAAAAGCCATTATGTATCATCAATAAAAATAGTTTAATTAATATGGGCTATTCTTAGCACTGATGAATTATAAAAAGCATGGAAAACATTTTAAGAAAAGCTTTCAAGTATCTTAAATAATCTTAGAGGAGTAAGGTGGTGTAGAAGTGATGCTACGAGACTGGAAACTTGGAAGGACGCCTACTGACTGCTATTAATATTTTCACTACGTTAAAACAAATCTCATCTTGTGTTTCCTAGTGAGTGTAGCAGGTTTTACCCATGTTTTAGCAAAACAACCCATTAATTCAGTCTTACCTATAACATGCTTTTAGATGTTCCCATTAAATACGCTTTAAAAACCTGGATTCAATAGACTACTAGACTGCAGTGTCCAACATTGTATTACAGCCATCTACTTTATGGCCAACTTTGACCTCACCGTTTCATTTTCCATTGCCTCAATTCTTCCCTGGGACTGGAGGAAATACTTGCTTTCTCTCTTCTTCTTATATATGTTACAAAGATACTCATAATGGCACCATTCAGCCAGAGCTTTAGCTTTGTTGAAGTGAATCCCTGTTATGTTTTGGACTCCAGATAAAAGTGATAAAAATCAATACTGAGCTTAAGTACCACTGAACAAGCATTCCCAACCTCTTCAAGCTAGCACCACCTAAAACTACTTAAATCTGCATATCACAAATATTAATTATGTTAAACTGTTATTCAACTTGGCTTTTGCTGATATTTTCCAGTCTGACTACAGATTTCAAACACCAAAATAATTTCAGCTGTCTCAGTTTAGAATACAAGGCACAAGGCATAAGAAAATACTATCTTTGCAATGTAAGGAAGGATTATATGCTATACAGCCATATAAAACATACTAATAATGCCAAGAAAAAAAAGGAAGGAAAAGAAAGGTAAACTTAAATTTTTAGTACTGTTGTTAAATTTGGTTTCCAGAATCTAAGTTAGTGCCAACTAACCCCAGCAGTGAAAGAGGTATGTGGAACAAGCCAGAAAGAAACTGCAAGCATCAGGATGGCAAAAAGGTGTCTGGCCTCAAACTATTAATTAGTAACTAGCAAAGCTGTACCACACATTCAGTGCTCCAGCATTCCTCCTCCAGAGGTTGCTGCTAGTCTGCCTCATTATCATCTGGACAGAAAACAACACTCTTTCCTGGCAGTTTGCTGCAACAGTCTTATTGATTAAGTTCCCAGAGTGTTAAATCATTCCATAGCTTTCACTCCAGTCTCCCTACCTTCCCACCCCTGAATAATAACAGCTTTGGTGGATTTATGGGGGTGGTGTAGTAGATGAGGAGCATTTGATAAACACGATACCATAACATATTTTCTATTTATTGTAATGCCCTTAGCTTCAGAACATTTCACAT
>VWZN01021730.1:3987-17604 GCA_013396955.1 Regulus satrapa | reverse complement strand
AACTAATCTGTTTTTTTTTTTTTTTTTCTGGCTTGTACACTGCTTCTGCTACAACTTAGGAATCTCTGAAAAACATCCAAATGTGTTCTTTCATGGATGCAGTGAATTTGAAATAACAGGGAAAAAGAATTAATAAGGTGATGATTGCTCCCTTTTCATCATCTTCAGGTTGGAGCAAACCAACAACTTCTAAATATGCTTAATGTTATTTTTTTTCAGTGGTATACATCTGAGACATGCAAATCTATGCAGCACCAAAAAGAAGGTAAGAATAAAAATTTAATTCCTACTAGAAATAAAACTTAATTATCTCTCATTGTGAAAGAATCTATCCAGAATGATGGATCCTTACATCACTGGAACAATGAAGGCTTATGTTTAAGATTACTCTAGGCTTGGCTTTGATTTTGGACTCAAAATAACTGGATCTTTTTTTGTTTTATAATGGGTCAGACACTAAAGACACAATATGGGTTTATTTTCCTTAGATGGTCCAGAGTAGATACAATTATTCCAAATGGGCCCTGAGCCATCCTGAGGGGAAGTGGGCTGACAAGCAAGTCACAAGAGATGCTCTGAAATTGTAAAAATTACTACTATTATTGTTATTGTTGTTATTATTCAGAAAAAAAAAAAAGACTGAATGAAACAATCACTAAAGAAAAGATCAAGATAAAAGAATGTTAAAAAGGAGAAAAGAAGAAAAAAGTGCTGGAACAGCTTTTTGGCAACATGAACAAGTGATAAATTTCAGATGGTAGAGATATTCAGGTGAAAAAATAATATTTCACATTCAGTACAAAACCAAGCAAAACGAAACAAACAAACAAAAACCCCAAAGAAACATACCAAAAACCCAAAACAAAACAAACTAAAGCAACCCACCCTATGATGTGTGTCAAAATACCAAATCACTATGGCACTTCAAAAATCTACAAGCAGAATTCTTCTTATGCATAGAAAAGTTTTCCTCAGTAAAACATTAACAAAATGTTATTATAAATTCAAACTGAAAATGGACCATTTTGAATTTAAATCTGCATTTCTGAAGCACAGATTTCACAAACTGTTGCATGGGGATGCAGTAGAGTTGAAGGTTTTTACTATCTATTCCATATCAGTGATCATTAAGGTAACATCACTGACTGGCTTTTAATCTTTCCATAGTTGCACATTGTATGATTTCTACTACCTTACTACCAGCAGCAAGTAGATTGACTCCTTCCAGACAAAGAGCACAGCATCCTTTATTTTCCTTACAATCATGTTTGGTCACAAATGCGCCTCTTAGGCATGCTCAGCTGAGGGAGACCAGGGCCTGATGCTGCTCATCCCACAGACTCAGTCCTGCTGCACTGGAGTTAGGATCAGGTATCAGAATCAGCCTGAGCTTGCAGCCAGGGCATTGTTCTTTCCTTCTGTAACCAAAGGGATATTTTTATTTTCTCTGCTTCTGCCTGGTTATACAATTAATTCATTACTGAGAGAAAAAGTATTCACAGAAAAAGAGGAAGGAAAATCACTGATACTGCAGGTTACCAGACACTTAAGATTCAACAAGCGAAGGGTAGCACTGCAGAAAAGAAATTAAATATATACTTTGAAATTATTTTAATATTAAATCTGAGCTTTATTCACCACCACCCTCCTTGTATTGTACCTGCTTTATTAGCTGTTAAATTTCAACCAGAATATATATATATATATTTACAGCTTGTTTGCTTCTTTATATTGTTTGTGAGAAGAATATTTTCTTTGCCACCTTCACAGAAAATTTTAACTTATTCCACAGAAGTTCCCACTGATTTCAGTCCAAATGCTCATGGAGTAAATTACTATACAGAACTAGCAAAAGCAGAACTTTTTACATTGACTTATGCATTTAGCTTTAACAGGGAAAGAAAATTAAACAGAGGTATATTCTGTAACTTCTTAGTACCAGACATACACTCCTCCAGCATTTACAAAAATTAGATTAAATTAATTCACTAGAAATATTTCAAATATTTTAAGTCATTTAGCTACCAAAACATTCACACTCAGCTGTTTATTTTATGAAGTCATATTACTGGAAGATGGCTCTCAAAACCACAGCTGTACCAGTGATGAAATATTTTCTTAATGAGAATGTCTTTTCCCACTCCTAAAAGTGCACTCACAGAAGCAGGGTCTATGGATCAGAATGGATTCAGTACAGATTTTTCCTGGGACTGATAATAAGATTCAGAAGAAAAGTTCTATAGCCCAAACTGGAGGTTTCAGCTGACCGCAATTAGAACATTTAATAAAAGATTAAATTTACCAGGAGACCATCCAATAATTAAGACACGAAAAAAGGCCATAAGGAAAAGATACAGTTTCCAGAATTCTATTCTAATAATAAATATGAAACTGAATTTTTTCTATTACTCTGTGGAACTAAACATAATATCTGACATATAAAAATACATTGTATTTTCTTAAATAACATTCTCCTATTTCTCAAATAAAGAAACCAGGAAAAATAGAAACCCACTTCCAAAAAGATTGATATTCTTCCCATGTAATTTTTGCTATCTAAATGTTAAATATTTAGTATAAGGTAAGTTTCCAAGATCTACTGAAAACACAGCAAAGAGAAATACGAGAGCATTTGAAGAGCCCTCTGTACACACTTGGTCTTCTGGAAAAGTTATGTATGAAAATACTTTTTTTTTTTCTTTTTCTAAATTTAAATTTTGATCAGTTTTTCCGTTGGAGTTGGTGAGATGGGTTGCCCTCTGAAGACACTTCTCTCACCCAGTTACTTAAGTGCACAGCTTAGGTAAAATGTTTAAATTTTATGTGGGTATGCCACTTAGTTGTAGCTAATCTGATTCACTGACAGGTGCAGTAGTTTCATTATTAAGATTTTAAATCATCAAATAGATCAAATTATCAATACATGATGCTGGGTTAAGTAAATGCCAAACAAAACAGTTAAGAAACAGTTGTTGGCCAAGTATCACAATATTTTTAGAGATCATTTTCAGGAAGTTGACCTAACAGAATATAGAGAGGTCTGTAGGATGATAAACAGTGGGTTGGGTGTAACTCAATCACTTAGCTGAAGGGCTGCAGTCTGCAAAATGTACAGTTACAAATATAGTAATTTATATAGTCTAATGCAACAAAAGAGGTAACTGGAAGCAAAACCCCAACATTTTCTTTAAAAAGCAATATTACAGGAAATGATACATAGCTCTCTCTGTATAATTTAATTTCTTCATGTAGTGTTTTTCACTAACAAAATTCTCATATACCACGAAATGGAAGCAAAGAAGAATATCTCTGTGTGCAAAATTTTGGTGAGACCACTTTTATAACACTTATTCGCACTGCAACAAATGTGTGACACACAAACCTTTGAAGCAAACCACACAAGTGATGGAAGATCCTAAAACAAAGCAAAAATGTGGGACCAAAGGTGGTCCAACTAGCTTATCAAAGGGAAGATCAAAAGTGTGGGCATTTAGAAATGGGAAAAATATATCAGAGAAATAGCTTAAAATATACTTCAAAAATTTCAAGAGACAGTTTTTCATGCATATGGAATGGAAATAAATGCTTCAAGAGCAATCAGGCAACCAAAGATGAAAAGTTAAAGAATAGGAAAATCATCATTAGTGTGATGTCCAAATGTGGGCATCTAAAACTTCAACCAAATTGGGTTTCTCTTTAAAGTTAACAGAAAGAACCAAGCACCTTCAGAGGACAATTAATCTCATCCTAAATAGAACCCTGAAATTACATGGAATGCATTTGGTCATAGCTGTTTCTCTCCTCAGTAGAACAGGGACATAAAATAACTAGCTCAGACTGAGACATCTATGCTTTTAACATCCAAAGTTAGGTGGGATGTATCCCAGCATGTATTGCTTTTTAGAGCCAGACTGTCTTCAGGAGTTGCACTGTTATCACCAGAAAACTGATAATCTGTATTTTTCTTTCTCCTGGGGAGGAAACCTTATCCCTTTGCCTGAGAATGAGTGTAGAGGAGAAAGAAAGAGGGAAGTAGCTTAGGGCAGTAGCGCATAATCACTAGATTTTTCATTTCAGCTTTCAACTTGAAATTACAGATCTAACTTCCATTTATGACTGCTATGACTGTACTGAGATTAGCATTTACCATATCACTTTCTACAGCTGGTATCAGTGAAAATATTTATGCACACAGTGAGAGAAGAAAGGTATCTGCCAAAACCTGTGGGTGCCACTAAAAACATTTATTTCAAATCTGTGGTTTTTTACAGTGCACAGCACAATGGTATTCTGCTTACAGTTGGAAATACCAATGACTCCCATAATACAAAAAGTAAGGTAAAAATAACTTTTTCCCTGTAGTAGTAACTGTCCATAGCCCAAATGAAGCACTATAAATACAACAGAGCATCATTTATGCCATCTCAGCGTGTGCGAGATCTAGACTTTCTAATGAAGGCCCCCTGTAACAGACATAGCTGTAAAGTCTAGCCTTAACTTTAAGCTCTCTTTAGATTTTCAATAAACAGAAAGAGTGCACATGAAAATAAAATAAAATTTTTAAAAATACAAACATGCAGAGCTCCCTTAGGTTTACAGATAGCAAACCAGTACAGAGTTTCAAACACTGATGGTAACAATCGTTCTCAGGTACTTTATTCACTTGGAGATGATGGGGTGCTACCAAAGACAGACAACTGAAAACCAGATGGATTGTGAAGACTGCACCAGGTCTTCTCAATATAAATTTCTGAATAAACTGTTCCTTCTTGCCAATATTTAGCAGACAGTACTCAGGGGGTTTTTAATTGCCATAGCTACGAACCATAGAGAGATTTTCTGAAGGCGATGGAATGCTGACCTCACTGAAGACCAGTTTTACTTTAGTTAATGAAAAATAGTTGCCATTTTCTGTAATTGTTCCTCCCCTTTACTGTCACAAATGGTCTTACAATAACAATCATAGCACATAATCTGATGCAAGTGCTCTTAAAGAAATTTCTAGTAAAGGACTACAGCCTCTGTGGGAGGTAACTGTCAGAATTATCTTAAACCACTACCTGTCTTCCACTACAATAGAAAGGGCCTTTAATCGAAATAATCCTTTTTCAAATGAGCAACTTTTTTTTCCTCTCTGCAATTCACTCATCTTTTAAAAAGCACTATAGCTTTTGTGCATAACTTAATTCATTCTTCAAGACAAGTACAAAATTTGTCACTGACATTTAGCACCAGCCGTAGGCAATGGATAAAATGAACTAGTTAGCAATTTAACCTGTAAAAAAAAACAGAGTGGGATGAACAATTTTCTGCCATCAAAGCAAATGGCTAACATTTAGCAAGATTTTATTTTTATTTTTCAACCCATCCCATCCTCAAGAAGAAAGAAGTCAGGCTAACATTTTTTCTGGGTCCTAAATCTTCCTCTCAGCCTATTTCTTTAATGGTTTAAAGTAAATGACTATCCAGAGGATAATTAGGCACTGTGCTGTCGCATCGTGTCAGGTCACAGCTGGATTTAGTCAGCATTAACCTTTGGGGAGAATTGGAATATCAGTATCATTTAAAATTAAAGACGTGTAAGCAGGCATTTCTGGAGATGTTAGAAAAGTAATTGTCTGTAAATTGTTTGACCTTGAGATTTAATTGCATGCACAACACACATTCTAGCAAGAACCCTGGACTGTGTTCATTCTCTTTCACCTCCGTACCTCTCACTTTGCAGAACCCATTAAGCTACCTGTGGATTTTTCTGTAAAATATTAAAGATTGTTTTATACCCAGAACAAAAGCTTTTAACTAAGACCTTTACAAAAAAAAAAAAAAACAACCTGTTAAATAGCTGTGATGTAGACCTCACCTATTTGAATTTCAGTATTTTTATAAAGTTAGAAATGTTTCTATATACATAGAAAATACTACTGTTAAACAGCTATTCTTAATTTTTATTTTTTTTCTTTTCTTTTTTTTTTTTTTTTTTTACTAACAAGGTTGCATATTATGCCTTACTCCCTTTTTCCCTAATGAGACAGCTTATGCTTTCAAAGTCCCTCAAGCTAGGCAAATCTCTCCACTGCTTCCACTGTTAATAATGAAACTTCATAATTATACAAATCCAAGGTGGCCAATCAGCTTCTCGGGCTGAGCCTTCGGGTACCTCATGCATTATTTATGTGGCACTCGGGCCTGTGAACTCACTTTCTTATATTAGAAGCCTAATTAATATTTAATCACATGTAGAGAGGGCACACAAAGCTGTGATAGTCCCCAAAAGAAGTGCAAGTAAAACTGTACACAGGTGCTCGTTTGCTCACATGTGTGTGCATGCTGCAGTATGCACACTCAGACACACACATTAATTAGAAACACAGATCAGGAATGATGTAAATCTTTGAAGATGCTAACATATGCCAAAAAAATACAAAGTTTTGATCTTCACTGCAAAAGAGCTTTCTCAGGTGATGCTGAAACCAGTTGAGACTCTCCAGAAAGATTTCAGCATATGAAAACAAATGCCAAGGAATACCTTTTAGGTTTCTTGGTCCATTGGTTTCTTTTTCTTCCTACATACCTGTATTCCAAGGACAAACTCTTGATTCACACTGGTACTGTCACCTACTGCAAAGCTGTTGTTACCACAGTCCATGAGAAGTAGTAATACCTGCAAGTACACTCACATTTTTGTGTTCATGTGATAATTGCTTCTTCCCTGACACTGAAATGCTGCATAACCCCAGCTGTTATCTTGCACAGCAAAGAAAGTTCTTGAAAAAGCCTTATTGAGAATGATGATGATGATGAAGATGATTTAAGACGTAAAAGATGACATTTGTTACTGGATTTTTTTATATAGAAAACTGTCATGTCTGTTGATGCTGACATATTTTCATCCTTACCTATTATTGCACTTCTACCTGAAAAATCCTCATTTTCCTGCTGCTTTCTTTTTGTCTATACAGATTCTGGCAGGTCACACTGCATTGGGAAACCTTTTTGATTGGAAGGAGGAACAATCCACATACAGAAAACTTTCTGATTACACAAGTCAAAGGAGTAAGAAATATATTTGTCTTGTTATTGTAAATTAAATTTAATTAATGCAGTTTAATATTAAACAGAATGTTACATCATATTTATGCTATTATTTCAATCAATATTTCCAAAAGCATTAACTTTTCTAAGCTATTACCCTCTCAGTACCACTGCAATTTCTCCTCACCACTGTCCAAACTTCCTCTTTAAAATTGCTTTGATTTGTATTTTCACTAGCTATCTCCCCATAAACAGCAGCAAACGGGACTTATGGATTTTATTCTCCATCATTTGCTATTAAAGCAATAATGTGGCCTTGAATTTATTGATCTTATCAATATACAGAATAGCCGTGATAACCAGAGCTGGAAAAACCCAAGAAACTTCAGTTTGCTGGACAGAAAAAGAAAATTAGGAAGAATGAGTGAGAACTCTGGGTGAGGAGACTGGCAATGCTGCACCTGGAGTGCTGTGGTTCTGGACTCCTCAGTACAAGAGAGATGTGAAGCTACTGGTCAGAATGCAGTGAAAAGCCACTACAATGATGATGGAACTGGGTATTTCTCCTACCAGGAAAGGCTGAAAGAGCTTGCAATGTTTAGCCTGGAGGAGAGAAGGCTCAGGGGGAAATGTGAAGTGAGGAAATCGAAAAGAGGGGATCAGGCTCTTTTCAGTGGTGTCCATAACAGGACAAGAAGCAATGGGGACACATCCTGAACTGAAACACACACATCCTGAACACCAAGAAACACTCTTTTCACTGTGAGAGTAGCCAAGAACTGGCACAGGCCACCCAGAGGGGTTGTGGCATCTGCATTTTTGGAGATATTCAATTATCTTCCCAGGCAACTGTGTCTACATGGCCCTGCTTGAGCTGAGGGGTTGGACCAGATGACCTCCAGGGATTCCTTCCAACCTCAGTCATGCATTAAGCCTGCAAGTTTTGGGAAAAAAAAAAAAAGTTACAAAAAATTTAAAATGTCTGCCTAATATTTCATATTCTTTTATTTCTGATATGTTTTATTTTTCTAATTTGAAAAGACATTTACACAATATAAGATTAATTTCTGTTTTGCTGGGATATTTAATTTTGAAGAATACACTGTGCAAATTTCCTTTACCATGTTGAATGAAGTGTGCTACTCAAATAAAAATTATTGTAATATTTAAACAATTAAGTGAAGTATAAAAATCATTCCAATAACCATTCAAATGAAGCAATCTTTTCTTTTCCTTCTAGTCTCACTTCTCACTTAAAATCTGTGTTCCACAGCTTAAATTTGTCATTACATCTACTTACAAAGTAAAGAAGCCTATCAATACAGCCACAAAACTAAGTTGGATCTCAGTAGTGCAATTTTGTCTCTAGAAACATCTTAAAAGATGCAGAAAACTGTATAATTCAAATGCTTGGCATCAAAATTCTTAAAATTAAACTGATCTTAAGAAACCATGAACCTTCCAGATTGAAATGATAGAAATAAATAACTCGGCCCATCATGTAGTTCATACATGTAATATATGCACACAGAAAGTATTGATGTCAGTTTGCTAAACACCTCTGGCAATAATCAAAAAATAGACATTCATATATTTGCTTACTAGTAAGTTTTAAATGAAACCAAATTTGAAATTATCTTGTGGTTTGTTTTCGTTTTTTTCCTCTTTTCATGGAAAGAAATAGTGAGGCATTAAATGTAAGAGAGAAACTCAGTACTAAGCATCTGGAAATTTTATAGAGTTTTGCAACTATTTTCCAGATCTACAGTCCCAGAGGTACATGAACTGAGAAGAAACATTTATTGTAGTTACAGAGAAAGTTGGAAATTTCATAATTTTATTCAAGGTATTTTCATTAAAAAAAACAAAACAAACCAAACCAAAACAAAACAAAACAAAAAAAGACACTGGCAAGCCTGTTTATACCATTTTCTTACAATGACAGATATCTAGGATTTGAAATTAATATACATAATGGGGAATGTTCCTTCATCAGCAAGACCTGGCTGAATTACAGTAATTTTAGCTTTTTAATTCATCTTTCTTTTGCGCTGTAGTTACTATTTTAACACCAGACTAGGTAAGATTAAGGACAGACAGAAGACAGTCAGAGATAATGTCATCAAAAAATGGGTTGTGTTGGCAGTAATGTGAAAATATATTTTCTAATATATTTCCTCGTGGTGGTTGTTTGCTAAATGTACCATTACACCACAATATTTCAAAGCTTAAACTTTATCTAAGAACTGTCTACTAAACAGGACAATAGAGAGGAAATATATTTTTAAAATTAATCTAATATTTTATTTCAGTTTCAATATAGGATTGTTCTATTAACTGTATTCTCTAATGGTCTGGTCAGCCTACCATTAAATTATTCAAATAAAGATGAGGGACCTGATTCTCAGCTGGCACATATCAGTATAGTTTCATTGATTTAAATAGGGCTATACCAATTTACATCTCCTGTGAATCATGCCCACAATTTCAATCAGAACGATTAAATGATTACTTTCCTTGTATATTAGCATAAATTGGTAATAACTAATGAGTGCTCATAATTCTCTGCCTTTTGAAAGCCCTTCTCAAGCATAGGAGCATTCACCTGGTAGCAGGGTGAATACATTGACTGTTACCACATATACAACTGAATAGTGATGCACAGCACAGACAAAACCATGGGAAAGATGCAAAGTCTTCCTGAATCCACAACTCACAATGGTCAAAACATCCCAGAAAATTTTCAGCTGAGATTACAAGAACAGATGCTGCCACTTTACACTTGTACCAAATTATAATGATGCAATAACTGGCTGAAGAGGGTATTAATTTTACGTTATAGATAGACTAGTGTGACTTTAAAAGCAAACATGACTCCAGAAGCAGAATTAAGGAAAGTATCACCTTTTTTTTTAACAAAAATAGAATGAATTAGTAATTGCATGCCGAAGAAAACATCAGCTATAACATTTAGGTTGGTTATTAGGAAAAGCTTTTTCACCCAGAGGGCACTTGGGCACTGCAAGGCTACACAGGGAAGTGGTCACAGCATCAAGAGTTTGGACAACGCCCTCAGGCATTGAGATGGTTTGGTTCTTGGGACTGTCCTGTACAGGGCCAGAACCTGGACTTTTATGATCCATGTGTGTCCCTTCCAACTTAGGATATTCCATGATTCTATGATCACATATATAAGCAAGTGAAAAACAATGGAAGCTCATTCCATAATATATCTTAAAAACCTTGATGATCTTTTCAAATCATCATGTCATCAGCGTGTTAACAAACAGCACCACTCAAGCTGTGCTTTTCCCCCCTAATCACTACTATTTTAGACTTCAATGTGAAGTCTCAAAGTGAGGGATTGTTCCTCACTTGCCAAAAGTGGAACAAGAAAACTTTCTGGACACTTCAGTAGCTTCACAGGATGGCAGAAAAAAAAGAGTAACAGAAGTATCTGTCACAATCTCAAAAGCCTCCTCCTAAAAACATTCTAGATTTTTCTTGCCCATCAGTCCAATGCAAAGGCATTCACTACATTGATAATCAAAACCCATAACAAATATCTTTTTTTTCTCCCCCATTTAAAAACCTTGGTATATCAACCACATATAGAGAAAATAAATTTTAAAGTAGTAATTTAAATGTAAGATATTATTTTTATATAAAGAAAAGCAGTAAGGGGGAAATAAGGAAAAATGCCCATCCCATAACTTACTCTCAGAAAATAAAATCCACTAAATATGTGCTGCAAATCTTGAAAGTGAAATAACTGTTTCAAAAAAATTGCCCATAGAGATAGGTCATAGAAATTAAGAGTTATTCTTGAACGGGATCTATTAAACCCATATCTAGCTCAGCAAGAAGTATTTCCATAGTTGCCTTAGATTTTGTGTACTTTGGCTTGTAAAGGTACAATAGTATTGAAGGGATATATTATAAAATACAAGTAATAAATACACTGAGAAACATTATGTTATATCTGCTCTACTTACAGCTTGCAAAATATCCAGGGAAGCTGAAGGGAAATACAGACTTTGGGAAACAGAAATGATCATGAAAACACTAAAACATTCTCTGGACTGGAAAAGGAAATTTTAAATAGATTTTAAGAAAAGAATAGTTAAAGAGAAAGGGTAATTAAAAAAAAAAAAAAAAGACCGAAAGAAAAAATAGGGAGAGAAATATGAAACTAACCAACTAACCTTGCTCAGAGTCAAAATGTCATTCAACATTCTTGCTTTCAATTCTAGAAAGTATCTGTATTAAACCCATTTTTATTAAAAGTGGGGTTTGCTGCCCAGCTTGACTTTATCTTCTGAATATATATATACAGACATAGAATCAATTTTTGACTCATGATCAGAATAATTCATTTCAAATCTTCATTTTTTTAAAGCTAAAACTTCTTGAAAAGTTTCTATACAAGTTCAGCAATATCAAGACCTTGAACTTCATTGCAGGTCTTCCCAGTGTTTCATGAACAAATTCTTAGCTATAATACTCAAGCATCATGTACCTTTCATATCATACTTTCCAGAGTTTCGCTGATAAAAAATAAATACCCAATATATCTAGGAAATTTTATTTAAAATTAAATTTGTAACATACCTGTGATAATACACTTAGGTAAGTATATACAGGGGATGTGTGTCCAAACACAGACTCATCTATGCATTACACACAAATATATACACATGTACATGTGTGCAACATATATATTATATATATGAGTGTGTGCATGTATTTACCAAAGTCTTCAAAACTGATTCAGCAATTAAACAGAGGGCTTTAAGCCATTCATCCATAAATAATGTATTATCAGTAAATTTCATTTCCACCACTCTCCAGCTTTCCTAGTTTCACTGAGATGCAAATTCACCATTATACAAACTTTGACTAATCCAAATTGAAAAAAACAAAATCCACCCATAGAAAATTGTGACATGCTTCTTTTATCTGACTTTTGTAAGAAAATAGGTGCTCACTTTAAAATCTCAGCTAAGAGAGCTCCCAATCAAAACTATTTGCATAAGATCCTTTCTTCTTCAAATAAACACATGATAAACTGATCTTAAGTATAGCTTCCCCAGTATTTCTTCATGTTTTTGTATCTACACAGGAACCACATAGACAACAGGATACCAAAAATACCACTTTGGAGGGCTAGAAGATGGAGATAAAATTGGCAATTTTTTCACTTTATTTTCATATGGGTTTCTCACAGTTTAAGTACTGGTGATATTTGCTACTCAGATACACTTGCATAGAAACATTTCTCCTTCTAGTGTACCTTGAAAGTCAATGTAAGGTTTTCCGTTGTCTTCACTGAGGTAAGGATGAGACCCTATACAGCCAAAAATAATAATAAAAAAATGTTCTTGATGACCCACAGTTGGTGTACAGGTGCTACCTTTTACTCTTTTCCCACCTCCTTCCCTCTGAGTCTACAGAAATACTATGAAGTGTTTCTTCTCTACAACCTCTGTCTTACATAGCAGGGAAGGAAATAAGAATGAAACTGAAGTAGCTGGCACTATATCCTCTATTTCTGCCACCTAGCAGTACCATAAACAGTCCTTTTTGCAGTAGAGAAGACTTGTGTGCAGTCTACCATTACAACAGTGATAAAAACAAAGAAATTGGTCTGACTCAAATTTCAACAGTGTGAAAGAATCCTAACATACATTTAATCCTAACGTATACCTTTGATATATAACTATACCTTCTCTAATCTTTACTAATGCATTGCTATCACTTAGAAATTCAAAACTTATAACCAAAATAAGCATTTATTTGTAAAATATTTTGATTAAGTTAGAACTGGTGAGACTCTCCTACATGCTGGGGCTATCTTCATAGTTTCTAATGAGTGTTTCGATGTACAGAAACTTTAAGTCAGTGGTTTTAAGACAAATCATAACAGTAAGTTTTAAAAATCCTCTTCACAATACTGTTTTCATTGCTAAGTTAAAACCAGCACAGAATGTGAAATTAAATGCTACTGCAACCGATGTCAAAAGTTTACCATTTTGGATTTCACACACTAAATGTCATTCAAGAGTGTATTCCAGTGTGATACCTAATTGGTAGCCTTTTTCACACTTGCAATTTTCCTACTTTGTTGCCAAGCATCCGCATATTAATAAGTAACACCATTTAATGAGAGAAAATTTCCAACACAACACACTTAACTCACTGCCTTTATCTGCTGTATCATAGTAAAAGTGAACTCTGATGCCAAAGGGAAGTTAGGCCTTTAAACTGCAACTCTAAATTGCAGCTAACATGCTGAAGCAAGGATGTCACATAATTACCATTTCTACAGGAGTCTGTTTCCTGTGGTGACAGTTGCATATTTAAAAGATAGCATTTTCAGTCTTTGAAGTCACTTTTCTCATACAAAACTGTTTTTTCAGCAAGAGCCCTATTCAGTCGTCCAGCCTTATCCAGTAAAGCATTTAAGGATATGTCTAGATCCCATTTAACTTAGGCACATGATTAGGAATTTTTTTTTCTGAAAAAGGATTGAACGCAAGTATGTGTTTCAAATGCTTTGTCATATGGGAACCTATAATTCGAGCC
>VWZN01021728.1:147221-177604 GCA_013396955.1 Regulus satrapa | reverse complement strand
AAAAAAAAAAAAAAAAAAAAAGGAAAAAAAAGAAAAAGCCCACAAAAAACCTAAAAAACCCAGCACCCAAACAAGCCCCAAACCTTGTTTGATGGATCGGGAGTGCTACTGGAACAGTGGGAAACGGCTCTTCCTGCTTAGCATGGTAATTAAACACTTCAATTGCAATTATTTTTGCAATTAGATAAGTCTCTAATTGTTATCATAGGTGACAGGGGTTTGGGTGTGTGTTTGCCAGTTCTCCTCTGAGCTGGAACAGAGCGTGGATGCTAGCGGCGCTTCAGGCCTGCTCCTGCCGGGTTTGTTTGGGGAAGGAGAGCTCTCCGGGTGCTCCTCTGCAGGGACTCGGCTCCCGCAGCTCTGTAAAGCTGCTGATCAGACAATTTCTCAGTCTGCTCTGGGGGGGCTCAGCCCAGCAGTCTCATAGCTCCTCATCCCAAGGCCCCACGAGGGGACCTTGCCTGCCGGGGCAGCGCCTTGCTGGGGATGTTTCCTTGCCCCCTGATGTTTGGACGGGATTTGGCCGGGGGCTGGGAGGCACTGGGGCTGCAACACTCCCCTCCCTCAGCTTTCCTCGCTCTCTGGGGGCCCTTTGGTCTCTGTAGCCACTAATTAGTGGTGGAAGGGTGAAACCCCAGAGGTGCTGGGGGCAGATGCTGACCCCTGGAGCTGCAGTGGCTCAGGGGGTGTCGAGGAGCTGGGCAGTGAGCGGGTGGGAGCCCAGTGAGGGCAGTGGGTGACACTGCTGGAACTCGGGGCCGTGCCCGGAGCAAGCAGGGGGTACCTGGACCACGGCAAGGTGTCCCCTGCTCCACCAGCTCAGGGACCAGCCTCAGACCAGGGATCATCTGGTCACAGGTAAGATGCGCTCGGGGGTGTGCCAGCCTTGCCCAGGGCAGCTGTGCATGTGTCCTGGGTGTTTGTGCTGTGTGTCCAGGTTCTGTCCCAGCAGAGGGATGGGGATGGGACAGCAGGGTGGAGCAGGGCAGGGAGGCTCTTCCCAGGACAAAGCACACCCACAGAAACCAAGTCTCTCCTTTTGCTTCCGTCTTAAGTAGATTTTTATACCACTGATGATTTCTGCACAGGCTCAGGGCAGAAACGTCCTCGTTTGGGAAGCCTTCGTGTTGAGCTGCTGGGGAGGGCAGAGCCTGGGGCAAACCCTGGCTGCTCAGTGTCTCCTCATGGCCCAGCAGGCTCCAGGGCTCCTCTTTGCCCTGCAGTAGGGCTGGCACAGGGGCTGTGGTGTAAGGACAGCCCCGGGGATGGGAGACAGCCTTGCCCCAGCATGGCTGCACCGCGCTGGGCACTCCTCCCACATCCCCCCCCATCTGCCAGGCCCTTGCCCCCTCTAGAGCTGGATACATCCCTGGACTCCAGGGAAGGCAGTGCCTGTGCTGCCTTTCTCCAACCTGGCACCAAGCCTCAGCAGCAGCCCCTTTTCCCCTCAACCCCATGCCCTTGCAGCCTGACCCACTGCCATGGGTCTGGAGAGGGCACTGCCAGCCCTGCCAGGGGCATGCGCTGCTCCCTGACCCAGCTCCTCAGGCATCTCTTCCTGCTGGCTTGGGGCTTGATGCTGAAAGTGTCACAGCCCAGACACAACAGGGGAGATTTCCTTCTGCAGCTCCTCCGAAGGCTCTTCTACAACACCACCCTCCTGGGAAGACGCCTGGGTGGGCAGAGGCCTCTCCAGCAGAGCTTGGGGACGGAGCAAACGCCACGTGCCAGAGCAGGGATCCTGCAGGGGAGCACAGAGGGTGATCAATGGCTTTACAGGGTGCAGATGGTTCCATTTCCCCCCCCTCCTGCTCCCCAGTGAAAGGGGGGCTGCATTCAGCACCTGCTGTGTCTGGAGGGGCCCGTGATGCTGTGAGGAGGCTCTCGGCATCTTTGACTAAATGCTGAGTGCTGGCATTTGGGCAGAGCTGAGCAGGCTTGCATCCCCCCAGCTAACCACCAACACCCACCTACCACCCAATACCCCTCTGAGCAATATAATTTTGCTTTGTGGCTTTCCCTGCCTGTCCTTCCTGTCCCTCGGGCCAGCTAGCAGCAGGGCTGAGTTGTCAGAGTCATAGCCTGACAAAAGTTGATATCCTGGAGCTGGCAGTGCTCTGCTCCTGGATGCTGCTTCTCCCATGGCCCCTCTCCCTGCTGTGGGTCAGGGGAAGGTTTTGGTCAGGAACTCTTTGGTTGGGTGTCCTGTACAAGGTGACAGTTCCTGTCCCCACCCCCATGGTGCAGAGAGGAAATCTGTGGTCACACCAGGACCTAGGATCTCTTGCAAACCTTTCTCCCCCAGACCTCTGCTTCATTCTGCTGATTAGATCAGCAGTCTCTCAGGGGATGGCTGGCATTTTGCCTTTAACTCACAGAAACTACACGTGTCTTAGAACATAAGCACGGAGATGGACAGCATGAAGCAGGAGAGCTGGAATTGGTGTCCCCTCTGCCCCTGGGCAGTGACAGCAGCAGAGATGACTCTGCCTTGTGTCTGCACTGCCGGGAGGGAGAGCACCGTGCCTGCCCTGGGGACCTTCACTTCGTGGTTTCCAGACTGGAGGGTTCACTCTGCTCCTCCTGCAGGGCAGCAGTGATGCCTCCCCAAAGAACAGCGTCTGCAGCTTCCAATCCTCCATTTCTCCTTCTGCTGATGGGCAATGGCATTTCCAGGGTGGTTCACAGGGAGTACCTCTGGGAGGTGCAGGTTGATGTCGCACCCCAGGGCAGGGGGTCCCTGTACTCCCTGTGTGTGTGGACAGACAGCACCAGCTCCCATTATTGCTGTGACATTGGCAAAGGTTAGAAACGCTCAGGGTGCAGCAAGAACAAAGTGAGCCCAGCTTCCAGCACGTGGGTGACTGTATTTTCCTCCCCAAGTCAATATGGAAAGCCCAGTTATCAGCATGCAGCATTGGAGGAGAGAGCATGTGGAGGTCAGGGTGACCTTGCCTGACTCTTCCTGAGAAGGGCTGCACAAAGTGGCTCTCTGGAGCTGAGAGGCCTCCCCATGCATGGCAGTCGTGGCCTCCAGCCCAGCACCATTTGGGGAGAGCAGCAATGCCTGGTGCAGCACCAGCTCTTCACCTCAGAAGCCCTGCCAGCATCTCCGCCAAAGCTGCTGGCAATTTATGTGAATGTAGGCTTGCATGAAAATGAAGTGTGCTGGAAATTCTTGCTCTGAATGCAGCTGCCTCTGCAGTGCGTGAGGGACAGGCAGGATGCTGCATCTTCCAGGGTATCTCAGGCTAGTTCTGTAATCCCCAAACTCCAGGGCAGCCACAGAGGGGGGGCCCAGCTCTCTGCACCTCCCTGGGCTTGGGACGTGGCTGGGGAGCAACCAGTGATGGGTAAAGGAGTGAGGGTGCATCTCTGCTGGTATCACCCTTTGCACCAGGCACCACCAGGAAGGGATGCCTGCACCAGGGAGAACTGCCTCCTCCCTCATCTTCACCCAACCACCTTGGCCTGTACTCACCCTGCAGCTCTCGCCTCTGCTGTTGAGTTTTATGCTGAGGAAAGCTGAGTGTTGTCCTTTCAACCTCCCACACGGGATTTTGGAAGAGGGCAGCCAGGCGTTAAAGACTGGGAGCTGTGGGTCCTAGGGCAGCGGGCTGGCTGAGGCTCACAGAAAAGCTCCAGTGCTGGAAAGGTTACATTGCACATGAAGACAGAAAAAGGAGAAAAAGAACAGAATAGTCTGTCAGTGCCAGCCTGGTTGAGCCTGGCTTTGCTTGGTAAAGCACCAGGTGGGGTCTGCCTGAGGCTGGCAGCTGGGCCAGGCGTGTTGGGACTAGGGACAGTGACCCTTTGGGTCAGGGACAGTGGTTGGGAAAGGGACAGTGACCCTTTCCAGTGGGAACTGGCTTCTCCTCTGCCCATGTATTGTGGCTGTGGTTCTGTCCCAAGCACAGATGTGCAAGAATAAGAGGCACTCACTCAGCTACAGTGCTTTCTTCCCCAGTACATCCCTGTTAGTTCTTAACCCTCCCTCTCATGGGACTTTTACCTCTCTGAACATCATGATCAGGTCTCAGAGACTACAGCCACGAGCATGCCAAGCACTTTCAGAGCTCTGTCCTACTGCACTGAAGCAGATTCCAGAGATCCTTTGGCTTTCTTTACTGGTTTTGTGTGAGTTGCCTTCCTCTCTGCTGCCTGGTGGGAAAATGGGAGCAGCTGTTTTCCCTTTGCATCTCTGCCTGGCCCTGTATTCTCTGCCCGACCTGGTCCTTGCTCATGGAAATGCCCTCCAGCCCCCAGCTGCTGTGGAGGTCCCGTGGCTTTTGATTCCCTGCTCCTGACTGAGACTCTGAGTGACCCCTGAAACTGGCTGCAGCTCCCCAGTACTTCCACTCTTGCTTGCTGGTCTTTTCCCTGTGCCTCATAACTGGAAAGAACATTGTTATTGAGGGCAACAGTTCAAAATTCTGCTTTCCCTTGGATGATTCCACTGAACTTCTCTGAGCAGAGCTCTTCAGAGCTCTGGGTATTCTTATCTGGGTGGTGGTTATGAGGTTTTGGAATGATTTATGTTGGTCTTTCCCTGTTAACACATTCAGGGCAGGTCACTCAGAAGACTCTGCAGAGAAGAAGGGGGGAGAAGAGCCAGCTAGGTTTGTGCTGAGGGTGAAACTGGCTGCCAGGTTTTTGGTGAACTGGTAAATCCTGTGCTCACCTGTCTCGTGTGGTGTTAGTTGATCCTGGTCATCTGCCAACAGCAGATCTTTATGTATCTGATGATGGAAAAAAGGGCTGGAAGGGGCCACATATGATCATTGGTGCATCACTGCTGTGAGGTGAGAAGGCTTTGAAGAGGAGGAGAGAAAGTAAAAGCAGGTGCTCGAGCAAGTCTTATCTAATTGTGAGCAGAAACCACAGTGATGATCCTGTGTAGGACAGTGGAGGAGCTCTCTGGATTTAGAAAGGTCAAGAAACATCCCCTTGCTTGAGTGTTCCCTTGGGGACCCAGGGGAAGAATCTTTTCAACCCGGAAAAGCTGGGAGAGTGAAAGCCAGGAAATCAGTGACCCTGCCCTCTGCCTGAGGAACAGAAACCCATTTTTCTTCCTCTTTTATCTCCCTCCAAGTCATTATTGTCCCTTTGTGGAAAGGCAGCACTTTGAGAAGACACTGACTTTTATATTCTCTTCTCTCTTGGCTGTGCGGGGAAATCCCTACAGCCTGTTCCCCATCCCCAGCTCTCCTGGTTCAGCTGCAGAGCCTCAGTGTACGAACTCCTGGTTTCCCCGGGGGCTACACTTCTGTGTGAGTAAACAGGATAGCTCCCTTTGTCTCTGTATGTTTGCAGAAACACCCCCACCACCTTAGACACATGTTTTCCATAAGTTTTCATGTACAACCCGCAATTTACCGAACGCTATAACTTTGGGCTCTTCATTAATTCCTTGGAAATGGAAAAAGGCAGCCCCAGGACCTGCATTCCTGTATTTGTTCATACTAATCCATCCCTCTGTACCTCTTTTTCTGCCCCCCTCCCTTGAGTAAAGTCACGTTGGTGCCCTGGGGGAGGCACCATGCTGGCTCAGCCTTTTGGATGGCTCTGAACTTTGTTTCACCCCCCTGATTTCTCCTTTTGGTGGCTTAAGACTGTTTCTGGGGCAGGATCAAGGGCACGTGCTGCAAGAGCACACGAGCGCGGCTTCTTTGCTGGCACGCTGGGAGCAGGGAATCAAAGGACTCCTTATCTAGGGATGGAAAGTTTCTGGGCTGCTTATCAGGCACTGCTTAGAGGTTAGATTAGTCTCAGGAACAGCAGATTGACAGCCTGCATCTCCGTTCTCCTTGTGCTCGGCTGAGTGAACACCTTGGAGTGAGGCAGTGAGAGGGTGGCGTAGCCCTGCAGGGTTGTGGGTGCCCAGGGAGGGGGCTGGGGAGACAGCCTGGCACAGAACGTGCTCACTTTGCTCCCATCCTGCTCCCTCACCGCGCCCCTTGGCGGGGCTGACCCTCGTAACATGCTTGGGATGGTGATGAGGGAATTTTTGACTCTAACTTTACATGGGTATTTGTATTTCTAAAAACATCTGCCAACCTAATTTGGGCTTATCTTGCCCCTTTCAAGAGATGGGAAGGGAACTTGCTGTTGGCTGAATTCACTGCAAACGGATGGCTGAAGAGCTGAGGGTGCGTGGCTGGGACGGGAGGGGAAATGTGGCTGAGCTGCTCTGCTGGGAGCTCGGAACCCAGATCCTGGCTCCTGCAGGGACTCTCAGCCTGGCTGCAGGTGCTCTGACTGTGCCCCAGGACTAGTTCCCGTTTTCCCCTCTTTGATGGGTCATCACCTTTCCTGGCCCCTGAATCTCTGCTCCAGAATTTGCTGTCTCTTTCTCACTGGGACACAGCTGATTTTGGGGAGCAGCCCCAGCTAACAGCTTCACCCCATTCTGTACAGAAAATTCTGATGGCAACTTTCCTCATTATCCAGCAATGCCAGGGGACATTTTGTAGCCCCTGGGAGCGGTGGGAGTGCCAGGGGAGGGCCAGCCATGTGGGAAGCTGGAGTTGTGCTGCCAGCACGGAGGGGATGCAGGCTGGGTTCCTGTGAGCGGCGATGAATTTCTGAGTGGCTGAATTTAGGAGCTGCCTGGGCAAGGATCTCCTTCTGGGGCAGCAGTTTGGTGCTTAAAAGTCCATGGACAGTGTGGGGTCCCCACCTCTGCCTTCCTCTCTGGGGACAGACCATCCAAGTCCCAAGAGCAGGAAGGCTCTTACCTCTTGAGGGCTCCATCGGTGAGCAGGGACCCCTTCTCGTTCCTCACCTCCAGTTTCAAGGGCTTACCCTCCTGCCTGCCCCTGGGCTGGGCCTTCTGGACGGGAGGCAGGTGGGAGTTCCTGGCGTGCCCCGTCCTCCAGCAGTGCAGCAAGTGCTGGTATGCCACTCGGAAATCCCTGTTGAGCGTCCCGTAGAGGATGGGGTTCAGGGCTGAGTTGGCGTAGCCCAGCCACAGAACAATGGACATGGGCGTGCCCTTGACCCTGCTGTCCCCCCACACCCCCCGGTAGGTGAACACGGTGAAATAGGGGAACCAGCAGACGATGAACGCTCCCAGCACCACTGCCAGCGTCACGGTGGCTTTGTGCTCCTTCACCATGGGTGGCGTGGGCGTGTTGCCCCACGTGTGGTTTATCCTCTTGGCCTGCTCCCTGGCTATCTTGAGGATGCGGTAGTAGGTGACGCACATGATGAGCAAAGGCATGTAGAAGGTGAGCAAGGCGTCCACCAACCCGTACACAGGGTTCACTGCCAGCGTGCACTCCTTGCTGCAGGTGGGGCCCGTGTTTTGCACTGCTGTCCCGTTGGTGTTCCAGCCCAGGTGGATGGGGAGGAAGGAGACCATCAGCGAAACGGTCCAAATAACGGCCAAACCCACGGCCACCCGGGAGGGAGTGACCACCTGGCAGTAGCGGAGCGGCGTGGTGACGGCGAAGTAGCGGTCCAGGCTGATCAGGAAGAGGTTGAGGATGGAGGCCGTGCACAGCATGACATCCAGGCTGGTGTAGATGTTGCACAGAATGCTGCCGAAGGGCCACTCGTTGGCGAGTTCATAGAAAGCAGAGAATGGCAGCACCAGAAGCCCCAGCAGCAGATCAGTGACGGCCAAGGAGACGATGATGCAGTTTGTCAAGCTCCGGAGCCGGCGGTCGAAGGTGACGGCCAGGCAGACGATGATGTTACCACAGAGAGTGATCACGATGAGGATGACGAGGCAAGACCCGACCAGCAGCTGCAGGGGAAAGTCCATCCTTCTTTGAGAGCTCGTGTGGTTGTAGCATGGATCCATGGTGTCACTGCAAGGATGGAACGGTCCTGCTCTCATCAGCTCCAAAGCTGCTTGGAGTCAGCCTGTACCAGGCAGGCCTAGAGCTGTTCCCAAAGGGACCCTTGTTCTACAGTGACCTTGGAGAACATTTCAGAGTCACTTTACATCTTCAGCCTTGTGTGCTGGGATTGTCATGGTCTATGAAAGATGTGGCACCGCAACTCATTTGTGCCTGGTGGCTCCCTCTGGGAGCTCAGTGCTGGAGCCTGTGGCAGCTGCTGGTGGTTCTCAACTGCTTCTTGTCCTTTCTTGCCTTCTCTTTTCCTCTGAGTGACCATTGGGTCGGATCCTGTGGGCTCTCATGCTCTCTGCATGTTTGGTTGGTGACAGTGGCCAGCAGGGACAGAGCTTTTCCACCTCCCAAGGACAATCTGCAAAAAAGTGTCCGGTGAGGCCCTGGCACAGGTTGCCCAGAGAAGTTGTGGCTGCTCCACACCTGGAAGAGTTCAAGACCAGGCTGGATAAGGCTCTGAGCAACCTGGTGTTGTAGAAGGTGCCCCTGCCCTTGGCAGAGGGGTAGAATGAAATCTGTAAGATCCCTTCCAAGCCATTCTGTGAGTCTATAAAAACATCAAGTCAGAGCTGCAGTGGGCAAAGATCCTTTGAGCTTCCCCTCAAACCCCTTCTGGAGCAGGGTGTCTGTACCTCCCTGGCTGCTCCAGCCCTCTTAAACCCAAATTGGAAAGTCCTTTGGCAGCCAGGAACCTGTGTACCTGCCAGCTGGGCTCTCCCAGCCCTAGGGATACCCAGGTAATGCAGGGATGCTGAGAGAAGGGCAGGGATCTTAGAACCACCATGTTCCTCTAGGCTTAGAAAAAAAGTGAGAGTGAGTAGGATATGAGAAAAAAAATTTCCTGAGAAAGCAGTTCTTATGCAATCCAGCAAAATTAATCCCAACTACGTAGTTTCTGAATCTTGGCTGTGGCTGCCAATCTCATTAAACTTTGCCCTGGTATCTGTGCTCTGCAGCAGCCCAATGCCTAGGGTTGGTCCCTGCCATCACAAATCACAGCAGCTCCTGTAGGCTGTATAGGAAATCCCCACTCTGCTCTGGGTCCTGGGAGGGAAGAATATCCCTTGCAGACTTACTTTTTCTGGTAGTTTTCTGTCTGGATACAAATAACAAAAAGCTGCATTTTGCAAGCAACTCTAACTTACAAATGAGCTGCTGATTATGAGGATCTCCAAAACCCTGCTACTGCTAGATTCAAAGGGACTTTGGGTCCTCGATTGGAGGCAATATCCACATTGGGAAGATACCTAAAGGGGAATTGAGGCAGTGCAGGGACAAGCAAGAGGGCTGGGAATGGGCTGAGGAGCTGCACTGGTTTGCTGACCCTGATGGATCTGCCAGTGTCCAAGCTGTGGTCTCCCACCGTGAGCTTCCCAGATGAGATGAGGGCTCTCCCCATCCTCCTCAAGGTTCTGGTGTGGGAGTGCTGTGCTGGTGCCCATGGGTGGGGCACGACCCAGCTCTGCAGGCTCTCTGCACCCCACAGAGCAGCACCCCGGTGGTGCCCAGGATTGTGCAGGAAGGTAGAGATGATTCTCTGCAGAGGTGGAGCAATCAGCAGAAACTCCAGGAAAGGAAAAGTCCAGCCTTGTCAGAGGACAAAGCTGAGATTTTAAACTCCCCCTGCAACAAGAAGATAGCACCGTGGTGCAGGTTGAAATGCTCTTCAGGTGATTTATGTCTTTGATTCAAGTCTAAAGGCATGTGGACCACGGGAGGGAATATACCAGCCAGGCTGCCTCAGTAAACAACCACTGATTGCCAGGAGCCATACAGGGGAGAGATTGGGACTGGACCACTGAGATTAGAGACGATTGCCACAGCCCTGCTGCTTCTAAAGGCATGGAAAGCAAACAACAGGCCGTGAACCAGCCCATGGGAAGCCTTTTGCTGAGCAAAGCAAACTCATTGCCAGACAGGAATCCCTCTGAGTTTGGGTGCTGGGATTGAGGCTGTTGGGAGAGGGATGCGATGCTTTCAGCCATGGCAGCAGCGTGTGGAGCAGTTCCTCACCTCCAGCTGCAGCGCAGGCTCTTGCCATGGAAAGCTCTTTGTTCACTCACAAAAGGAGTGTGGAACAAGCTGAGCGCTGCCTGCCCACTGACGGCAGCGAGGAGAACAGGTTGTTCCCACAGAAGGGTATTTCCAAGTGAAAGGGATGTGTTTTCATTGCTCCCAACATGTGGAAATGGCAGATGAAATTACAGAGGGAGTAGCACACTTCGAAAATGCTGTGGGTGGATGGCAGCCGCCTACGTGGCTGCCTCACCACACACCAACAACCGGCTCCTGCCTCTGGCTCTTGCGGCTCACATGGGCTCTGCTGGGCCCCGATTCGGGCTCTGCTGGTGGGACCCAGCTCTGGGCACTCATTCAGCTTCTGCCACGGCGACTCCTGGTGCAGCCCTGCACTGCAGATGTGCCCAGAAGGAGTTTTGCTTCTTGTGGCCTTCTCAGATTAACTCAGGGCAAGGAATGGGCACTCGCATAGGGACAGAGGTGTCCCCATCCCTGCAGAGGAGCTCAGGTAGTGCTGGGCATTTTGTGACTCGATGTGGGCTGCAGGGCTCAGCTGCCTGCAAAGCCTTGGGCTGCTCCTCCCTGGAATGGGGCAGGACCTGCCTCCTGTCAGCTCAGATGTGTGAGTGGTGGAGGTGTGGGAGACTCCTGTATCCCAGCCAAATTATCTCATGGAAACACTCCCCCAGCTGAGCATAGCCTCTGGACATGGCTTTGCAGGAAAAGCAGACTGGAGGGCTGGAATAGACGGGGGGCTGTCAGCTCTCTGCCATCAGACCCCAGCTCAGAGCTCTCTCCTGGACCACTGGCTCTCTGCGACTCCACATGTGCTCCTGGCTTTCTGCCACGTCACTCACAGCCCCCTTCAATACCTGTGTCCTCTGCTCCTGTTGTGTTTTGGCAGAGCGAGTTGATTTCCTCCTCGACATGCGAGTGGAGCAGCTGTTTCTGTGGCAGTCTTTCCAGCAGCAGCCGGAATAAATGATGCCTTTTCAGCCCTGTCTCACCAGGCACCTTTTACATTTACCTGATTATCCTCATTATCACAGCCTGGACCTGCTCCTGGTTCAAAATCACCCTCCTGACACTGAAGAAACCAGAGCAGGGCATTGCTTCTGGGTCATCTTTCTCATGCCTTTTCCAGGGGCGCTGGTGTTCTGATTGACACTATCTCTGCTGTGAAGACTTGTCAGGTTGCATTTGTTATTTGATGTTGCACTCATCCTGGGGATCCCTTAAAGTCAGATATTTTTCCTATGGTGTTTTCAGCTGCTTAGAGTAGCAATTTTTGCTTTAAGACCCTAAACATGTGAGCTTCTGCCAGCCTAGTGTTCCTGTTAATCTTCAGATCCTCTGGTTCCTCTCCTCTACTTAGTCCCTTGTCCAGTGCAGAACTTTCCCCAAGATTCTCAGGAGTATATTTCCCTTAAAACCCCCTAATTTTCTAAGCCAAGACCACTAATGAAAACCGTTAAATAAAATTTACCTCTAGGCTGATCTTTAAGGAACTCTGTTAATAATGTTCTCTGGTGCTTTAATGATCCTTCTGCTGTAATATCCTATTGTCTCCCCATTATCCTCTTCACAATTCTCGCAGTAATTTCTCCTTTCTCTTCCCTGAACAGATATTTTCTGCTCTGTTGCAGACTATGTTGCATTTGATCCACTGTGTTCCCCTTTAAAAATGCATTTACCTCCTCTGGGGAGGGGGCTGTGATTTATTCACAGGAAATTTCTGTTGCATTTTACCTTTTTATTCCCCATCTCTTGGCATCCCTTCCTCCGACATCATTAATTCCAGCACTTGGTGCACTTTTGCAGTGAGATTAATGGGATGCAGCGCCGGCTCCGGCAGGGAATGCATTGGCTGCTCTCCCTTCCTGTGCTTCTACTTCTGGCATAACAGGTTTGTTTTGAACCTGCTAAAAGCCTGGGTACATCGGCCCCGTGAGCAGACACATGGGCAGAGAGCGGCGCTCAGGAAGTGCCTGGATGTGGCCGCCTCCCTTTGGGAAGCATTTCCCACGTCTGGAAAGGACAGAGGTGGTTGGGGAGCTCAGGAGAAGCGCCACGTGAAGCCTTTTAGCTCTGTCCTGGGGACAGGAGGGCAGTGCCTTCGCAGACCTGAAATGCTCCTCTGCCTCCCATCATAGCTGCTTTCCGAGAAGACTGCTGGCAGAAGAAGTGCTTTGCACTTAGGAGCAAAGAGCATTCCCTGGCCATGCAGAGCTCGCAGCAGAGCATCACGGCTTCTTCTAAAATTCTATTCACCTCCTTCCTGAGAGTGAACATCTGGGCGTGCTGGGAGAGGAATTTCAGCCAAGAGATGGGCAGGAGTGTGGGGGTTTCTTCTGGTCTGAGAGAGGCTGCTTGAGGCTTGATGGTGGGAATTGCAAAACTCCCAAGCTGGGAATGGGCTTCTAAATCCCCTGCCAGGCCCATAAGCCTGATTCACAATGGGACAAGAGCAGATTTGTCAGAAGTAGGACTTGAAGGCAATGTGAAGAGAGGACAAATGTGAGGGGACACTGGTGTCCTGCCTGGCTGCATCTCCAGGTGCTTCTGTCCCTGTTCCTTGCGCTTCTCCAAAGCTTGGTACTCTCTCTGCCCTATCCCAGAGTGATGTCTGATACAAAGCAGCAATTATTGCCTCTGGCATGGGCAGAGGGGCTAGAGGAGGCAGGACACAATTCCCCTCATTGCCACCAGCTCTCCATCACACTTCCCCAGGAGGAAAGGGGCTCTGTGGGTAAGAAACTGTTCAGGAGCCCTGAAATCAGGAAATGTGATGAGGAAGGTGGAAATGTGGAACCCAGCAGAGCAGCCAGCATTTTGAAAGTTTGCTCAGCAGACAGCATCCAGGAAAGGTGAAACTGAAAACAGGAGCTGGGCTCACGGGTGTGCTCAGAGCTGCCTGAGTTTCCGGGACTCAGCCTCCTGCTGAAGCTGATTCTGGGCACGGACAGCAAGCACTGTGCACCGCTGGGGACTGGCCACCCCTCCTGTGCCTGGGGGTTCCCTGCCCCACAGATCTGACCGTGCCCTGGGATGGGGCAGCAGCGGTTCCCCCCCAGCTGCCAGGGTGTGCAGGGCTGGGATACTGAGAAAAAAGGCTCGGGCGGGTCAGTGCCCGAAGGCAGCAGCAACCCCCGTGGGGAGGCTGCTTGGGCAGAGATGCTGCACACCACAGATGTGCAGGGCTCTGCTCTGCCCTGGGCACACTGCGCCCATGTCCTTCCTCCAATCCTAATCTTCTCGGATCCAGCTGTCCCCCCCAGCAACAGCCAAAAAAGTCCCCAAACTGGCCCCCACTCCAGCCACCACAGGATGCTGATGGCACCGGCGCCTGACGAGTGACACCCTCTTGCTCCCACTCGGCAGGGACCCACCAACCCTTCCTGAATCTCACTTAAAAAGTATTTTACCAGCTTAACAACTCAGCAAGAAGTAAGGCAAAAGCTTTACCTGGGAAAGGTGCTGCTTTCTCACAGCCCCTGTGAGCGTGCGGGAGACTTCAGTGGCTGCACTGACTCCAACTTTCCCCCGGTGCGTGTGGCTCAGTTGTGAAGGCAGAAGCGTGTGCTGCGAGCAGCGGCTTGCCTGGTCCCTCTCCCCTCTCCTCTCCTCCTCCCTTGCTCCCTCCCTCCTCTCGAACCAACCTCCCTCCCTGCTCTCGTACCAATATCCAGGCAGCGGTGACTGCAACATGAGTCAGACCTCGAGTGGGTGGGATCAGAGCTGTGAACTCAGACACCCGAGGTTATCATCCGGCAAATTTGAAATGCTGAAAGTGAGCCCAGCTCCGAGCACACGGCGTGTCGGGCTCCGCCGAGCCGTGCCTGGCACAGAGAGGAGGGTGGGATGCCTGCAGCCTCCCGCTGCTGCTTTCTTGGGTGATACCATCACCCTCCTCACTCACCTGAAGTTTCGGGGCCCTTGCTGCTGGTTTGCCATGTGCTAAGGTTCCTTCCCTCCCTCCCGGTTCTCTGCTGTGGTCACACGCTTGCTGTCAGGAGCCCTGATGCTGTCGCTCATTCCCAGTTTTTGGCTTTGCAATCCACATGAGCCCCTTGAGAGCAAGCACAGCTGAGCCTGGAGTGGGATATCAGAGGTGGCTCAGGGAGGATGGTGACTCTTGAGCTGAACTGGAAACAGATAAGGATGAAGGTGAGGCAGCTGTAAAACAGGTGGAGGAAGCTGGAGCCCAGCCAGCGCTGGATGCACATGTGCTCCTTGTGCAAATGGACAGGGCAGGAAAAGCCTCCACTGTTCCATTTTTCCCTCAGGACTGCGCTCAGCTCTCCTGAAAGTCGTCTCCTTTGCGTGCGATAGCAGGGAGGAACAGGCGAGTGACAAACAGGCGGTGACAGCCTTTCGTGCCTCTCAGATCTGTGGGTCTCCGAGCACTCTGCAATTATCAGCTGCTGGGACAGCTGCACCAGAACCTGTTTCCCATTTTAGCTCTCCCTCCTGAGCAGAGCAGATCCTGGGCTGGCAGCAGAACTCCAGGGAAGCTTGGCCAGCCCCCGGCTCTGCAGGGCCAGGGGAGAGCAGTGTAGGGAACCATGCCTCATGAGGGAGGTGCTTCCAAGTTCCCCATGCAAATAGCCAAGGATGGATTTATTACAGTCTGGATGTGGCTCTGAGCACAGTCCCTGCTGCTCCCTGTGCTGGGCTGAGCTCCCCCAGTGCCCCGCACTGGGAATGGAGAGCACATCCCAGCCTCCCCCTCTGCCAAACAGCGATACTGGCGGCACTGGCACACAGACCAAAATGCCTTTGATCTGTTTATCTCTGCAGACCAAAGCACAAATCTATCTTTAATAAGCTTATGATCTGCTGGAACCAGAGAGTTTTCCCGCTGATCAGCAGCCCTGTGATGTGTCTGGGGTAGCTGAGCTGTGGACTGGCTGCCAGATGCTTCTCTAGTGGCTCTGGTGTGCGCAGAGTGTGGACGCAGAGGGATCCCTCCTCACAAACAAGATTCAAATCTGCTCAGGAATGTCCGCATCAGCCAAAGTTGCCGGGGTAGTGACTGATTACTGGGGCTCTCGCTCGGCTCTGCTCTATGAGGGATTTTTCATCAGGAAGTCTCAGGATGGGAAGTGCCATGCAGGGACAAAGTGCTCCGGTTATTTGGGCAGGGTTCCCTCTCCAGCCCCCTTGCACTAATCCCTTTTGATAAAAGGCCCCTGCAGTCCATGGGACAGGCTCTGAGCTCGGTGTGTTCTGTCTTCCTAAAGCCTCTGCAGAAATCTGAGGGTGCATTTTGGGATGCAGTGGCGGAGCAGCTTCAGATTTGCAGGGTCATAGAGAGACCCACCCCTTCTGCAAACCCTTGAGCACAGGAGAGCCTCAAACCCTGACCCTGTGCAATGTCTGGGTGACTGTGGAGCCTCTGAGGGGCTGCACGGGGTCCTACCCTCAATGTGAGCTGACTGGAAGGGGTGCAGCCTGCATGGACTGTGCAAGGAGTGTGAGAGAACAGCTGGATCTCGAGCTGAAAGGAGCCCTGCAGGGGCATTCCTGCTGGCATGGACTGCAGTGCTCTGTGCATCTGCACCCTGGGAAATGGCAGATGTGATACCTGCAGAGCCCGTGCCTGGAAAACATCATTGCCAGCAAGCTCTGAAAAGGAAGGAGGCACTGGATACTCATCAGACCTGATGGCTGAGCTCTGCATCTAGCCAGGCTGCACGGGGCAGGCAGCAACCAGGGATGCTCAGAAACTGGAATATTCCCTGAGTGGGCTGTGAGGAGCCAAAGAATGAATAATGAGTCAGGAAATAGCAAGAGGTCTCTGACATTCCATGTGTATATGTGTGTAAGCAGCAGTTATTAAAGGCTACAGCAATGCTAGGAGATGGGAAAGTGCAAGAGAAGTCAGGGGAAGTTTGGAACTCCAGGAATGTGAGATTTGGCAAAGACAAGAGCTCCTAAAAAGCCTCAGATGGTGAAGATATGCCTGGAAGGTAGCAGCCAACCTGGGAAATAACATGTGGCAGCTCAGCTCTGAGAAGGGCTCAGAGGTGCAGCTCTGTGCTGTTCTCCCCAGCATGAGCTGGGTTTTGGAAGAGCCAAAGGAGGAGGGGTAAAGGGAGTAGAAAATATGTAGAAAACAAAGCATCTGGATGCAGAGCAGCTCCTTGGGCAGTGCAGGCTGAAAGGAATTGGTGACGTATCCCGTTGGGTTTTAGAGACATTTGTATGCACTCTGGCAGAAGGTTGTGGATTAGGAAATAAGCTTGTAATGTGCTGCTTCCTCTGGAAAATTCAAAAGTAAAAAGCCATGGAAAGGTACTGACCCCACCATAGGCTGCTGAACTTCCTGGCTAGCAGGCAGAGGCCAGTAACTGACTCAAGTAATCTGAATACTTCAATTTCCAGTAGATTGCATACACAATGCAAATAAAGGAAAAAGACTTCCTCGATGTGCTACTAAGTTTTCTCCCTTTTAAACAAATAATTTCCAGCTAAATCCTTGTCATGGATAAAAGGATAAATAAGGACAGAAATCTCTGATATTCTCTGGCAGAAATAGTGTAAGTCAGAGCATACTCATGGAAAATAAATATTACATGGAAAGGACATGTTTTCCAGCGAGTCTGGGGCTGTGCAAGGAATTGAATTGCTCGTGCCTGCAGACCAGGCAGCTCCCCAGGGTGGTGTGAGACCCTTGCTGAGGTGGCTGAGCTCCAGTGCAACATCCTGCTTGTGTATATATTTGTGGCATATCACTAATCTTGGCTATTCCAGGAACATCTCTGCCCAAAGGCACCTTTCCTGTACAGAGACCAATTCAGTGGAAAGGAAGAGAATGCTCAGGCCTTTCCCACCCCTTTGTTTTCTGCAATGTTGATCCCAAGGATGCTTAGCAGGATCCCATCTGCTGTGATATAGTGTCAGACTATAGACACAGTCTGTGACATACATATTAAGCTTCTCTGAGTGCAGAGAGAGGATGTTAGAGGTTTATTTCCAGGTTGTGTTACACAAAGCTCTCCAAGCTCTAACGAGTACTAGAGAGTGCTTCTGGCTCCACGCTACTACAGAGCTCCTGCAGGGAGTTGAAGGCTCACGTTGTGAGCCTTCATTGTGTCTGGGGTCGAGGAGGGTCTTCTTTTCGCTCAAACGGAGCTGTTCCTAAATTAAACCACACCTGGGAGGAGCAATTTGTGGACAGCAGCACAGGGTTTGCATCTCTCAGGTACACTATAAAGAGAAAAGGATCAGCTGAGGTCCATGGGAGGAGGTGGCAGCCGTTCCCTCCAAACCACAAGGCTGTGACGGGAGCAGGAGCCTTGGCAGAGTGTGACGCACCCCGGGTGCACGAGGCTTTCCTTGGAAGGGAGTAACTGCCTCTGGCTCCCGTGAGTGGATCTTTGTGGGCTTTATCACTAATCTTGCTGAACTCAATTGTGCACATGCTTGTTTTCCTGATAAATCCTTAATCCTCCTCCAAACACCACTGAGGTTGTGGCCTGGGCAATAGCTTGTGGTTAATTTGGGGTTGTGCAGAGCTGTTGCTCTCTGTGTGTGGAGGAGGCTGAGCTGTGAGCAGGAGCAGGAGCAGGGTGGGATAATGAAGGTGGTGGATTCCCTCACAATCCTGGGCTGGTTTCTACCTGGCACCAGCCTCCAGTCTCCTGAAGACCTGGAGCATCCACTAGGGTGAGCAAAACCAACAATGCCTCTTCCTGGAGGCTGAAAAGCTCCAAGGGTGAGGAGCACACGTGGTAGAGGCCTGGAGAACGTGTCCCCTGAGAAAAAAACTGATGGGATTTTGACAGAACAGATGTCATAACCTGGTCATATTTCCAGTTTCACCACAGGGAAAGTGAGTAGGAGCTCCGTACCCTGAAGAAGAAGTAGCAGCCAGGGACTTAGAGTGCAAAATCTAAGCTTAATTTAGACTTACTCATCATAAGGATAGTCATGCTCCAGAAGGAATTTCCTAAGGAAGTGTAGGTTGGACAAAGTCCTGAAGTCATCAGGGAGCACCTGGTGAGAGGCATGGCTAGCAGCAGCCACCCCCATGTCCTTGCAGTGCTGCCACATCTTCCAACTCCACAACTCCCTGTGCCATGAGCTTCCAGGAACTATCAGTGTAGAAACGGCTGTAGCTGCCCAGAGTGACAGATCTGCTGTCTAATAATAATCCCCTATAGATATAAAAAATAAAGCAGGCAGTGAAATGTGCCTGGAGCCTTCCTCTGCAAACCATGAGCTGAGGTTTGTGACAGGCACTCGGTGACAGCCGTGCTGTGCCCAGGATGGGCTCACCTGTGGACTGGTCCTGCCATGTGCAGGAACTGTGAGAGCCAGCATTGTCAGGCAACAATTTCTAAACTTTTTTTTTTTACCCCTTACATAGCCTGGAATGAGGCCAAAAGCGTAGGGCAGAAATCTCTCTCCAGATAATTAATTATTACAAAGAGACAATTTGTTAAGCAAGAGAGGCTTTTAATTTGTAAGAGCTCATCTATTCTTATTGTTTCTTTTAAACTGAAGGAAGTAGCATTGATCAAAATAGTCTGGAAATAGAAGATTTTAATTTAGAGGCTGTGTTCAATGCGCAGACAAAAATAGGAAACAGCTCTCTCAGAAGAGCAGACTCCCCCTAAAACCCGGCTGGAGTGTGCAGGGCGTGCTCTAGAAATGCTCAAATCATTACAAATATGCTCAGAAATGTTTGAGTGGGATTTATCTGGGCCTGATGAGGAACGGCAGGAATGTCTCCACCACTGATTTCTGCCCAGGGGCTGATCCCCTGCGGGCCACACACGGGCACAGTGTGGGATGTCTGAGGGGAGGCAGAGAATGGGGTTTGAGGAAACCCAAAGTGACCTTTGCAGGAGGGTGAGAAGACCCGTTTAGTTCAGGTTATGGAGAGGATGGGACAAGGGACGGGGTAATTTCAAGGGCTCCTGGCCAGGTGCAGAATCCTGCAGTGCCTTTGTCCCGGGCTATGTGTACCCCACAGTGGGACCCCAGACTGCAAGGCAGGTACTGAAGAGAATGGAAGAGAGCCACAAAGGGCCTGGGAAAGGCTGTCAGGCTGCTCTCCCAGAGCCAGTGGGCTCCCAGCTCTGTGCTGGGATGGGATCACCCCGTGCTGGTGAGCCGGGGGCTGCTGCAGCAGGAACCTGCCCAGGGAACAGGGAGTATTTTTCATTTAGCATCTTTCCATCAGAAAACATGAATTCTTCAAAGCTGCCAGTCTGTGCCAAGGAGGATACGTTTTGACCAGTCTCTGTATTGCACTTGTTCTTTTGAAGTATCTATGTTTAGAAATCTTTGTGAAGTCTCGCATTGACACTTCTCAAAGGAGAATGGTTCAGTTTGCTTTGAAACAACTTATTTAGAAATAAGTGCTCATCTGCAGCATAACAAGTAGGTAGAGCTGTAAGAAAAAAAAAAGCTGGAAATGGGAAATGACCCTTTCTATCATTGCTCTGGACACCTTGTTTGCAAAATACATTGAGATCCCCAACTTTTTATCCCAATTCAAGCCGGGAATTACTCTCTTTTAAGTTTGTACATGGATGCCATTTCTTATCTAGTGGAAAAGCTGCATGAAACAGCCAGTAACAACTGGAAATTAAATGCTGTTTTCTGTAAAAGATGAAGGACTCTCCCCAAATGAGGCATTGCTCCCTGAAGACTGCCGGTCTGTTGAGAAGGAACTTGCTGTAGGATTGTATCAGCTGGATGGAGGAGAGGAGCCAGCCTGTGGGCAATTCAGTTGGAAGCAGAATCGACTCTGCCTCAGTTTAGAAAATAATAATCTATAATGAAGTGAAGGCAAAGGAGAAAATGGGTAGAAATTGAGTTAGAGCCATGGTTGTTCCAGTACTCCCCTGTGGCCCTCCACAAGCTGAGCCCCCGGATCCAACCTCCTTCCCATTCATCTCCAGAGCCTGGAGAGGCACCGGCAGGTGCAGAGGGACAATTCGTTCTGGGGGATGCCAACTTCCTGGAAAGAGGGTGATAAATTCGAAGGGAAATCACTGCATATAAACAAAGCAGCGCTGCTGGGCTCTGCGGCAGGAGGCTGGACGCGCTGGGAGCTGCGTTGTGCAGGCTCTGCGTGGCAGCAGTAGATTAGCATAGCTGATTAGGCACGTTGCAGGCTCAGCTTTCTGCTCAGCAGAGCTGCGCCTTTTCCCAGAAATGTCTGGAAATCTGATGGCAAGTCGAGTGCTTCAGTCATGGGCAGGAGAATGAATCCTCACACGTGTGCCGCAGGCAGGCAGGAGCTGAAGGGAACGAGATGTTCCTGAAGTATTTTTGGCTGAGACCGAAGCTGGTCACAAGCCGTGAAGCTGGGGTGCTCCCACAGTCATGCTCCAAGGCTCCTGCTTCCAAGTCTCCATTGACCTGGAACATTTGACCCTTGAGTGTTTGGATCCCTGTCCTGGTCTGGGCAAGATCATCCAGAAAAATCTGTCCCAAGCTTGCTCCAGAGGCTGCCATAGCCCTGACAGCCCAGGAGCTGGAGCTGAGCCCTTGGAACGAGCCCATGGGCTGGTTCCCCTGTTGGGACAGAGTGCCAAGCTGCTCCAGCAAACACGTGGCTGCAGGGGAGGTAGATTAGATCTCCAGCCCTCTCATTTATGGAGGCTATATCTTATCAACATCATCTTATCAGGCTGGCTGGCACTTCGGGGAATGGAAAACAGTCTGGTAGCTCCGAGCTCCAAATCCTCCTTCCCTTGGACTTTGCTCTATGCCTGGCATGTGGCATGGAACACCTTAAGGGTCTGTAGTTGGGAGAGTTGCGTTTTTCCCTCTCCTTAGTTGAGAAGCTGTGTTTTCTGTTCTCCTTTCTCCAAACTTGTTGAATGTTTTCATGGCAGGTTTCAGTGTCAGGCGCCCAGAGCTGGGGGACAGGAACCAGCTGTACCCACGGTGTGAGCTCATTGCCCTCTGACCCTGTCTGGAGGGATGTGACTCTTCCATGTCCATCTCCTCACTCCTATTTTTGTGTCATCTGCACAATGACATGGTGTTGGATAGAGGATGCATTCATTTTGGATACACTCAGACTAACTTTAATCTATACCCCATCCTCTGTACAGCAGCTCCATTTCCCCTCTCCCTTTTTTTACTCTGATCTATACGGCTAAACCTTCTCTTGCTATTTTTTCTTGTCATCCTCTGCAAGAGCCAATTCAGCCTGACCCTTGCCAATTCTCACTTTATGTCTTGGGCATTTCAAGACATAGGGGTAGGCTTCCTTTGTCCTTTGCAGCACAATCCTTTTGCCCCATCCCTTGTCAGCTCTCTCTCTGTCCTTTAAAGTAGTTATTTCCTTGGGTGGCACAAAAGCCCTTTCTGGGCTTGAAATACAGTTTCCAGAGATCAAAGGTGCAAAACCACTACAGGAGATTTCGAGCCATCTCTGTGTACCAGTCCCCAGACTCCCCACCCAGCTGGTTTTATACTCAGAGAGGGATACATGGCAGAATCCATCAGGAGGGCAGCCAGCACTGGGCCGGCACCAAGGGGCATAGCAGCTGCACAGAGGTGGAAGAGGGCCCACAAGAACGGAAATTCCTTGCTCCTGAGGATTAAGATGAGAAATTGTCCCAGTGGTTTATTTTTATCCAGAGGTCTTCTATTTCTGGGGGCACCGCCGTGTCCTGTGTGATGCTCAGAGCTGCAGTTTGGGGGCTGCTCTACTCTGGTCCCTCCACAAGCCTTGCCCTGACCTAACATTGAAGGGGGAATGGGAAAGAAACTTCCCTTTCCCTTTTTTGTGCTGCTTCATTTCCAAGTTGGGAAATTGAATGTGAAAATTGACTGTGTCCATCTTGCAGGGCAGAAAGGGAGCATGAGAGTTGTGCAGGATTTGGGGTTTATGGTTCCCAGAAGAATAATTAGGGAAGGATTGGTAACGGAAGGCTGAAGGCAACTGGAGAGAACTATTTTTTTTTAATTTGGCCACATGCCTTAAAAAACCAAAAAAAGGAAGTAAGGAAAAAAAAAAGAAAGAGAAAGAGGGAAACAGAAAGGCCAAAACCCTTGTTATTGAAGCAGTTGCTTCTTTCCTCCATGTGCTGTGGTCCTTCTACAGCTTTGGGCATGGCCAGGGATAATTTAATTTGCTTTTATCACCTGTCTTTCTTCCCTGTGCCTTTGCCATGTCTCTCAGCTCACTGTACACCCCTTGTCCTTCAGACTCCAGCTCAAAAACAGCTTCAGGCTGGTGCATGGGACCAAGTTGCACCCTGAGAAAACTTTTACTGGGGCCACTCCGATGTGATGGAGAAGCTGGTCCTCGGCTGGCCCTCCTGGACCTGCCTGCAGGGAGAAGGGGCATTCCTTGACATCTTTGACTCTGCTGCCTGCACAAGCTCCTGCTCCCAGCCCCCTCCGTGGGAACTGGTGCCTTTGCCTCTTGCCCCATCTCCAGGGCTGGTCTGACTTGGCACAAGGATTCCGGAGCAGAAATCACTGGAGTGCAGCAGGAGACGTGCTCCATCTGTCTGGGATCGGGAAACGCATCTACAGAGGCCAAAGGCTGCTCCAGCAGACAGGAGTCTTTCACTTCCCTGCCAACACAACTGTTTTTCCAAGGCATAACTGTTGCCAGAAATCTGTGGAGTCAAGACCTGCTATTTCTTCTAAACAAAACAAGCCCCAGTTTGCTTTCTGCTGAGTAGAAAAGCTCTTGTCTCAGAGAATAAAATCAGGCAGAAAGAGAACACATGCTTGTTTCTTCTCTCATTCAGTAATGATAAATTCAGGGAGAGTGGAATTACTTTTCAGGATGTGGGAGAGGGGTTCATGGCCTGGGCATGCTCTAATCTGCAAGGGGAAGCCTCATCCATTCTTGCAAGGTGTTTTAAGCACCTTGCCAACCTGATCATCCTCTGGAAGCAGTTGGGCTCATCCTCCCTGGTGCCTTAGGCACTGCGAGCAGCATGCAGAGCTCGCTGCCTTTGCAGCTTAGCAGAATGATCATGCATAAAATCCCCAGGTAATTTACCCTGAGCAGGATCCTGTGATTTTCTGACATCCCTCATAAACTGAAACCAACATAAAAGAAATGAATTCAGAGCTGCTAATTTGGAAACTCATTTGGAAGAACTCCTCACCAATGTGGTAACGGTTAGCGGGGAGCCCTGGTGATAAATAATAGTTGCTGAAATCCTGAATTGGCCATAAATTGGCATGAAGGAGTGGAATCCCCTGCGTGCGGCTCAGCTCAGGGAGTTACTCCACGCTACGCTCAGCAGCAGCCGTAGGTGAAGACAGGGGAAGTTTTAGCTGTGTGAGGTCACAGTAGCAGATGTCCTGACATACATAAACTAGAGGATCATATGCATCCTCAAATGTCAGCTCTGCTTTACATCGTTTACTGCTCCTGGGAGCTGCAGGGCTTTACACCCGTGGATTATCCGCCTCCCTTCTCTGCCGAGCGCTCGTTCGTTTTAGCTGCTTGATGTAATTGTGTATAAACTGGGAAGGTCCCAAAGGGGTCATTACTTTTCTGCACAAACTGCTTTCTTTATTCACATTTCACATCTTCACCTGCAGGCATCCCTGAGACTGAGCAGGGCTTCCTTGCAGGGCAGGGTGCTCACACAGGGCTGCAGTGGCAGCAGGCAGAGAGCTGCTGCGCCCAGAGCTGGAGGGGATGATGTGATCTGATACCCAAGGTGGTGGGGGGATCAAGATTTCCTCCTGGATCCCTTGTTTTCCATCCTGGAGGCTCACCCTTCCCAGCATCTCAGCAATGTTTGGTCCTGGAGAGGGGAATGTGGTATTTCCCCTCCAGCATGCTCGAGGGGATCAGCGGAAGGGTCAGGGATCAGGAGCACGGTGGCAGCTTCTCCCTCCCGTGGGCTTGAGGCTGACTTGGTAGGGCTGCCAAGATCCACCTTCCAGCACCACGGCCTGATGTGTAACACTGTGAGGCTGGAGGGTGTGCAGGGAAATGCTGAAGGTGGGAGCACAGCAGGGCTGCAGGATTTCTCTGCTGAGCACGACTGCTTTTTGGAAGCCATGAGTTTGAGATGTAGCGGAGATGAAATCAAAGTTTCTTTTCACCACCATTTGGCTTCCAAAAGAACCCCTGAAGCAGCTGCTTGTAGGTGGCTGTGATGGCAGCAATACCTTTGTGGTGTACAGTGTTTACTCATCAAGAAGGGAGGTTGTGCTGGTAACTCTGCAGGTTTTGTGGAGCTGGCCAAGGCATGGCTTGGCAACCTCCTGCAGAGCTGGTGGTCACATCAGCCACGTTCCAGAGGCAGCTTCTATCAACACTGTCCTGAAAGGCATTGCAGAAGCAATTCTTTGTGGCCACAACCTTGGAAAGATGCGTGTTTGTCTTTCAAAACCTTGTGACCACAGCAGTTGGTTGTCATACACACTGAGTCAGGGAAGACAGCTCAGTTTTTCAGGTACTGATCTGGCACTCAGCCCCGGGAGTTCAGCTTTGGCTTTTTAGGTTTCCTCCTTCAGCAGCACCTCTGACAGACCCATCTGCTGAGATGGTAGAAACCTGTTTATCTCTAAAGGAAATAGTTGTAAAGACTGTGAACTGTGGTAGCTACTCCACATAAACAAGGCAGCTTTTCCATCACAGGAATCTGGAAGCTTTTACCTGATTATACATGTGCTTGAGAAAGATATATGGGAGTTAAGTGTTTCCTTAAGTATATTTTGAGTTTCTCAAGTGCTTTCATTTATTGTGGTGCTCTGATTATGTGTTTTTGGCCCTGCTGAAGCAACGACTGCTAGCTGTGGTAAGCCCAGAGATAAGATACCTCCATAAAAATTTCCCCAACATTGAGTGATTGCTGGTTTCTTCCTCCTGCTCTTTCCCAGGAAAAGGCTGTGATTTATAACATACACTTGTATATTTTTAAATGTCCCTTATGAATGATAAACAGCCTTGAAATATGCTACTATAAGAGACTCCAGGGAGATCAGCCCTGCTTGAGGCATGCAGCTTTTGGCTGCATGTCCTTTGAAAGGCATGACATGTTTAAGAAACACCTCATGTCAGACAAACTGTTTACAGGCTGAAGACATCCAACAGCAGCCAGTGATGAATGTTGTGCACAACCGAAGATGTAAATCTTATTTTAATCCTGTCCAGCTCATGGCCAGCTTGTCCTGAGCTGGGCTCAGGGCTCGTGCTTTGTCTTCTGAGAGCATCTTGTCCGGATCCCCAGGGCGGTGGCTGGCAATCCCCGGCTCTCTGAAGAGCAAAGGCAGAATGATGCTGTCAACTCAAAATGACTCAGTAGCTATAAATCAGAGCAGGGAACCTCTAGCTCAGAGAGCTATCATGATGGAACCCATCTGACTGGCTGATGTTATCCCTGCCCTAAGCAGAGCGGGTTCCCCTTATCTGGGACCTTGGTTTCTGTGTGATCAGAACAAGCTCTGGGTGGCAGCTGACTGAAAGCAGCTTGGCCTTTCTGAACCCTACTCTTCCTCTGGCTGGGCTTGGAGCGTGGCTCTCCAGGCCAGAAGGCTGATGTCAGGATTGCTTCATTCAGCGACGCTTCGTAAAGGGCTAATAAACACACTAAGAGCTTGCTAATAGCTCTAATTAGACTGCAGCTGATGCTTCATAAGTGGTTCTTTCCTCCTCCGCCCCTTCCTTGCAGCTATTTCCTGATGGAGTTTAGGAAGGTGAGGTGGATTAATGCTAGTTTGGGAGACAGTCAAGATTCCCAGCTGCAAAATTACATTTTCCTCTTGGCTTTAATTTTTTTTTTTTTTTTTTTTTTTTTTTTTTTTTTTTTTTTTTTTTTTTTTTTTTTTTTTTTTTTTTGCCGGGGGTCTGGCACAGTTTTCTCAGGGCAGCCGTCTGCTTCTGGGCTGAGGTGTGGGTGATACATGTGTTGCAGTGTGTGGCTGGGAATATGCCTAATTTGGGAGTTTGATAGTCCAGAGGTAGAATGAAAATACAGCTTAGATGGGTTCCTCACCCTTGCTAATGGGACCTTTCCTGGCTTTGAGAGGATCAGCAAGTTGCTTTCCAAAACACATGAGGAAGAGAAGGAGTTTTTGTTAAAAAAAAAAAAAAAAAAANNCAAAAGAAAAAAAAAAAAAAGAAAAAAAAAAAAAAAGAGAAGGGAAAGCTTTGCTGTAGTTTTCTTCGTACATTTTGTTCGTTTCTCTCTTTGGTTGTTCCTGTTTTTGTTTTTTACCTTGAGTACTTCCTGCAGCAATAGAGACTTGCATGTCAAGTCTCTAGCTGTCTTGTGACAAGAGAGATTTTAAAACTGCTTTTTATTTTTAATTAGCCAGGGATCCTGAGCATGAAGTCTGTGCACAGATGCTGTGCAGAGCAGGTGCTCAGGGGCCCATCACTGTTCAACATCTCTTCCCTGGCTATTTGTCACTGTGCGGGCTGTGCACAGGAATCCTGGGCTCCCCCTGGGCCAGGTGTGGGGGTCCCATCACCAGGGACACCCTGTGATGCTCCAGCCTTTCCCTTGGAGCATCACACCCCATACTTCCCATCCCAGTTCTCTGCTTACAGACACGGTGTCTCTTCTGTACCCGAGCTGGCCTGAGCTGAAGAATTCCACGCTCCTACAGCAGCGTCATGGAAAACACCACTTGCCACAGCTCAGAATAAGGTGGGTTGGGAATTTTGCAGAGTCTGAGGCAGCAAAGCCACGGGGATCTGCTGTTCCTTGGCTTCAGGATCCTAATTCTGGCTCTGTTCTCCTACACCTTTGATTGCAGCTCCTATAACGCAGCTGAAGAACCTGCTGTGCAGCCTTCCTCCACAGGGATTCATGGGCATATTTTGAAAGCCTCTTTACTCCAAGCCCCCACAAAAGAAAAAATCAAACCAAACATACTTTGGAATAAGGTGCTGGAGCAGATGACTTGGAAATGGCTCTTGCACAGCGCTGGTGTTGGATGCAGGCATATGTCCCCTGATTCTGTGGACTTGAAAGGGAGCAAGCACAGTGATTGTGGCAGCAGGTTTTCTCTCCTTCTTACAGAGATAAAAGCAAGGATAAGACTGGATTTTTGTGGGAGAGAGAGCTTTTTGAGAAATGACCTCCTTGAAACCTCTTGTGGAAATAAAAACAAACATCTACATCTGGGAAAACAAAAGCAGCTCTCCCTCCCACAGCCCGGGACAGCTGCTGCAAAGTTGGGATTTGTTCTCTGTGTCTTCATATGAGGGGTGCAGTCTCTCTATGCATCCTGCCTGGGGGAGGGAAAGAAGGAATTGCACAGAAAAGAAGAGCTCTTGAGGGTGGGCCACAGTAATTGCTGCAGTGTTTTTGGTGGGCCCTAAGAGCAGGGGAAGTAGAGGAGGGTAAAATGAGCGTCTGGGGGCTCAGTAATTCATTGAGAAAAAGTCTCAATGTCTCCTTGGGGTGATTTTACATGTGGGCTGTGTGTCTGAAGATCCAAGGGGGGTTTGCAGAGAGAAGAACATTTGTCCATCTGGGAGAACAGTATTGTTTGGCGGGGATTTAGTCACATCTAGAACTAACATGGGATAAATTTTTTTCTGCAGCAGCAGAGCTGTGACCACTGGGGTTACTTCACTTTCTAGAGGAAGGATGAATTCCTCCTTTGGGAATCAAGGGAAAAACATTCCTTGAAGTATGACCAAACACTTGGCACGTTCTCTGCTGGTGACAGCACTGCAGAATGCAGTGGAGATGAGTGCTCCTTATTCCCAATATCCCTTCCCAGCTGGGGATTCCCAAAGTCTCTTGGATAATGGTGGTTTTTTGAGGATGTCAGAGTCATGTGCAGCTCTTAAATGCTGGCATCAGTCCCTGCAAGAGATGGGCTCTATTTGGAAATGCAGCAAGGGCTTTCTATGCTTCCTGGGAGCTGTGCTGGGAAGATGTGATTCCTGGCTTCTCGAGGAGGTGCAGAGCTCCCTGCTAACGCTCTGCACCCCAAGCCCTGTCTGTGCCAGGGAGATGAGTGTGCAGGTTCTGGCTATGAAGCTTAGGCAGCCTCTTCTGGCAGCCTCTGCCAGGATTTGGCAGGCAGGGGGACTTTGTGACTTTTTTTTTTTTTTGTCTCAGAGAGTGTGGAGAAGTCTCAGATGTCCTGACCTTGTGCCATGCCTGCTGTGACACTGAGAAGGTGGCTTGTCCTCTGCTAGTCTGGAGCAAAGAACACTTCCTTCTGCATTTCACACCAAACTGATGGCAGCACGATGAGAGATTTGCTGCAGTGACTTCAGGTGGAACAAACCCACAAAGCAAATTGAGCAAGTCGAGACACAAAAAGGCTGAAGCTTCTAAAAGGGAAGAAAGAGCCCTGGGTGTGCTGTGAGCCACATGCTGGCTCCTAAGGGCCTGGGCTTGTGCATGAAAGACAAAGCTGCCAAGAGCATGCTTAGCTATTTTGGGGTTTTCTTGGAGCCAGGTTCATACATCCTGAGAAAGCAGAGTGTTTTGTGCTATGGGCCAGATGCTGGTGGCACAAGTTGGGAGGTGAGTGGCTCTTGAACACGACTGGTAATGAAAATCACACTTGAGAGCCTCTGTGGAGCTCTTTGGAATGTGGCTTATTGGAGCAATTTAGCTTGGCTCCCGAATGAGAATGCCCTCCAGGCTGGCCAGCCCTGTGGGTGAGGGCGAGTTCTTGGAGGAGACACTTCTCTGCCCCTTGATAGCACCCTCTGCTCCTCTCCAGATGCTGTGTGTGCTCCAGGTGCAGCTCTGCGTGCTTCCCCAGGCCTTTCTGCAGCTCTTCAGTGGTCTCCTGGGCTGCCCCATGTAGGAAGATGCTGGTGTAGAGGGAGGGACACTTCCCCTCTGGGTTCACTGGCTGGTGTGCAGAGGTGGAATCCTCTCCCACTTCATCCCTGCAGCAACTGAGCCCATGTTCCCCTCTCCAAGATCAGCATTCTTTTGCCTCCAGAGCTGTTTCTCTCAGCTCTTTGCCCCTGCTGGGAAAGCTGCACAGAGCAAAGTGCTGGTCTCTGACTGCTGCTTTGAGACCCTGTGAGATTCTGGATGGGCATTTTGGGCCTTTCTGCCTTGATTTTCTGGGACTCTCAGATCGTCTGCCTTCAGGAAACCGTTAGAGCTTTAGAAATGGTCCTTTACCTGATTCCTTGCACAGCACAGAGACAAAAAAGCCTGCTTGCTGCAGCTTCCCCACTCAGCCTTTCAGGAAAGGTTTGAGAGCTTTGTCAGGGTATCCTGTCGTGGAGAATTTGGGGTTTTAATTGCACCATCTGTTTCTCCTCTCAGCTAATGTTTGCTTGAAGGCTCTTGAAAAGCAAACAAAACTGAACTGCACAAATCTGGAGCCGTGCACACAAGTAAGGGCTGTGAGAACTGGGTTTAGGGTTATCCCACAGTTCCACCTTGGATGGAAGCTCGTGAAGCATGAAGTGCACAGACAGTGCTCAAAGTGCTGCCTCGTGTGTGCAGAGCACATTGAGGAGCCTCCTGAAGAATTTAGAAACAGAGCAGGCGTGAGAATGGTGTTATGGTGGAGCTGGAGCACTTTCTAGTACCAGCTCTGGGATGTCCAGGTGTGTTTGGTGTGAAAATGGCAGGAAATGTTCCATTTTCTAAGTTTTTGGGATGTCCTTGAAAAGAAAATCCTGAACACTTTTGGTTGACTCAAAAGAACTACTGTGATAAACTGGGGTGGCTTTTTCAATTGTTAAGCACCTTAATCTAGATCTAAGATAAATATTTTCTTTTATAGAATTGGTGAAATTATATAAAATATATTTTAATATTTTTGCCTTATTTTTAAGGTAAAATAACCTTGAAAGAGATAATCAATGGGGAAAATATTTTTGGCAACAAGTTTCTGAAGAGGAAAATCAGAAATTTCAGGAAAAGTTATCTAAATTGAAGCATTTCTGTAGAGAAATCTGTTTCACACAGCAGCTTTTCCTGTGGAAATCTGCTCAGCTGGAGGAGCTCCTGGGAAGGTGTGTGTGTGGAGCAGGCAGAGAGATGCTTGAAAGGAGATGCTTTCACTGACATATGTCAACTGAACTGACACAAATCCCAGCCCTAAATATTGCTCTTTTCAGAGATTTGGGGTAGCTTTGTGTGTGCATCCAGGAGACTGGAAAGAGCCAGAGAGCTGCAGCATCCAAGCGCCCTGGGCTGGATGAATTTTCAACCATTGTTTAAATGTCACTTTGTCAAAATCCTTTTGGACATTTTGTTTGTAGATCAGATCCTGCCCTCGCACAGGAATGCTGGGAGCCTCCAGAGCTGCTCTCAGCAGGGCCTGGTGTTACAGGTGATGTGTGTTTTGCCTGACACCAGCCAAGCCTGACTGATTATTTGGAGGAGAATTGGACGCAGTGCAGAGAGACTGTTATTAAACTGGACACCTGTGGATCCTTCTCAGTGTGCCTGTGTGCTACAAGCCCACACAGGTCTCCACAGTGTCTAATGCCAGCAGGAAATGTTGGTGTCACACTTTGGACTCGCACAGCATAATTATCATCTCACCCCTCCCTCTTACCTCAGTGTGATTTGCTCCAGTGTTGTATTAGGAAAAACGGGG
>VWZN01021728.1:135383-147188 GCA_013396955.1 Regulus satrapa | reverse complement strand
GGGGGGGGGGGTGTGAAAGCAATTTTTCCAGTGTACATACAGTAATAGAGATGTTTGTATGGCAGTTGTGAGCAGCGTAATCTTGGTTGTTAGACAGCTTTAAGTGGGATTTGAAACAGGCAAAGATGCCAAAATAAATAGCAATGAGATAGATGGGCTATTAGGCACAGCTTGTTTGAATTGCTCAGCTCAGGAAGAATTTACCTGGTTTGTGATGCATTGGCAGTACTAAATGAGAGGAGAAAAGGGGCACGGCCCTGGTGGGTTATGCCACCAAGGAATGAGCCAGCACCACATTTCAACTGTTGCACACCAGGCAAAACTTTAGAAGCAGCTGTATGTGCTCAGTGCTTGCCTGGCTGTTGGGCTTGGGCTTCACCCTGCTCCCCAAGCAGAGAAGGTTTGGCACTGTGCTCTGGGCCTGGAGTCCAGCCAGGTGCTCACCTGCCCATCCCTGGAGAAACACAGTCCCAAGGGTTAGTCATGATGCTTTTATCTTTGCTTGGTTGGTTTTTTATGTTTTCCTAGAGCAGGACCTTTGGCCTGATTTTTGAGTCATTTTAATCCAAAGGTGTGTAAGTGTCCATTCACCCTTCAGTCCCAGCCTAGGCTACCACAGTCCCAGTCTCACAGGGGACCTGCTCACTCCCCGGGACTGGTGTTTAGCGCTCGGGCCCCTGGAGCTGGGATGCCATTCACACCTTCCAGGCCTGCAGAAATACCCCGCAGGCAGCTTTTATCAACAACACCACATTTCTCACTTGAAGTCCCAGCGTGAGCCCCGGTGAGAGGACATGTGGCCATTGGGAGAGGGGCCACAGCACAACATGCGTGGGAGGACACGTGTCCTGTGCCAGTGAAGAATGGGATTTTGTATTCCAGCCAAAAGTGGCCCATCTTCCTGCCTCTGCTGGAAACAGAAGCCTCTTTCCTCTCCCCACCAATGACCTCTGCACATGTAACATTCTGCAGAGGAAACCGTAATTGCATAAGCTAATGATTTCCAGAGCAAGAGCCTTCCCAAGGCTATGTAAAAAGGCTGGTGTTTGTCAGCGCCGGGTACACAAAGAAAACAGAAGTATCAGGGCCAGCTGGTTTACATATTTTTAAGTCAGTCTGCTGCTCCTAAAGCTCTAATTGACCAACCTCTGACTTGGGGGTCCTGGCTGTGTGAGGCAGACGCCTCCTGACAGCCACTGCTTGCCTCAACTTCCACCAGTTGGCTGGAGGGGTTTTCTCTCATACTCTCTTTTTTATTTCTAGCTTTATTTCTGCCCACATAATTACTTGTTCACTTAATTCCTAAAGAGAAAAGAAGCAGGCTCAAGCAACTTGGCTGAAAAGACAGATGAAGAGCTGCTACTAAACGGGAGACCATCAGGAATTAATTTCTCACAGTCTTGCCTTGTTGCAGTCCAGACTTCATTAGAGCATTTGCAAAACTCCTCCTGGCAGTGAGGCACGCAGTGGAATAATTTGTATCTCCCTATAGATTTTACTGGGATCTGCCTCTGGGTTTGGCTGGTCTCATTTAGGAATGTTTGTGTTGTTTTGCTGCTGCACGGAGGGGACTCTTTGTACTACCTTTTGCATAACAGAACTGTGCGTGCACTCAGCAGGGCACACAGAAGCCCACTGGCTGAGGAGGTGACGTGTCCTTGCCTTTGTAGGATAGATGGAGAAGCAGAGTGAGGAGATGACAGGACACTGCTCATGGCCGTGGAAGGATCTGAGCTTGGTGCTTGTGTCTCTAGTGTAAAGGAAAGGGTTTTGGTCACAGAGGTGAATGGGTAGAGCTGGGCATGCACCCCCTGGGCACCCACACCTGCCTTGTGTGTGTGATGGGGTGCTGTAGCTTCAGAAGGACACTCAGAATTGTGTGGGGTTCTCAAATCTTGGTCAGCCAAACCAAAAAAAAGCTGAAATCAGCCCGCAGTGCCTTTGGAGGGGTGGCAATTACCTTGCAGGAAAACTCATTCTAGCTTTGCTAAATATAACAAAAAATACCCAGAGCACAACGTGTGTCATGGGATGGAGACGGTGGACAACTTATCTGATAAGCTGCTGGAAATGTGAATTTTGGCCTGGGTGCAAGCTGTGGTGTTAACCCCTTCAGGAACCTGCGTGGTATTAGACATGGCATTAATGTCACTCACGTGCACATAATTATGTGTAGCAACTTCTTTCACATAGCTTGAGGCAATGAAATTACTGTAATCAGGCTGCCATGTATGACATAGAGATTAAAAAAGCCCCCCTAACATGAAACACATTAAGCCAGAACTTTAAAAGGACTGAAATATTTTTTATGTGTTTTATGAAAACCAGAGGCCTAGTAGCAGTGTCCTTTCCCTTCCCACGTGTGGTGTGACTCCCACAGGTCCCCCAGAGGACTTGCAGGGCTGCTGGGGCTCCAGATGTCCCCTCCCAGCTGTTCCCTCACTTTGTAAGCCCTGCTAAAAATCAGAAAAATTGTTGAGATCGAGCTTTTCTGCAGAGGAGGAAGAAGAAGAAGAAAGAAGAAGGCACAAAGGAGCAGGACCCGGGCTGTGGAGTGGTGTTGGAGCCCACAGAGCGCAGGCAGCCAAGGGCTCAGCCGGCCGCTCTCCCTCCCGTGGAGCTCCACAGGAGCTCTGCTCCACGTGTGGCATCCAGCCCGGGCTCTGGCAAGCCAGGACTGCTGTGCTGGGTTTATTAGCAGGTTCCCATAGCACTGCCCTCCCCAGGCATCCTCTCCTCCCCTGCAAACGCTGCGGGCTGACCTTCCGGAGCCGTTTGTTCACTGGGAGAGGCTGCTGGGTATTTACGAGGAGCTTCGTTCCTGTTTCAGCTCCCGGGTTCCCACTGCAAACACCAACGTGAATCTTTCGGTAAACAGGCAGGAACTGGAGGGGAGGGAAGGATTAAAAACTCAGAATAATGACTGAAATGTCAGACATTTATTATTAAGTCGGCCCCGATGTTGACAGCTGAACATTCAATATTAAAAACATCCTTGATCATAAAAGCCAAAGGCAAACCTGATTCTTAAACATCCCAGTTGTTCTTTTTGACCTAGTTTTTGATGTCTTAAGGAGGAAATAAAATTTTAGAAAATATTTGCAGACATGAGAAATACAGGATTTCATCACGGCTGATGACTTCATGGATCTGCCTGGGGCAAGGACAGCAATTAAAGAGCGGGAGGGCAAACAAGCCTCACATTTCCCTTGCAGAGGTATTGTCAGCCTGGGAAGCCGAAGCGTGCTTGTTAGGGCTGGAAGAGCAAGAAGTCACCAAGTCTCAGCATGAGGCTTAGAGGGGCTCCGATGGCTTTCAGGATGTTAAAGGAGTGGTTATGAGCGAGGCTGAGGTTTGACAGGCTTTGCCGGGAGCTATAAAGGTGAAATGATCAGTGTTGTGTTGTGTGTCAGTGAAGCAGAAATGCCAAAGGACTGCTCTGAATAATGCATGGTCTTTGTGGGCATGAGTCTCCTACAAGAAGGCTGGTGGAAAAGGCTTGATGGGACTCACCCCCAGCATCAGATTTCAGGTTTGGATTAGGGTAGGAATTGAAGACAGCAGTAGGAACAGGGAGAAGGGGAGGAAATCTGACCTAGCAGGAGATGGAAGGGAGGGAGAAAATTGTTTACTGAAGATTGAGGCAAAACAGGGTAAGTGTGAAGCTCTTGCAATGTATAAAAAGCTGTTGAAGAAAGGAAGGAAATATTTTTTTTTTCCCTCTGTGTCTTTCTTGATTAGGAGACAATGTCATGAGCCAACCCAGAAAGACACAGATGCTGGGAAATGGTTTCTTGGGGGAAGTTGTAGAATTTCCATTACTAGAAGCATTTGAAAGAGAGTGGAAAAATACCTGATACAGCTTTGAATTCCTTAGGCTCCTTCAAGCTTTATTTTTATGAATTGGTGACATTACCACGAAGTTAGAGAGATGACACAGCTGTTAATGGCTTCATGGAAGGGTGGAGCTCTGGAGCTGCAGAGTCGGACACTTGCAGAAGCAGCTCTGAGGACAAACTACAAACTCTTAAGCTGAGACCACAGGCCTTGATGGCCGAGTGTTGAGGAGGGAATGGAAGCTGTGAACAGAGAAAGGCATCTCCTTATGTTTCATTAGGATCTTGTACGTTGTGGAAGCACACCAGGCGCTTCACGTGTTTTCCCATGGCACAGACAGATTTTTCTGATTCTCAGGCTCAGGAGGGGTGGCAGAATGTGACCGAGACCAGCCCAGCTGACATGATCCAGATGGGTGTCTGGGGACATTTATGCCCCTCTGTCTGTGGCCACATGTGACCCCTCTTGCCAAGGGAGCAGCTCCTTGCCAAGATAATTCCTGCCTGGCTCTTCCAACAGGGATGTGAGTCCTTGGCCTTGAATGGTGGAAGGGGTTGCCAGGCCCTCAGATCCCCCAGCAGAACTACCCAAGCAGCCTAATTCTGATGCTGGATGTGGGGGGGCTGGGAGACTCCGAGGGGATGGCATCTGTTTTGTGGCACTTCACATCCCCACCCACCTCTCGTGTTCACGGTGCCCTCGGGAGCTGCACAACTCTGTTCTCTTGATGAAGGACATATTGTGCTGGAAGCACAGTGCTTGGCTAGACAGACCTTTGGGGCCAAACCAGCCCTTCCTATGTACTCATTTAAATTTCATTGATATTTCTGAAGAATTATCTCTCCCTTGATGGTCTAGAAATAAAACCTCTTGCCCTGACTGGCTCAACAACCCCATGATTTCTCTCTATTGACAAGGTGGTTTTCACACTCTGTCTCGACACAGGCAAGCTATTCTTCAACATGCTTGATCCGAGGAAGAGAAAATTACATTTTATGTACCTCCTGCCGTTTCCTGTTACATCTCCCCTCCTGGATTTCCAGTGGCAGGTGTTTGTGCAGGATCCCATCTACAGGCTGGGAGCGAGTTACTCAGCACCAGGTTTTCACAGGAATATCTCTTCTCGATGTGGGCAATGCCCAATTAGGCACATTGCCAGGCTACAAGTTTGCAGTGATATTTTTAATTTTCCTCTGAGGTTCCTTTTTGGTCTCTGGCCTTATCTTTGCTGAAGCAAAACAGCTTGTGTGGCTATTCTTTGTGCCCCCGTCTAATTTGTGGCTTATTTCTCGTGGTGCAGCCAAATGTGTGCAAGGCAAGCAGGGACATGGAGTGGCACTGACCCTACTCTGCAGGGCACACGAGTCAGGCTGGTGACCTGGAGTCTTTGAAGCCTTCTCCAAACTTAAACCCTTCGAACAGCAGAGCAGAGAGGGAGTGTGAAAGCTGTATTGGCAGCAGGTTTGCTGGGTTACCTGGGGATAAGGTGACAAAAGTGCTGTTTTCCAGTTTCCACCTTGGCAAGGACCTTTCTGGCCATTATATATATGTGGTCAGGGGTTTGGATGAGGAAGCCTTCGAGGCTTTCAGAATTGCAGCCATACTGTTTCCAGCTGCGACCCTTGAAGACCCGGATTTGGAGCTCATTTCCTTTGCTTCAGTTTCAGTGGGTCATCCCAGCAGTGTTTGACACAAGCAAGGAAGAATCATGGGCTTAAAAGAGGTACAAAATCCTGAAAATGATGAACTGTGACTCATGGAGGCTGTACATACCTTGCCCCAATGAACAGGAACTTGTTTGTATGGGAAAATGCTCCTAATGTGGGGACTGGTTACTGAGAGTGACTCTGTTCTCATGGGCCTTCTTTCTGAGAGTGGCAGTTCAACTATGCAACTTTAAATATATGTTTCCTTGTCCAGATGCCCTATTTAGGCCAAACCCTTCACTTTGCCTGTAAGAGAGCTGGAAAAGCCTGGACCTGCCTTTGAAGTCAATTAGCTGCCTCTAAGGCAGGATTTATCTTTAAAAGGAGTTGGATCAGGGTAAGGAGTATGTCAGTGCTGGAAGCAGAAGATGTTTGTCTGCCACAGTACCTATAGAGGTGAATAGAACTTTTCTTAATAGCTTTTTGGGAATTTATTTGTAACCAGATAGTCTCTTTCCTTTGCCAAGAGGTTGGGGTTATTTGTTGCTCTGGACTAAAAAGCAATAACAGAAACAATGGTGCCCTCGTTATAACTAAATCAGTTTATGCTTAATATTTCTTTTCTTTTTTTTTTTTTTCTCAGAAAGACCTTGGACTTGAGCTCTATCTTTGTTTATATGCTCTACTTGTCTCTCCCACATTGCCAGGCAAACTGGAAAGCTGAGCCATGTTAGTGATTGTTTCTGAGCACCCAAATTAGAAGATCCTGTTGAATGGGAGAAGCTGAGCTCAGGGCACTGGAGATGTCAGTGGCCAGAGAAAGGCTGGAGGGCAGAATTTCGGGGATCTGCCCCACGCTAGTTTGATTTGGTTTGATTTAAGACACTGTAGCTGAGTCTGCATGGTTCCTGGAACTTCCCAAACAGGATGAATGTGTGTGCTGTTCCCTGAAACAGCCCATCCATGCTGGCAGGGCAAGACCTCCACTGCCCTCCTGCACTCTGTGGGTTCTGCTGGCAGGTGGAGGAGAAGAGCTCCTGGTGCAGCTGTTTTCCTTCCTTGCTGTGCTGCCACTGCCTGGTGCTGATGCAGGTGGACTCCTGAACCAGCCAGGAATGCCAGCAGAGAGTCACCACCTCTAGCTTTGTCCCCTTGGAAACGTGCACTGAACAACCCCTTTGGTTACCAAATTCCTCTGTGCTTCTGACCAGGAGTGGGGTGAGGAAAGAGAGAGAACCCCTGCCCAAGCCCTGGGGCAGCCAGGAACATTTCCAGCCCAGGAGCAGCTGCAGCAGTGCTGGTGCAGCTCCCCGTGGTGCCTTGCTGGGGCCGGATCCAGAGCTCTGCCAAATCCACAGGTGTTGGCACACTGAGTCAGGCCTCTGTGCCATCTCACTGCCATGTGCAACAACTCATTCCCTGCCTTTGGACATTCCCAGCACTGGCCGTCAGTGCAAGGGCTGTGGGACACCTTTCTCTGCCCCAGCCATGCCTCACCTAATGCTTCAGTCCTGCCCTGGCTCTTTCACAACCGTGTTTCAGCCCCTGATGTGCCCAGCTTGAGGTGTCCCAGCTTTTGCTTGCAAGTCCTGGAATCCTGCCTCTGGAATTAAACACCATCTACACCCTCAAGGGCATCAGTGGGGGGACAGTGCCCCAGGGCACGGGATAGGGTGTGTAGGGAGGCTGCTGCTTCCCTTCTCCTTATGGATAATACTTCAGAAAAGAGAGCTGATGCCACTGATTAATGCATCAGACCTCAGTCCGTGAGGGTGATGCCACCTGCAAGCTGGACACTTACACTGACCTAATGCTTTTGTGGCTTCAAGCCACACTGTGCCATCTGCCAGCAAAGGAGAGCTTCCCAGCACCCCACCACGCAGGTGTGGGGGTGGATCACCACCTAAATCCATGCCAAGGTGTGCCGGGAAGGGTCCAGCCCTCTCTCAGAGGCCAGCAGCCTGTTTGGGTTAAACCTCACACGTGATTTTCTATTTGCGGCATCCTTTTGCAGCTAGAAAAGCGCTGAAGTCATTGGAAAAAGTCTGCAATCCAGCCCTGCTGAGCCGTGCTACAACAACAGGTTATTGTTCTGGCAAAGGTGAAGGGCAGGACCTTTGCCTGGGAGCTTTCCAGGAGCTGTGCTGCTTAGCTGGAAGGAAGCAGAACTTCTCAGCCCTGAACCCACCTGCAGTGCCAATGCCGACTGCAGCGCCAGGAGGTCTCCAACAGCGTGCAGAGCGTAAGGAATCCAGCTCCACGTGCCAGCACCACGCAGAGCTGGCACTTCCAGCCCCTCCTGTCCTTGCTGTAAGTGGAGTGTGCCTGATGAAAGATAAAGGCCAGAAAAGTAGTGTTGAGACATTGGCAGGGCTGCTTCGCTGTCTGCGGAGCACTTTGGATGCTTCCCACTCCTGGAAGCTTTACTGTCTTTTGATAGAAAGAAATACAAACTATTGCTGTCATCTGACTTCTCTGTAACAGCTCAGAGACATTAGAAAGCAAAAGCTGAGAACTCGCTTCAAATGTGCGGCTCCAGTTGTGGCTATTTGTGCCACGTCTGTGGTTATCAGGGTGGTTTCAGCCTGCCTCTGAGAAGTGTCCACTCTCTTATTTAGCAATGATCCCACTCCAGCCCCGCTAAGCCCTGGGGACAGCCTCTCTGTAGTGGTGCAGAGCCACTTCCAGCTCATTCCCATACATTTGCCAAGGACAGCTTTTCCCTGTGTAGCCTGAGCTGTGGTTTAGATGAAAGGAAATTTGCAGTTTAAAAGCATCCTTCCATTTCAGTCAGACTTTTTCTTTGCAGGGCATTAACGCTGTCGTTTCCCACTCGGGTGGAACCAATTGGTATTTCCTTCAGTGGCCTCAAGCTTGGCAGCGTGACCCTCTGCCACAGCAGTGCTGCTGTGCTGGGCTGGCAGCTGCCTCTCCACCATGACAAAACTGTTTGCATTTGCTGGCACTGCCGACATCTCTCGTTGAGGCTGTCACAACAGCAGCAGCTGAAGTGGCTCTGTACCCATCGAGGAGAGCAAGCTCTGGATCTCTGCCCTGCTCCTGGGCACTGGGACGCCTCTGTCTGCATCCTTTGCCAAAGGCCAGATCCGGGAGGTGGCACGTGGAAGCATCAGAGCACACAGGAGCCTTTCCAGCAGCAGATGGATTCCCATGGGGTGTCTGCAAAGGGGTGCTCTCCTTGCCAGCCCACCAAAATGAGTTCAATTCAGCTCCCCCAAAACAAGTCTCCTAGAACTCCATGTGCCTCGTGGAAAGTGCCCTCCGGGAGCTGCAGCAAATCTGAGGAAGGCTCTGCTTATTTTCAGATGGGAAAAACAAATCTAATGTCAAAAAATGTGGTGAAAATGGAAACCTTCTTATCAGGGGCAGAGGTGGTACCAAAGCTCTTCCAAGCAGGCCTGGATACAAGGATGTTTTGCAACTACCGAAAATTCAGGGCTTCTTCTCAGCTTGGGTCTTGCATTTCACTGAAGTCCCTCTGCCCAGTTCTAAAGCTGAATTCACAGTATGCTGCCATGACATCATGAAGTCAAATGCCACTGGCAGTGGAAATAGATACTGCCTCCCAGGTGGGAGCTTCAGGAAAGTGTTCCAGAAGGTGGAGGGGGAAGGGCTTCCCCAGCTGAATTTTACAAGAATTTTTACTGGCAGAAAAGTCTCAATTTAAAGAAACAGGCTTTTCTGATCTGAAAATGCTCCCCTGGGCCTTGTGTCCTTAGCTGTCTGGTTTCTGTCACTCTTGTGACATTCCTGAGGCTTGGCAGTACTCAGGGCTGCTTTGGAGGCACAGAAATACGACCTGCCTTGAAAAGCTTCCACCCAAACAGCAAGTCCTGGTGCAGGATTGCAGGAGAGATACCCCTGGATGGCAGGAGGAGGGAGATGAAGGGAAGCACTGCCAGCTTTCCAACCACCTGCTCCTCCCGAGGATGTGCTGGTGCTCCTGGGGCAGGCAGGCTGGGAGCTGGTTGGGGCTGGGCTCTGTGGGCGTCCTGCCTTCTGCAGAGCCCTGGCTGTCTCAACCACTGAGGTTATTTCCCCCCTCTGTCATTAATTGCTTGTTGTTGGCACTGGGGCAGGAATGGTGTTGCTCTCTGCCTGAGTTTCCTCAGAGCAGAAAATGCTGAGCCCTTTGTAGCATCCTTTGGGATTCTCCTCACCCACCATGTGCTCTTGGCCTTTCCACTTTGGCCCTGGCTGGGCTTTCTGGGAGCAGCCAGAAGGGAAGGAGGGAGGCTGATGGCTGAGCCCTTCTTCTGTTTGGCAAATCCTGTTTTTCCCTCGCTGCATCATTCAAAACGTGCTCAGGGCTCCAAACACATGGCCAGAAGCACTGCCCTGGGAAGAAGCATGAAGAGCTGCAGCTATTTAGACAAAGAAACCAAGAACTGAAGCAATTTCTCATGCCACTCTCCCTTTTGCTCTGTCTCTGCCAGCTCACCAGCACTGGAAACAGCATCCTGGAGACACAGGGAAGCAAGCTGGTGTCTCAGAAAGGTCAGGCTGGCTGCTGGCAGGACAGCTCCAGGCTCTGCTGGGGATCTGATGGCAGAGGAGCAGACTGGATGAAGTGCTCCCTTCCTTGACTTCAGAGAAGAACTCTTATGGGGGCAGAAAACCAGCTTTGAGGATGAGTCCAAACTTTGCACCTGCACCTCAGATCCGCCCTTGTTCAAGCCACAATTGAAATATGGACAGGAACCATTCCCTCCTGGAAACTTGCCTGCTCCTGCCTGATGTGCCCCCGCTGTGCAGAGCTACAGAGTGGTCCCTGACCTGCTGCTTCCCATAATCTCCAGGCTGATATGGACCTTGCTGTGAAAAGGATGTGGCTGACATTTAGCAGCAATGCCAGTTCTCATCAGAACGGTGCCTGGGGAGACGCAGGCTGCGCTCAGCCGTGCGGCTGACGAGACCTGCTGCTTTGCAGGCTCGGTCAGCACCTCACTTCATCAAAGAAACGCTCCTGGCTAACACTGGGTGATGTTTCCCAGAAATGGCATGGGCAGGAAAGACGATTTGCTTGGCATAAACTGTTCTCAGTGCACTTTTCAGTGTTCTGCTGGGTAGAAGGAACCAGCTGGGAGGAGTTTGAGGTTAAGGTGGGTTTAGCCATGCCACAAAATCCAAGAGCAATGAAAGAAGCGTAGGGAGGATCAGTCTTCCCTCCTGCCAGCCTCGCTTGTGGAGATCTCCCTGGATAGAAGCTATGCTCCATTTCTTATGATGCAGCAGAATCAGCAATATCCCAGCTGTGGGAAGCATCCTTCCAGGATCCCCTGTGTGCAAGATGTCAAGGCAATTCACAGTCCCAAGCCTATTTGGGACTACCACCTTTAGTGCATTAATTTTAGATGTGGGCAAAGTGAGTCGTTTTTCATCTCTCCCTCGACTGCAGACACTCTTTGGCAGATCTGAGGAGAGGAGCCTGTGCTTCCCCCCCTCCAGCTGCATCTGGCCACATTTGAAATTTAAAACGAGCATTGGAGCTCTCTCAGCTGGANTTTTTTTTTTTTTTTTCTTTTTTTTTTTTTTTTTTTTTCTTTTTTCCCTGTTTGTTTCAGCCACTTCATAAAGAGAACTCATCTTTCTACCCACAATGAAGTCCAGGATTTCCTGAGAACAAAGCGTTGGGTTTGCCCCAAATACAGTCCTGTACTGGAGGGCTATGAATCACAGGGAGCCCCGTGAGGGTTTGCCCCAACTCCGAGTGCTCTGTCGCAGGCTGTTTCGGGCTGACTCACGACAGCCCTTTGGCACAAGCAGGGGAGTGCCCATCTCTCCAGGGAGCAGCTGGCAGTGCTGTGCCAGCGCCAGGCAGACACAGACACATTCCTCCAGCGCAGGGCACACCCGCCGCGGCCGCTCTTGTCCTCGCAGCCCCCTGGACGGAGCATCCCTGCCAACTATTTCTTTTCTTTCGGGCCGTGAGGGGCAGGGCCGTGCCTCGGCCACCCCATCTCGGTGGCTTCCAGCCTCCGCAGCAGCACCGCCCGGCTGCTGCGCATCCCCTGCCGCCTCCCGCCAGATGGGGATCCAGCTGCGGGCTCCACCTGGGGATCCAGCTGAGGATCCAGCTGCGGGATCCAGCTGCGGGCTCTACCTGGGGATCCAGCTGAGGATCCAGCTGTGGAATCCACCTGGGGCTCCACCTGGGGCTCCACCTGGGGATCCAGCCGGGGATCCAGATGTGGGCTCCAGCCGGGGATCCAGCTGAGGATCCAGCTGCGGAATCAGATGGGGACCCAGCTGTGGAATCCAGATGGGGATCCAGCTGAGGATCCAGCTGTGGAATCAGATG
>VWZN01021728.1:94403-132065 GCA_013396955.1 Regulus satrapa | reverse complement strand
TTTTTTTTTTTTTTTTCCCGATAGTGAACCTGATTCCTCTGAATTGTTCAATTTTCACATGGAATCATGATGCTCTCCTCTTTGGAAAGACAGATCCATTTCTCAGGTGCGTTAGAGAAGTGCTGGTGAAACGCTTTGCGTGTTGCTAAAATCATTTTGCATGCTGGTCACAGTGAAGTGACCAAAGGCGACAAGCGAGACACTGCTGCCGCAGGGACCCACCAGATGCTCAGCTATTCCCAGATTCCTTGCAGGCTTCCAGCTCTTGTCAGGCCAGTTGCACACACAAAACTGCAAATGACACTTCATCCTGCCTCTCGGCTGACTTTTCCCCACGGACCAAGGCTTTATAGATGAGGACACTCCGTTTATCTCTCCCCCAAGACATTTGGCTCCAAGCAGCTTCAGAGTCCTGGTGCCTGGCCCAGATGGCCCCGGCCAGGAGACCAAAGGGCTGTTCCTAACCTCAGAATTCCATCACTTGGGAACGGAGCAGGGGAGCTGCAAGGCTCGGAGCTGTGACACACAGGAGCAGCACATTTCCAGTTGCAGCTGCTCAGAGCTCACACAAACGGGAGTTTTGGGAGCTCTGGGAATGCAGCGCCTGTCAACACAAGGCGGATGCAGCGCCAGCTTTTCATCCATCCCATCCCTCCTCTGACTCCTGGTCGGCTCTGAATGCGCCACCAGCTCAGTCTTTCTCTTTCTTGTACCCCAATTTCCCTTCTTGTGAGCACTGGGGGTTCTGCCATCCCCTCTGAAGCTGCTCTCTGCTCTGGGGAGATGGAGCATCCTGGCTGCTCCTTTGCACAGCTCTTGGTCTGTGGCCAAAGCCCTAATGATGTTGTGTCTGATGAACCTCCCACCCCCATCTGTTGCACAATACAGGGACAGCTGGTGCTGGGCTGCTGGCTTCCAGCAGGGTCATTACTGCCCTGCCAGGCCGTGCTGGGTCATTAACTGTGGTGCCTTTGCTGAGGAGATCCCACTCAGCCTCTCTCTGCCTGACTGCATCATACTCAGCCTTGAAAGGTGAACCAGCATTTGAGCAGGCCAGGAGCAGAATATGTGGCAGCAGCCCGGGTTAATGAAGCAAAGTGGAGACAACCCAACTGACAATATTTATCCAGGCTCTTTTTTTTTTTTTTTCCCTGGTGATCTGGATTCTGTTCCTTGTTCCCGCAGAGTTAGCAGGGAGGCGATGCTCCTGAAAGCAGAATTTGGCTCCAGGAACCCACGCATCCTAGAGACAGAAAAGCTGGACTTTGAGCTTCTGCTACAAATGTGTCTGCTGGTGGCAGATGGTCCTGTGAGCCTGATCACCAAAAATCCCTGCCTACACCAGGTGAAGTCAAGGGTGAAGCTCCCTTAGCCCTGCAACCTGGGGCATCTGGCTCCAGATAAGACTCAATCTTACCAAAAGAGATTTTTGAACCACTTAATAGCATTGAGTTGGAAGTAATTCCTTCACTTGTCTGGCACAGAGTGCTTCCAATGTATAAATATATTTTAAATTACCTAGGGCCCAAGCCACATGAAATGTATCAAGTCTTGCCAGAGACACCCTTAGCATTTGGACCTGGCCTTCTGCTAGAACAGTGCAATCTGGCATCAGCACAGATTAAATATAAAACTCATTCTTAAAAATACTCAGAGCAAATTGTATCCTTTCATATGCAGAGAAGATAGAAAGCAGAGCTCAGCTATAAATTTCTGGGGTGAAAAAACACACTTTTTCCTCAGCCACCACACATCTGAGGTCATCTGGAAAAAATATTCTTCAGCCCGTGTGCTAGATCTGGGCAGACTCTGAGGACTTTGCCATTTGTCTGAGATCCTGGATGCCCGCCAGCTCTCGCTGCTGCTTGGCAGCTGCAGGTATGGGGAGATTTTTTGTTTGTGGGCAGCGTGTGTGCTGCGAGCCACACACAGAGGGCCCATTCCTCAGCTGGAGCCCTCCGTGTGGCCAGATCCGTGCCAGATGTGCTGGGCTCGCTGCCCAAGCTCCCCCCCCCCTCCAGCTGCATGCAAACAGCTTTCTTTCTAGGAAATCCCAGATTTATGTGGTAGCCCTCTCTGTGTGGCATTTAGACGCGCAGCAGTCGCAGATACTCACAGGTTGTGAAGGCACAACAGGCACTCGTTGCTGTACAGGATGTCATCCGTGCCACAGATGGGGTCAAACTCCCTCGTACACCCTCTTCTCAGGTTGAAATTCTCACAAGATGGCTGCAGGCACAAAAGGTTAATTTTGAAAATGTTAAGCCTGTTGACAATTTACCAAAGGAGCTTTGCTTTCCCCAGAGAGGTGCTCATTTTGTCTATCTTCCTAACCCATCCTCAGAGCTCTGCTACGAGCTCTCAGAAGCACTGGGACCATCTGCCACGGTGTCCCTTGGCCAGCTGGACTCCACCTGGCACTGCTGCACACCCTTAGGAGTAACAGTGTAGAGTAAATAGTGCTCCATGGGCACTGCCTGAGCTCTCCCCAGTTTTTATTTTTTGTGCCACAGCAATACCCGTCCTCGCTCTTGCAAGCCAGAGTCTAAGGGGATTTCTGACTTTCTTGGCAGGTAACTGCAATATTTAGCTTTTTAGGAAGTTTTCCTTCAGTGTTTGGGGGAAATGCAGTGGAAAACCAGTGTCGTCACTGGGATTCTGCTGTGGCACAGCAGGGGGAAGGGGGGTTCCCAGGCACTGGCATCTTTGGGCTGTCAACCCACTCTGCTCCACGGTGTTTAGCAAAGGGGGCTCCCCAGTGTACGGGTTAGTGCTGTCTCACTTGTGCTACATTAAAGAGGAGACTTCACCTCTGTTCCTCTGAAAGCAGCTGCATCCATCCCTGCATTTCCTGGAGAAAGAGGAAAGAGAGAGAGAGAAGACACCTTAGCACCCATCACACGGGCTGGTTTGGACTGTTGTCTTCACTCAAACACCTTTGTCATAGAGAATAATATCTTCCCTTGGATCTCCCATGTTTCTCAGCTGGATCCCTCCCTGCTGTGTCACCCTCTTTCCCCTGGCAGAAACACTGTCATGGTGCAAGGCCCTGCCAAGGCAAAATGCACTCCTAGAGATGTCACCTGCCAGCTGTCAGGGAGCAAAGGTGGCTTTTGTCCCATCTTACCACATACCCATGAGTAACTGAGAAACTCCTGCTGATGCTGGAGAGGTGCTGGAGTAAATCCAGGGTGATTTTTCTACTGTTACTCAGTTTTTACCCACAAGCAAGCAGAGCAAAAGACAAGTTGTTGAATAAATCTCTACTAGAAGGAGACCCTGAGGTCTCACATCAAAGCTGGTGGGATTGAGCCATGACTTTGGTGGGCTTCCCCATGGAGAAGCTGGCCCTGAGCTGGCAACTGGGATCACATGGGTGGAACTCACAGTGGGTGTGTTTTTAAAAACAACCTGATTTTTTTTGGCAAAAGGCAGAACTGAGAAGAAGATCCCAGTATTTTTTGTAAACCCAGAAGTCATCTACATGGAGGATTTATACTATATCTGTATTAATTAAACCAGCACGACCTGGTAGCAGTGAAATATTTTAGCGCTGAGGAGCTGGTAGCCACACTGTTTAATATTTCAAGGATTTTGCTTTGGGCTAGCAGGTCCAGACTGGTCCAGACTCAGGAACTACAGCTCAGTACGTGCTCAGTTCGTCTGAAATGAGCCCAGATTTTGTGCTCAGACAGCCCTGCAATGGCAGCCTCTGTGCAGTAAACAGGATGACAGAGGACCTGCTTCAGAAGCACCCTCCTATTTGGAGTGAGCCCACTAAAGCAGGACCTGAGGAACAGCAACAACTCATCTTCTCATCCCTCTGCACCATATGGGATTTTGAAAACACAGTTGGCTAAAACATTGGCTTTGGTAGTGAGAGCTGCATTTTCCCTTGCATAGATTCATTTCCTGTCTTCTTGGATTTGCTTTTTAAAAACCAGAATAGCACCTATTCACTCTGAAAGGATCACACTGTCCTAGAAATCACTAGTTACAGGACAAATCCTACCCCTGAAGAAAGAGAATCAGCCCAGCATGTCTGTTCATTTTTGGGAGCAAGCGCACCCTTTCAAAGCCTTTGTTTTAGGTTTGCTCACAGACAGGTACGGGTTTAATGCACATTTCCACTGCAGCATTCCCTGCCCAGGGCCACAGCAAGGTCCCAGCACCAGCTGGTCTCTTCCCACACTCACCTCCCCATGTGGCAGACCTGGGAGCTTTAGCAAGGAGAGGAAATAGCTGCTAAGCAAAATGTTGGACTCACCTTGGTAGAAGCAGAGTGCCAGGGAGAGGAGCAGGAAAACACCAGCTACCTTCATGGTCAAGGTGATGTTTTACTGAGCACAGCGGAGAGAAAACGGGACACTCCTCAGTGTCTCAGAGATCCTGTCCCTGGCAGTCTGCTGGGACCTTTATACCTTGTCCCATTCCTGGCACCACACCACACAGCCAGCCCCACCCTGCAGTCCGGTGGTGACAACATTCAAAGTACGGGGACAGCACCAGGTGGCAACTGGCTCATTGGTGGGCGCAAGGATGAAAGCCTCTCCCAGGCCAATGGAGGTAATAATTCTTATCTCCAGCAAGGACTGGGGCCCTGTCCCAGGTGTGGGGGTCAGCCCTGGGGCTGCGCTCCAAGCTGTGGTAAAGCAACGCTGTCCAAAGAACCAAGATTGGGGAAATGGGCAGGACAGCAAGGGAAATGCAGTTAGCAGCACTGCGGCTCTGATTAATGACCCTGCTGCTGCCAATCGCAGGGTGAAGCCCTCTGCTGAAGCCACATCTGGGTGAAGATGGCTCTGATCCACACACACCTTTCCTGGTGTGAGCCACAGAGCAGAGCTGGGGTGCCGCAGCTCCCCTTCCCTCCCCAGGCAGGCAGGAATGGGAGCAGGGATTGCTCCTGGAGAGCAGAGCTTGCCTGTGCCTCGGGCTGGCTCTGGCTGCCTGTTCAGTGCTGCTGTTTTGGCTGCACCCCTCTGGTTGCAGACTGCAGCCAAAATGAGCCGCTGGGTCGGACGCTGCTCCCTTCCCCTCTCCCTGCCTGCAGCTGGGAGTAAACCCTGGGGATTTCCTACAGTTACACCACCAGTGGTGCATTGCAGAGAGTGGATCAGTCCCTCGGGGATTAGAAGGATTAATTAATGTTTCTAAAGCACTTTGATATCTCAGCCATAAATCACTGGAGAAGTGCAAAGCAAATTATTACTAATGGGGGCTTATGACTCAAAGACAGATTTTTAATTAGCTGAACAGGAAAAAGTCAATGCCAAGAGCGATTCAAGGAGCTGTTTGAGAGGGAGGAATCTCAGCTCCATCGGCAGCTGCTCCATTGTCCAAGGGATGCCCCATTCCCGACGTGGCTCTGGAGGGTGCTCTCCCCTGCCATAGACATCTATTTTGATTTTGCTTCAGTGGTCATGGGGAGATTCCTCCCTCTTGGCTGGGTTTCAGTCTGCTGTCCCTGGGCTGACCTGCAGCATGAGGCAGAAAGAACTGCTCCTGGTGGCATCTGTTATTTTATTAATTTAGAGAGTGAAGCTGGTTTTGGCTGAGTAAAGCTGGGGTGGCTGTTGGTGGACCTTTGAGCACAGACAACAATCCTTTAGCATGCCTGGGACAATGGTTCAGGTGGTGTTATCACCCCCTGAGGAGCAAGGGAAAGAGGAAGGATCATTTATTTTATAGCTGAAAGAGGTTCATCTCAGTCCAACACCGTCCCCTGCTATTTTTCCTCTTCAATCTCAGACATGTAAATAGAGCAGCGCTGAAAAGAGTTTCTCTGATTACCCATGTTTGGGGCATGCCTGCTCCTGGTAAAACACATTTTTTCAGTTGAGAGATCCTTGTTGTAGCTAGGAAATGTGATAGTTTGGATTGTCCAGGAACAGAAACGTTTTTCCTCAGATTCCTTGGAAACATCCAGGCACATTTCCAGACTTGAGTTTGACGGGTAAATCCTCACTGTTTATGCTCTGCAGGTGTCAACTGTGTTGCCTCCTGGGACGTTTTGAGTGTGTGTAATGCCATGATTTTCTCTTTCCTGCAGAAATCAGAGGCATCAAAGCACAGGCAGGCTGCTGACCTTTCCCTGCCTCCTGGACACTTCTCTCTTCATCCTCTTACTGCTTAGGCTCCTGATAGCTTTGCACTGGCTGGTTTTCATGTTCCAAACTGCTCCCAGAGCTGGATGAGATTAAGTGCTTTGCTACTGAGGAAGGTTGAAGAAACTCCAGATTATGCAGTGCAACGGAGTGAACTTAATTATTCCACAACGAATTGAGCCAAACCACCAGACTCAAGGGCAGTTGTCTCTGCCAAAAGAAGATTCCAGCATAGGCTGCAGCTGAACAGCAGGCACACTTGGGTTTTAATGCAATTTCTCCGTTAGCAAATGCTCTTCCTTTCCAAGCGTCTCCACTGACAGCTGTGTCTTTATGAGGTGCCTTCAAAAAAAAAAAAAAAAAAAACCAAACCGGGGGTTTGGGGCTCCTCTCTCCTGATTGACAACAATTCAATATCCTTCAGAAAAATCAAACAGAAACGCTTGGGCTCATTTGACTGGGGAGGAATGAAGAAGAGCTGTGAGCTGCTCCTGCACTGGGTGCTCCTGGTACCGTCCTCGGCAGTGTGGGCTTTCTCAGGATGTGTCACCTTGTCAGAGCAGCGTGTTCCTCCAAGCACATCCGCTGGAGGAGTAGAGAGAAATGAGTCGGGTGGCTCTGCCAGCCATGCTGTGTGACTTGCTGAGCCTGTCATGGAGAAATGGAGGGGACAGGTAGGTCCCAAAGCAGGTGCTGGCATGGGATGGCATCCCCTTGGCCGCCTTGTTGGGCAGTGGCCACCACACATGGTGTAGGGCACAAGATCCTCCTGGATGTGGGAGCTCTTGGAGAGAGAATTGATGCTAGACAAGGCACAAGGGGAAGGGGGAGTGGGTAAGGAGATAAACTGAACTGCCAGGTCTGCCTCCAGGTAGACCAGCAGGAAGAGGTGATTCTCCTTCTGCAGAATGAATTTCTGTATTGTGTTTTGGCCAAACCTGAGTGTTTTCAGGTTACATTCATTTCATTGGTATAGTGTTGCAAAGGAATAAAAGAATTACATTGCAGGGGAATAAAAAATTTGGGAAACTACCTATTTCCCTGTGATGGTCCCTCAATGACAGGCTGGAGGATCACTTGTTGTAACCAGGGCTTGAATTTGTGGGGGTTTTTTTGTGGAGACTTGATGTACAAAGAGAAAGCCACCAGTGCCCTCAGGAAACCAGCAGAGTCACCAGTCAAAAGCATTCAAAGATCCCAAACCAGACCCAGATGATCATGAATCACAGCTTAGAAGTCACAAATGGTTCTTAAGTCTCTTCCAAATATTGGCGTTTCTCAACAAGCTCATTTGGTGTGGTTCACATTTTCCAGCCTTCCTGAACCAGAGAGAGAATGGACTAAAGCAGGAGCAGAGCTCCTTGCGCAGTGCCAACCCCTTTCAGCAGGGAATGACTGTGGGACCAAGACCTGCACCATGGCCCTGTGCTGGTGGCATCCCTGAGCTTGGTGCCTGGGTGGAGGCTGTGGGGACCTTCCTTGGGATTCATGTAGGACAGGCACCAGAGGCTCCTCAGTGCTCGGGGTCTCAGCAAGGCAGCTGGGGACTTTGCTGCTGCCCTGAAGTGGGTGGGATGAGTGAAATTTGGAGGAAGTGACAATAGTGTGAAACCTAGAGGTGTCACAAAAACCGGTTCCCAAGATGCTCAAAGCTCTTTTGGGTCCAAAATGCTGCTTGTGTTGGATTTAAAAGCTCAAAATGCCTACATTTGTGTTACCTGCCAGGCTTGGATCCTGCAGGTGTAGCCAAGATCTTGCCCATGGTATATAAGGTGGTTTTGAAAGGGACATGAGACAGACCAAGCCCTTTTGCATCAGCAAGGTGAGAGTGGTGTGCAGTGATCAGCTGCTCTTCTGTTTAGGGAACACTGCTCAAACACTGATTTTTACTGCAGGGGAAAAAAAAAGCCAAACCCCAAACCATAATTTGGTTGGCAATGATTTTTGTCTTGGATTCTTTCCCATTTAATGCTGAGAAAGCTATTCTGTTGCTCTGGGTGCCTGGAAGATATTGAACAGTTGAGGAAAAGGGATCCTGTGAGTAGCTGCTGAGAAAGCATCACATATTTTCTCCAGCTGCAGGAGAATCTCTGGAGCCTAGGACTGCATATCAATTTGTTTTCTCTTCTGTTCTGGAAATCTGTGACTTGGGGACCTCTGGTTTCTGGGGAGGGGGCTGGGCATAGCTACAGGACAACACTACCAAATCATCACTTCTACTTTTACTAAAGCTTCTGTTTGCTGTCCTTCAGCAAGGGCAGTGCGTCCATGAGAGAGACCTTTGGAAATCTGCAGGCATTGGCAGCTTTGCCTGAGAATGGCTATTGCTGACAGCAGTGTCTAAAGACAAAGACATCACATAAATCAGAGCTTGTTGGGTTGCTCAGAAGAGGCTGTGACTGGATGCCAATCAAACGCTTCCCGAGGAGGATGAACGGGCTGGGCACAGCCTCTGTGTTTGTAAGGATGACTGGCTGACATTGGCTGGGGTGGAGTTCCCAGCCTGGTGTGGAGGCTCCCAGCCCAGCTCCCGGCCTGTTTGCCTCTGCTCTCCCACCTCTCAGAGACACCAAACCCCACAGGCTCACTCCAGGGGAACCTTTCCCTCCTCTGCTGTGGCTTACAGGGCGATGGCACGTGCCTGCTGGAATAACTCTGGACTGTGGTCAGCCCTGGTGACCGTGGGGCTCTGTCCCTTGCAGACTCTGGGTCAGTGCAGGGGGTGCCAACTCCTGGGCAGGCTTTCCCCCCTTTCTCCCCTGATCTCTCATGCTCCTCTCCTTGGGTCTCTTGCAGGACCTCCACGGGATGTAGAGGCAGTGAGAGCACATGGAGAGAGAGCCGATCCCTCAGGAGCTGAACCATGGAGCTCTGCTTTTCTTGCTTTCCCTGCCATTACCGAAGAAAAAAAAGATCATTTTCCCACTCCTACAGAAAATGCCAAAAGCGAAGTATTCCTTCATAAAATTGCTTCTTTATTAAATCCTATCTGCCTCCCGCCTCCACATCCGACTGCCCCTGCGGCTGCCGCCGAGATCCAGGGCAGAGTGATTAAGCACTGCGGCTGATAATTGGGCAAACACAGATTTCAATCTCCTCCAGCAAATCACTCCCCCTTTCTCCAACTCGAAGCAGCACCCTGTGCCCACTCCCTCTTCCACGGAGCTTAACAAGATGGGAAGCATATGGTTCCTGTCCTTTCGGGGTCACAGACTCAGGGGGATGATCCAGTCTAATCTGTCCTTCTGCTCAGCTCCGGCAGCTCTGTCTCTGCTCCCAAGGACCACATGTCCCTTGTCCAGGGCTGGATCTCACTCTGAAGTGTGTGTGAGGTAAATTAAGAGCTCTGATATGAGCCACTCTTGATAAGGATCCTGGACCTCTGGTGCCTGGTGCTGTTTGCATAGAAGATCCTGCCTGCAGTCCCCTTGCTCAGGGAAGCTGCGGCTGCCCCATCCCTGGAAGTGTCCATGGACAGGCTGGACAGGGTTTGAAGCAGCCTGGTCTAGGTAAAGTGTCCCTGCCCATGGCAGGGGAGAAGACAGAGCCAATGCCCTCGGAGACCTAAGAGCAAAAGGGTGGGAGATGGCAGAGAAAAGCTGCAGGAAGGGTTATCCCAATGGGACAGTAAGAAAAAAACATTCACCGTGAGGGTGGACAAACACTGCTGCTGGACCAAAAAAAGACCTGCAGGCTGTGGAGTCTTTATACTTGCAGAGGTTCATAACATGACTGAATGAATGAATAATTTGCACAAAAGCTGTCAGAAACCAGCAGAGATGCAACAGCCCCTCCGTGGTCCTTGGCTAACCCACTGTCTCCAGGACTAGGAGATTTTTTTAGTGGAGGTCTGAAATGCAGGAAATTTTCACATTTCCCCCTAATTTCTTGAAAATATTTTGTAAACATTTTGGTTGAGATTTTGTAACATTTTTCCAAACTTTGTAAGCCAGTTGATCAACAAAACCAAATATACTGCAAATGACTTTCATCAGAACCCCAGAAATATTTGGCATTTCTAGATGCTCCTGTGAGTTCCATTGGCAGCACTAATGGCTATTGATACATGATTTACTCCCAGAACTGGCCCAGAAATAGGAAAAACAGTATTATACTTCTGATTTCAATGAAACATATGGCTAGAGGATGCTGAAGCTCTTTGGTCCAGCTCACTGTGCCATTTTGGACAAATAGAGGAGATGAGGTTTTCCCAGTGGAGAGCTCTCAGCCTGCTTAGCTCCATAGGAAAAAAAAAAAAAGCCTATTTAAAAAATCAGAAAGGTGAGGATAAGAAGAGAAAACTAATGCAAATTATGAAATAAGGCTTTAATTTCTGACAACATTTCTTCTTCCCATGATCTATAGAGAGATTTTAAAATGAGCAGTGGGCTTTTTCACAGGCAGATAGAAAAGAGATTTTGGGAGGAAAGGGAAAACAAGTAGCAGACATGAGATAGAGCTGGGGATAACATTGTTGGACTCGGATTCTGAGCATAAAGCTCAGCAGAGATGGGAAACACTGAGCCTGTTTCCAGAGACGGTTTTTCCTCAGAGCTGTGCTGCCACGAGGCACTGTGAGATCCATGTTATTTTACGAGTCCATTCATAAATGTGCACTTCATTCTTGGCCAGCTCTTTTCCCTACCAGCATCTCGTGTTCGTGTTGGTTGCTTGAACCACAACAAATGTGTGCTTGTTAATCGCTGGTATCAATAAATCAATACTCCCTGACCCCATCTGTGCGTCAGCACGTCACACACCTGTCCGAGTCCAGCCTGCCCAAAGCTGATAAATGATGGCCAAACACTGCTGATAAAACTTTAGCTAACAGCTACTGACCCCTGGGCTGGGCTGAGATTAGATACAGCCCAATTAACACTTGCTCCTTCTCCTAATGACTCCTCAAGCTCCGAGGCACAGGCTGGAAATTTCCTGCAGCTAAAACAGGGGCACTGGGATGTTTGGATGGCTGATGGCTGAGGTTTATTGTCCCCGCAAAGCTGCCGCGTTTTGAGTGCCAAGAGCTGCTCCCAGGACACAGATACAGGATGCTGGGGGAAGAATAGTGGGTAGAAGAGCATCAGCACCTGCAGCCGTGCTGTGAAAAGCTGCGCTGCGGGAATTGTTGGCAGTTCTCTGTGCTTTCAGCCTCGGTCAATGGCCTTGATTAAAGAAGGAGTTTGTCTTTGATTTAAGAAGCCTTTGAACATAGTGGCTAAACATTTCTTTTCCATCAAGGGTTCCCTTTGATTTTTGCATGTAGTCAGCTCCCTATATCCCTCGGTGAGTTTTGCACTTGAATTGCTTCCCTAATAAATGTGACATTATTTTTGATGCCTTGTACGTTTCCAGCCTGGTTGTGAGAACGAGGTGCTTTGCAGTGAAGGCACTGTCTTCAGCCCATCAGGGATATAAGGAGCAGTCCTTTTGCTCTGGTAGCAGAGATGAAAAAATCCACTGCAGAACCTCCTTTTCCCCAAGCAGCTTTTAAATTGGGTTTTCTCCTACAAGAGGAAGTGGCTGCCAAAGCCCATGGCTGCTGCCTGCAGTATGCTTTTCCTTCTTATCCTTATTCATCCCTGCCAAGATCCTCTTTGCTTCATTCCTCCCAGTTTTCTGAGCTTCTGGAAGCCCCTGGCTCACAGTTTCAAGCCCCACTTACCAAGAAACTTGGTTTTCCAGCAAAGAAAAAAACAACAGCCGAGGTTCTCATGTTATGCTGTGGATTCTGTAGGAAATACTCGGGGACATTGCATCTTGTATTTTTCCCTCTGCATATTTTGGAAGAAGGAATCTAGCCTGCTTCCAAGCTCAAGGCAGCCTCGCAGTGCCTGCACTTGGGGCACCTCTCTCCCAGTGCTGAGGTGTTTGCCAGGAGCAGATGGTGAGGGGTGTGCTGGAGGCAGCTGATGATGCTGCATCTGCCTGTTCAGCTGAGACATCCCTGAGCTCTGTGCTTTGCTGCTCCTCTGCTCAGGAAGAACCGCAGGGCTGCCGGTGTCCGGGTCCTGCTCTCCCTGAGGACCCTCCAGGATTACCCCGAGGGTGATCAGACACTCCAGGCAAGGGGCTGGGCAGCCCCCAGTGCAGCTCCCTGTGGAGCAGGGGATGGAGGGGGCACAAGGGCCCTTGGCCCTGAGCACAAATCCCTCTCTGTGTGCTGTGCCCCTCACCGTGTCAGACCAGCCGGGGCTCAGACCCAGACACCTCTCCCGGTCATCCCCATCAAGGTGCCGACACGGATCAGGCACAAACGCAGTTGACACAGGCCCCTTTTACTGCAGGAACTGCAGTTCCACCTGCCGGGACTCACTCGGTTTTGCATTTTGTGCCCTGCTGACATTCCTGTCCTTTCACTGCATCTGGCACTTTGGTGGTTTAGGAGCAGCCTTTCTGACTGGATCCAGGCTCTGCCATTCCCAGGATTCCATAAATTCAGCTTTCAGCCATACAGAGCCCTGGGATTTTTATGGACATGGAGCAAAGATGCATAAATGATAATTAAAACCTCTACAGAAACATTCAGTTATGGCCAGAAGCATAAGTCATAAATAATTATCATGATGGCCAGCTTTGCATTATGATGATGTATTATTATTACCAGAACTAATGTTATGAGACTGAGAAAGTCAGCACTGAACTGGGGAAGTAAAACACTTGGAGGAGGTCTCTGAATTCTTCCTGAGAACAGGGCAATGGACTAAATGACCCTGTGCTTTCAGGGATATTGCTTTTATGCTGTTCCATTATATTAATTTTTAAATGGGGCGTTAAAACATTGATGACACCTAAGAGCTTTACTGCCTGTGCATTATTGGGATGTAGGTCCTGCTCTGTCTGGATTGCAGGATTGCCCACACACGTGGACCAAGGAGCCTGTGGTGTTTTACCACATTAGTGCACTTAACATCACCTCTTTGTGTTCCCTGATGAAAAGCAGAGGAAGCATTTTCAAACAGAATTGTTTTCTGACATCCCTCAGGTTTCCAAAGGTCAGTGTGGGGCAGGTGAGGCCAGACAAGCCTTGGAGGGAGCCATGAACCAGGTGAGAGTCTCCCTGCTCTTTTTCTCACTTGGGCTCAGTCGAGGGGTCACCCCTTGCCCACCCTGGCTGACACCAGGGTCTCCCACAGCCCCAGAACCACCACCTTGTGCCAGGTGTCACATCTCCACCCCAGTTCCCAGGGACTGCACGAGGAGCTCTGCTCCTGCTTTAGCCCATTCTCTCCCCTGGCTTCAGAAGGCGGCTGGAAAATGCAAACCACTCCAAACGAGCCTGTTGGTAAATGACATTATTTTGAAGAGGCTTAAGAACCATTTGTGGTTTCTAAGCAGTGATTCATGATCATCTGGGTCTGGTTTGTGATCTTTGAATGCTTTTGGTTGGTGACTCTGTTGCAATTTCCCAGGGGCACTGGTGGAGCTTGTTGCTTCTTGCCACTCTCCAGACTTCAAAACACTCAAGGCTCTGACAAAAGTAAATCCTAGCTCTCTTCTGAGGGCTCAGTCAGCTTTTTGCCATGCAGATCCCACCCTGGCTGGAGCGAAACTGCAGGCACCAACCTCAGTTTGCCCCATGATCCCCTCCTATCCCATTTTCTGTTCTGCTTTGGTGGCTGCTGCTTGCAGCATCCTATTGGGAAGAGCCCACAGCCCCTCCACGGAGCAGAGCCCCTGGTGAAGCCATCCCATTTTGTCCAGGGTTTCACTCGCAGGTGGCACAGCAGGGAGAGGGCACTGATGGGCCAGCATTGGAACTGGGAAGCTCCAGCTCCCACCAAACCACGCTGAGCCCCTTTCCCGGCCCTGCAGGAAATACTCAGCCAGAGTTCCCTGGTTCCTGCTTGGGGATTATGCATGGACTGGTGAATTCAGCAAACTGTGGGACCGGTGTCTGAAAGGAGCCTGTGACAGAGTGGGAAAGGCTTGTCACTTGAGGGACATTTTCTTAGGATGCGAGTCACGTTTCCAGTTCTTGGAGAAGAAATTTGAATAAAAGATTTGGTGCCCCCCCCCACATCTCCGGCAGAAGAACAGCTGCTAAAGGCTGTTAATGTTAAAAGCCCTCAATTAGGAAGAACACTGAGGAACTACACAGGAAGCCAGAAAGCTGCTCTGTAGCTAAAATAACTTCTGTGAGGTGCGGTGATAACAGAGCGAGACGGGAGGATAAATTGCCAGAGTGACAGTGCCTTCCTGCTTTAAGGATGGTCCCTGCTGTGGAAGGGTCAGGGCTCTGCCAGGGAGTGGGACCGATCCTCCTGGCACAGCAGGGTCAGGCTGTCACCAGCAAATCCTACAGAGAAGGCAAACTAAAGGGAACTTCGGCATCACATCTCAGTGCTCCACTCTTTCCCCCACTTGCTCTGAAACTGGGTTGGGATTTTTTATATACACAGGCATAGAAAATAAGAGTGACTTCAGGGTGGTTCGTTCAGACCCTACAACTGGCGTTCAGGGGAAGCTGAGCTCTTCTAGGTGCAAAAAGTGGGGCTGAGCAGGAGCAGGTTGGAAGGGAATTGGCTCCATCTGAGCCAAATTCTGATCAGAGGAGGTGGAGAGGAGGAGGAGAGGACTTTCAGGAAGACAACCAATTTTTCTTCTTGGAAATAAAATGCTTCTGGCATCACCTGCTGCTTATCATGTTGCAGTGACATCTAGTTTCTTCCCAGGACTAAAGAGCACAACCTTGACTCCAATAGGAGCTTAATTGCTATTAATCCTGTTAATTGAATTTGGCTCTCCTGTGCCACTTTAGCACTCTGACTGAAGGAGGGAAATTGAAAACAAGGAGACTGGGAAACAAGCTCAGCTGACCTAAGGTGTGTGACTCCTCCTGATATTATAAATATGTGCCCCATCCCCATTTAGGGGGAGGCTGGGTTGTTTGGAGAGCCACTGGTGCTGCACTAGGAAGAAGTGGATCCTGGCATAACTGGCTGTGAGGGATCTGCAGGCTAAATGTGAGTTCTTAAATTAAGTTGATTTTTAAGATGATAATGAGACTTGAGGTTGTAGGGATTGGCCTGCTTTTGTAGGGGTTTTTGTTTTAAATTTGGTGCGAGATTTATGATAGTTTATTTGGTTTCAAAACCAAGTGTTTGAGGGAAAGGTGTGTCTGCAAAGTTGTTTGTCAGAGCTGCATCTGCTCCTGAGGCAGAGAGGAGTTTGTTGTGTGCCAGCTTTTTAGGCAGCCCAGCAGTGCTGGCTCTTGTAGGGGTTTCTGTGCTCACCAACAACTCCCCCAGCAGGAGAGCAGTGTGGGCTCTTGAGAAACTTCACTTTGTTCTCATTCAGATTTGTTGTATTCTGCTTAAGGAAAGGTTTTTGAAAAGAGATGCTTTAGGCAATGAGTTTCATCCCTCTTATTTGTGTGGATTTTCTCTCTAACTTGAATTTTGTTTTGTAAACTGGTTTAAGTATTTGTCCTAGTGAATCCTTGGGTCTTTCATGTCTCAAATAGGACAAAGGTTAATGTACTGTTGGTTGAGGTCTTGGTGGCCAGTTAATGGAAAAGCAAATTTGGGCTTGAAATGGGCTTGGCAAGTAGATTTCTTGGGGAGGGTAATTCCATCTTCCAATGACTTTTATCAAAAAGAAGAGCAAGGTATTTGGTGCTAAGTTTGAGAACGTTTGAGATAGGCATTAGAGAATCTGCCTATCTGTTAAAAAACTTATTGTGGTGCATGTTAAGGGTCTGGTGAGTCCCTGAGGGCCCAAAGCCCTGCTGAGCTTGGTGGCTTTGCTTCATGTTTTGATTATGGCCTGAGCCAAGCTGCAAAGGGTGCTGTATCTTTGTGGGGTCAAGGTAAACCCCATAACTGTTATTTAAGGCATTTTGGGTTTGTGGGTGTGTCATGCAATTGCAGTATCCACATGCACATCTAATTGTGGTGTTTGAATAGGGTGGGGTGGTCTCCCTGCTCAATTCCAGGGTGTTTCCAAGCATCTTGGGCTTTTCTTCCTGTCCCAAAAAGGTGGTGAGAGATTCAGGAGTGGAAGTGATAATGTCAATGCTCAAGAAAGATACACAGGGTTTTCTGTTGAGGAGGAAGACAAAGCACTCTTGGAAATCATCTCTTGTCGTATCCCAGAGCTGGCATCTGCCTTTTCCTTCTTTCCTTGGCAAATAGCATCAGCAGGTGGTATTAAATCCCAGGTGTGGGATCGTGGACAGGCAGTGGATCACCCAGCAGCTCCATGTCCCAGACAGCCACAGGGGAAGGGCCTGATGAGCAGACAGGAATATGTGCAGAAAAGCTGCTGCTTTTTGGGGTCTGGCTTGCACGGGGGCTGTCACCAACGAGCTGGGAGGTGGCCTGGGGACCCCTGCGGGAGGGATGGGACAGGGACTGGGGGACAGCAGGTGGCACTGTGTGCTGTGAGCCAGCCCGGCGCTGTCCCTGCTCCCTGGGGTGCTCCTGTGGCTCCCCTGCCCCTTCGCAGCCCGTGCTGGAGCTGCAGCTGTGGCACCTCTCTGCAGAGGAAGGCAAACCTCCCTTCTGGAGGAGCTGCTGAGACTTGAGGTTTGTGCTCAGCCATCAATTCAAGGCATGTTCTGAATACCTGTTTAAAACAGTACATAGAGTGATTCTTGATGCTAAGAAAAGCCTTCCCTCGGGATGGTACTTCTATTCCAGATCCAGCAAGGCTCCTACCCCCGCTGCCTCTAATAACTGCAGTTAGAGAATTGCATTTCATCTGCCTGAAATTCTCCTGCCACTTAAGCGAGACGCTGGACTGATTTCAGCTCTTGCCAGTATTGATCTGGCTTTGCAGAGCTTTGTTTAAAGGTCACCTCTCTCCATCCAAAAGGCTTTGGGGTTCCTACACCTTCACAGGGTTTAGCCAGCAGTTTGGAACCTCGGGGTGAGTGCTAATGAGTAATTGTGAGCGGTTAGTGCTGAGCCACAGCCATTGGAAATGATGAGAAAAATGAACTAGTGCTTCCCTCTAAGCCCTGCAGTTGTGGGTTTTCCCTGCCACAGGAGGAGCAGGAGTCCCACCCTGGGTCAGTGGTGTTGCAAAAGCACAGAGGCTTTCACTCGCATGCTCTGAGGAGCCCTGGGGACAGAAATTGCTGCTGAGGTGAAAGGGAGCTGGGAGCAGCATCCCAGCCCTGCCTGGCCCGTCCCACAGCATCACAGGAAGAGTGGGAGCACTCCTGTGGCTCAGGCCCTTCTCCCCAGGCAGCAGCAGCATTCCTGGAGAGGTTATGATAAATGCAGCCAGCACTGACGGTGTGCAGCCCCTGTGCATTTGTGCACCCCATTCTCCCTCTGCACAGCCCTGCTGCCTCAGGGCTGTCGGGTTCAGGGTCTGTCCTTCCCCTCTCCTGAGCACCCCTGGAGCCTTTGGATTCTGGAGGCAAAGGAGTGCTCATGGGCTTAGATCTTCAACTAATAAATAGCTATTTCAGGTGATAAAGCACTGGTGTTTTTGCTGGTCTACATACACGATAGACCTGAATGTGGGTACTGTGCTCTCTGTTGGCAGTGTTTGAGTGAATCCTGGCTGATGTGGAGGATGGCTGAAAGGGAGCACCACTCCCAGTGACAGCTCTGCCATCCTGAGCGAGCTGCCACCACGCTGGTGTGATACCTGCTGACTTCCTGCAGCTTCCCAGTTGAAGGCCAGCTCCCTCTCCAGCTCCCTGTCTGTACCAATGCCTCAGAGGTTTGTAGGGTTCCCTAAACCAAGCTTTGCCTGAGCTGGAGGAAATAAGTGTGATTTAAAGTGCAGAATGAGCTGGGATGTTCTGCCCCAGTTTTTAGCAGAAGGTAAGCACTGCCAGCAGCTCTTGCCGTGCTTTGGCTGGCTGCCTACCTGTGGTCACATCAAAGTTTGTCCCCTTACTCTGGAACCATCCATGCTGAGCTCTGTTTTTTAGTGCAAGATGTAGGATTTTTCCTGGCTTATTAAAACCACTTACTCTGTGTGTGTGCCCCTGACTCTCCAGCTGGTCCTGGTGGCTGTGTCAGTGGCCTTCTCTGTCTCACTTGTCTCAGATAATTTTTCTTCCAGTTCATTGACTCACAATGAACAGAAAATGCTCCAAAAGCTGAATCTCATGAGGCAGGGAGAAAACTAAAGTTGCTTGATTTAGGTGCTGTGATTCCTGCAGCATTTGCTGTGTCTGAGGTGCACCCGTGTGTTCCTTTGATGGCCCCAGCCTGGGGCTGGGATTCAAGTGCAGACAGCCTTGGGACAGCACTCAACTCTCCTTCTCACTGATGGGCAAACAGATAAAAATAAAGATGCTCATCTCCTTTGGAGGGCAGTGAGAGGATTAATTGGTTAATGTTTGTGAAGTGCTTTGAAGTTGAAATAGGGCAGATTGGTGCTAACCTGGATTGCAAAAGCTCTGATGTGTCATAAGGAGGTAAAGACTGCACTGAAAAGGCTTTGGAAGCCTTAAAATTCCAGTCCTTTGGGTGTCAAGCATCTCACAGGCTGATCTGGTCGAAAATGGGGATTAGAGACAATGACAATTGCAACAGAGGCTTTTTCCTCCCCATTAGTCCTGGGCCAGCCTGCAGGGCCAGAGAGTGCTGCTCTCATGGGCAGCAGAGCACCCTGCTGGGCCCTGGGACAGAGCTGTGTGGCAAGAAGGGCTGGCACGTTTTGTGATGAGTGAAATCTGGTTCCGGGTTCAGCACTGGGGAAACCAGAGTTGAGTGAGGTTGAGCAAGACGGGCTTCTCCCGGGGAGGAGCATGGGAACCAGCGCACCCAAAGCAAGAATGTGTTTGGTGACCTGGGTCCAAGCCACGGCGGGTGGGGGCAGCCCTGCTGGAGCTGTGTTTAGCCTGGGTGTGTGTCCACCCACTGGTGCTTGCTCAACAGGCTGGAGGAGGAGGAGGAGGCCTGATGCAGGATGAGCCTGGTGAGGATTCCCAGGTGTGATGGGATGGCCAAGGGAAGAGGGAGCCTCCATGGGGTGGCCAGTGCTCTGCGTTTGGGGCAGAGCACTCCTGGGGTTGGTGTGTCAGCCCTCTGCATTGTCCATGTACTGCAGGGCATCCACACTGGAAGAAGGATTTCTCTCTTCCTTGTATAGTGGACAGAGCAAGGCTTTGTTTTGCAGTGTAAGCAGTGACAGAACCCAGCAGCAGAGCTGGCTGTCACACCCAGTGCTATCCCAAATGAGACCAGACTTGAAACTTTCGGGAAGGACAGATACTGTGCAGGTGGGTCAGCATTCACCTGCTACCTCTTATGGACCCTGTGGTCTACCTCCCATGGCACAAAGTTGCTGGGAGGCTGCTGGGTGTAGAACTGTGCAAGTCAAGCCCCTGCCATCCCATTTCTCTGCTGTTCATGGTCCCTGGCAATCAGACCACCTCCACACTCCTCCTGGCTTGGTGCCACTCATGATTCAGGGAGAAGTGGAGGCGGTGCTGGCCTTGGGGTGAGGAAGGTTGTGGTGGCAGCAAATGTGGAGGCAGAGTGAGCAGCGAGCTGTGGGTGAGCCTGGCTCCAGACCAGCAGCAGGAGCCGTGCCTGCCGTGGGGTGGTCGCTTGTGTGCATCCACATCCGTCTCAGCAAAGATGTTTGAAGGTTCCCTCTTCTCTGTCCCTGTGGGATTGGCTTTCCCAAGGTTTGGGTGCTACTGGGATGGGCGAACTCGTAGATCTCCAATGGGCATTTGGAACAAGGCAAGGGAAGAGCAGACCCCCAGAGCTGAGCTGCAGCCCTGTGTAACCTGTGGAGCAGCCAGACCCTCGTGGAGCAGCCTTTGGCAAGCAGATCAAGGGATCTGAGTGGGAGGGCACGAACAGCCTCCTAGGGAGGAGCTACCTGTCGGGGAAGGCTGGGGGGCAAGGTGGAGTCCTGGAGGAGGGTGCAGGTATCTTTCACTTTCATTGGCTCCTCCTGGGACTGTGAGCCAAGAAGGCAGCACCTGGTGCTTCCAGGGAGCCTCCTGTTGTCCCTTCCTGCCTGGCAGAGCAGGTGGGACCGCTCTGCCTGTGGCATGTGTGTGCTTGGTGGTTACCCGTGGTGGTTCTGCCCCATTCCTTTCCCCTGGGAAGGATCAAACTGCTGCTGCAGCCTTGCTATCCAAATGCCTTCGAGTGGGGAAGAGCCAGGGGACCTGTTTTACAAGGGTCAAACAGATGTAAATAGCTTTTCTACAAAGATTTCTGCTCCATTTCCCCCATCCCAAATGCTCTAACAGCCCCTGAGGAGGTTTTTCTTTGCTTTGGTTACTGTACCCCGCTGAGTACTCAGCCCACACAACCAGTTTTGGGCTCTCCAAGGTTTCTTAAAGAAAGCAGCCAAATGTTTGTTTTGTGGACACTCTTATAACGCATATGGGTTTTCCAAGGAGCAGCCAAAGGCAGGGGGGAGGGAGGAACCAAGAGGAACTCTTCATCTGGGTTGACTCATGCATCTTGCTTCAGCTGGGTTTATTATTCATCATGTACCCACTACTGCCTGGGGCCTGCTTAGCTCCATGCTCAAGAAATGGATTTTTTTTTTTTTCTGCTTAAACCACATCACTGAAATGCTGCTGAGCACTTGTTTGCTGTTGCTGTAAGTGCCTTCACTCCAGAGCTCTGGGACAAGGCAGGAGATAACTTACCTCTTCCTTCTTTCCTCTAGAAAAGGGTTTTGTTCCTGGACAGCCCAACACCACCCAGCCTGAGAGAGCTTTCCTTCCAGCAGGAAAGCTGTCATGCCAAGTCAAATGGCATGCAAATACGATGGTCTCATTTTTGTGTTTTTGTAACAACAGTTGAAAGCAAAAGGGTAAGACGGGGAGGCTGAATATTGCCTGCAAGTCTTCTTGTCCACAGCACTGGATGAAGGACGATTAAAGGCAAAACTAATCTTGACTGAAAATGAGGATTTCCCATGGAATGACAGCTCTGCTTTCTAGTGCTGCTCTGTTCTGTGAGTGTGCTCATTTGTGTGTGCACTGAGTCCCCTGTGCAGCCCCCAGCCCCTTCTCTGCAGGTCCTTGGTGCCAGCACGGCAGTGCTGCCCAGGGAGATGCTGCTGTTAAGGCAAGCCCACTATGCCCAATTAGAGAAAATCACCAGAACCACCACTTGGGCATTACTTTTGGTGTTGGAAGTTCCTGTGGAAGCAAAATCCAGTGATGACATGTTAGTCCTGGGAGACAGGAACCCTCAGAGATGCTGCTCTTAGGGAGGGTGGGCAAGGGGAAAAAGGATTTAAGACTTCCAGGGAAGCAGTGACACCTGATCTGCTGTTGTGAAGCTGAGCTATTAGAATTATGCTTTTTGGCCTGGGAATTCCTATCCGACTGAAAGCTTCCTGTTGCAGAAACCATGATGAATGAAGAGGGATGAAATTCTCAGCTGCAGCTGGGAGAAATGACAGTGCATTGTGAGCTCTCCCAGACCTTGAGCTGTTATCATAGAGCTCAGCAGATGAGTGTGAAATTATGAGGGGACAGTGAACTGAATCCCAGCTTCAGGCAGAGAAAAGAGCACCTTACCATGGCCACTGGCAAATCTCTCCTTTTTCTGTATCCCAGCTGATAAAAAAACCAGCCACTGCTCCAGGTCAGCCCCTTCAGGCTATGGGAAAAGTGTAAAGGTGTAAAACCCCTGAGAATTGATGGCTGGAGACCCAAATGCCACGTCTTTGTGTGCCCTGATGGAAGGGGCAGCAGCAGGGGCTCTGTGGTGGGAAGCTGAGCAGGCAGCACCTCCCCAGCCAGCTGTCGTTGTGACAGTGGGGCCTTAATTCCCAAGGTAAGTCCTAAACCAGAAGGAAGACAGTGATTAAAACCATGCTTTGGGGGGGTGTGAGATCCTGGGCTAGGACAGAGCAGCCTGCTGACAAAGGACAAGCTGCTTGTTTGCTTGCCACTAAAATCCTTATCCCCTGCTTGCTGAGTGTGCCCTGTTGTCTGCAACACAAATGACCCAGTTTGAATGGGAGTACTTAAATCTTTGAGCTATGCTGATGAAACATAAAAAATAACAACCTTAGACCATGCAGAGCATATTTTAATCTAAATTCACTTGGTTTGTGGAGTGCTGAGGTTAGAAGTGAAAAATGAAACCCATGATGGAGAAGCAGAGTTCACGGATGTCCTGAAGTTATTCAAGCATCTTGAGAGTTCTTTATCCAGGGCAGGGGCAAGACTTTGCCACATCCTTTTGTTTCTTGTAAGTTTTTTGTGCTTTTCAAAGCTGTCTTCAGTCTTAGTTTATTAATCCTGTTTGGTGCAGTGGTGCCACGGGAGCCGCTGGCGTGACGAGCTCTCAGTCTAATTTGAAACAAGATGTAACAAGGGAACACAACCCGGAGTGGGAGGCAGAGGGTGTAATGAGATCGCAGGTTTGATAGCCTCTGTGTTGCTCAACATGGTGTGCTTGGGCACCTTGTTTGCAAACTTGGGCCCCTTTTATAAGTTTTGGGGGAAAAATGCCAATCCAAAGGTCAGGATCAATGTGGGGAGAGTAAGTGTTGGTTCCAGCTTTGCCTGAATTATTGATTTGAGCTTCTAAACCAGTCTCACGAGAGATTGATGAGGTAGTAATTTTGGAGATGGATTAGTCCAGGAGAGGTGTGGTTTTTTTACACAAAGGGTTCAGTGGTGCTGCCACTGAAAGTTACAAAAAGAAGAGAAGTTACAAAAAACTTCAGAGCCTGCTGGTGCTGTTGAAGCAGTAACACCACATGATCCAAAAGTGAGCAAGAGCAGCCAAAGTAGGGAACTACAGCTCTGGGGAAATTTAAAGGTGAGGAGGGCAATGCACTGGTTTTAATGGGAACATGGGGAGTTATTAAAGGAAGGATGAGGGATCAGCAAGGATGGAGCTCATCAGCTGCCTTTAAAATGTAGGATGTGGGAAAACTGGGGGAAATGTGCTGGCATCTATCCCAGGCTGCTCTGATTTATTTTTAAATGAGGAATCTATCATTGTGAGATGTAAAGACATACAGCAGCTGTTCCCTGTGCAGGGATGTGAAAGTCCTTGGACATCCTGGGAGCCAAGTGAAAGTGAATCTTCCCTCTCTCACTCCCCATTCCTCCAGAGTAAAAGTTGATCAGCCCTTCCCTGCCAAAAGTGAAGTGCCAAGTGTTTCCCCTTGATTTATTCTGTTTATGATTAGTTTCCCTCTGCCCTTGCAGCTTAATCTGGTTCAAAATGTCTGCAATTACCCCGGTGCTGGGGATTTGGCCTTGGGATTTGGTGACTCATGTAGTTCCTCAGCCCTAGGCAGCCAAGCCAGCCAAAAGACCTTGTTAGCTTGGCCTGTGTTAATCTGGGAGCAGAGGTGTCTTTGGGAGATGGATTGCCTGTTACATGAGCTTCTTTGAGCTTCTTCAACTCACAAAGTGTACGAAGGTAAAAGTGAAATTGCAGGGGCAGGAGGAGTAAGGGAACCTTTGTTAGGAGAACTGGCACAGGGGGATGTGATGGGCTGTGGGGTCAGATCTGGGTATTTCTCCCCATCCTTGGTGCGAGGGCCAGGCTGGAGCTCAGGAAAAAAAGGAAAGTGTGTGGCTGTTGGTTGGCTACAGAGAGAAGGGGCTTTGTGGGAAGAGGAGACCATTGCTGGCTCTGCTTTGGCTCCCAAGTTCTGGCCCATCAGCTCCTGGGGATGTCAGGGTTCAGCTCTCCCAGGCACCATGCAAAGGGATTATTTCTACCACACATAAAAAGATTGCGGAGTTTGGCATCTGCTTTGAGGTTCTCGCTGCCAGGCTCAGTAAAGAGGCTTAGGAGTGCTAAAACCAGAGAAATAAATCTGCTGCACCTCTTATCGAAAATAATGGATAGTAGGCTTCAAAGGAAGAGGAGGAGTCTTTGTTTTGTAGCCTACTTATGTGTCCGGCCTGGCTGATTCTCACCCTCTGCACTGGTGTGCGGAAAATAAATAGAGCTGATATGTCTAGGAATAGATTTGGCGAGTGGGTGGGATGCCTCAGATGCCGGGGAGGCTCTTCAAAGAGGAAAGGCTGTCTCCACCTGGGCTGCTGCCGAGGGGCAGGGCTGTGGCTCACCAGGATTGCACGTGGCTGCCCGAGGGGCATTTTTATGGAGCAATCGTGGTAATTAGCAAGCACAAGTTTTTCCACGTACCAAACATTGTCGAGGGCAGTAATTCAGCCCTGTGCTTGTTATTGTAGTGAGTGTTGGGCAGGAGTGTCCTGGGAATTTGTCGCATCCCAAGTGGGGGGAGCCCATCAAAGTGTCCTCGAGTTGCTGATGTTGGCTTGCCACCCTGAAACAAAGGGCTGATGAAATAGTATTAGCCAAGCTGGTCGCTAATGAGGGCAAAAGAACATCTGGAGTCAGGTTTTGTTTATAGCTCTTTGTTTTGTCATTGTTAGGGAGACAGAAGAGGAAGTGTCACTCATGGTATAAATCATGACATCCAAACAAAGGGCTGACATCTGGGTGTGATTTTGGATTTCATGTCCTTGGAATCTCCTGAGGTTTAAAGCCCAAAATTTTAGCCTAAGATGCTGGCAATCCACCCTGTGTTCAAAAGATTAATGTCACTTCAGGACAGGGACAAAGAAGTCTAGGACTCTACACCAGGGCTGGCATGTGCTGAGACCTGACAATGCTCACTTCAACTCGGAGCTGTCTCCAGCTTGGGATAACTTGGGATAAGCCAGCACCTGGGTCTATGGCCAGCTGTGGATGTTGAGGGGAACAAAAACTAAATCTTCTCGTGATAAACCCCCTTCATGGGGTTCAGAGACTTGTCAGCCAGAGGCTGCATCTCCATCATCATGTTTAATAGCCACTGATGGTCCGGTCCATGAATTTGTTTAATTGACTTTTGACTCTCTTGATGTGTTTGGCATCCGCAACATCCTGGGGCGATGTGTTCCACCATGCAATTACATCTTATGGGGAGGGGAAAAAAAGACTTCCCTTTGTTTGTTTAAACCTGCTATATGATAATTTATTTAGTATCCATTAATTCTAGTGCTGTGTGAGTAATCCTGAACAGCAGCTACTCTTTATTTTCTGTGGGTTCCTCCTGATTTTGTGAACTGTCAGGAGCATATTCCCTCTACAGCCTGTTTTCCCCTGTGGGAGTGGCTGTGAGTTTAGACAAAAGCCTTTCCCATTTCTGCTCCACTCTGTGGCCAGGAGAGGTGTTCCCTGTGCCCTTTGTGTACCTCTAAATCCCTGTGATGATGATGATGAGGAAGGCCACAGTGCCACAGCTGGGCAGACCCAGCAATCATAAGGCAGCATGACAGAAATAATTTGTTTTTTCCACTCCATTTTTCCTAACAGTTCCTATCAGGTGCTAAACCTTCCTGATTGCTCCTCAGCAACGATGTGACATTTATTTGTGACCTCAGCCACAGAACTCCTTAATTCACCCCTGACAATGATGGTTACTGTGGAGCTGTAATGTGCAGGTAGAGCACAGCAAGATTTTCCTCCTCTCTCTCCATTTTTCAACACTGAAATCTCTCTGCCACTTTCTTGTCCAGCTGCTGTATCCTGAGTGACTTTTGGTTTTTCTCTCAATTGACTCGAAGCTTTGAACTCTCTTGAATCATTCCATTTGTCCCTTTGCTAATTGCCTTTTCATAGTCATTTACAAAAAGCTGAGCTGCAGAGATGCCTGTCAGGTCTCACCTCCCCTGGGAGAGCTGACCTCTTATTACTGCTTCCATTTTTAACTCAAAGAAACTCTTCCTTTACTTGATGGCACCTTACATTCTTGTAACTGGTTCGTTAGAAGGAGAAGTTTGTGGTGTCAAGAGGTGCTGTTGCTTACCCGCACTTGAGGGGACCCGGATGGCCTGATGAGGCAGGACTTGTCTCCCAGAAACCTGATGAGTCTTCCCCCAGTCTGTCCCTTTGCTCTGTGTGCTTTGTTACTCTGTTTATATGAGCTTTTCCCCCCGTTTCTCTCAAAGGGCACTATGGAGCCTGAGCTGGGTGATTGCACGTTTCAGCACCTTCAGCGCTGCTTGGGGGGGGATTTAATCCCTGACTGTGGCTCTGTGTTATCAGGATTTATCAGCTTATTGTGAATAAGTTAATTTAGCTTTTCTCTTCTGCTGTTATCTTCCTTGGAGGCTCCCTTAGCCCTGTGATCAAGGACTCTTCAATGTGTTTTCTTATTAGTGCTGTGGCTTGGAAAATTCTTCTCAGTCTTTGGAGTATTTTGGCACAGTTGCAGGCTTTAGATTTTAGTCTTGGCTATTACATTTTTTGCTGTTGGGACAGTGCTTCTCCTTAGTCTCATTTTACTGTTAATTGTCTCACTTTAAGCACACTAGCTTTTATTCTGATTTTTTTTCCCCCAAGAAGCAATATATGTTTACTCTAATGACTTCTTCAAATGGTCTTCCTACCTCCTGGGTGTGTTTTTCCTTAAGGGCCTTTCCTATTTAATTTTCTTTGAACAAGTGCCTGTCTGTTTAGGCAGTAGCCTCTTCAAGCTAAACTTACAGTAGCAGGTTTTCAAGGCTGCCCTCAAGATTTGTCAGTTTTAAGGTGCAAAAATACGCTTGAAATCAAATCCGCTGCTTCCTGGGTGCTGCTCAGGATGTGCTGGAGAGGCTCTTGTGTCAGAGGTCATAAATTACTGCTGGAGGGAGCAGTAACTTTCCATTTTAAGTGTAAACATGTTCCCTCCTGTCAGTGATCCCATCTGTACAGGGAGAGGGACATCTCCTGCTTGTGTTTGTCTCTGTATTATATCCATCACAGTCTCACTCATCTCCCTTAAGGTTTTGCTGTTCTTGGCCTGTTCTGGGTGGGTGGAGGATGGAATAACTCGAACACTGTCTGGGCATGGGATTGCAGTCCTAACAGTATCAACTATTTGTTGATACAGTTATCTCAGTTGAGCTCTTTGATAATCTCTCCTTTGATGCCCAGCTCCTCCACCTGCACAGCCTACTCTCATTCCTGTTGGATTTGTACCCACTCATTACCATGTTCTCCTGCTTATCTTCCCCCCCACCAGGTTTCCAAGGTGCTGGTTATGTTAATCACCCCATCTGAAACCAGGGCACTGCTGTTCCCTCACCTGGCCTTTGAGATTTGCTGGATAGAAATGCACACATGCTGTCCTGTCCCGTTCCCTCCCTGCAGCCCTGACGGGGCTGGCAGCTGTGCCTGCTGTTTCCCCCCTGACTGTTTTTGGCTTCTCTCCTATTCTTTTCTTCAAGGATACTACATTTTCATGACTTTTCCACTGGAGACTGCGTTTTCCCAAGCCCCACGTCTTGTCAAACCATTGGCTTTCCCACAATATTTAGTTTCAAAGGCCTTCTTTATGTGCCAGTAGCCTTGGTCTTTCTCATTTGGATTGAATATTTGTATCTTTACTGTACAGTATTCAAGCCTGTCTTCAGGGTACTACACTCTGCACCTTGGGCTGACCCTGGTTTTCATTATAGGACACTTGGGGAAGCATTTATGAGCATTTTATTGGGGTGGTCCTGGCCATGAGCTGAATGTTGCCTTCAAGATTGTTCTCTGTGCTGGTAGTGACCCTATAGACCTCACCAGGAGCTGTTCCCCAGCTCAGAGAAGTGAGAGCTGTGAGATCACCTCATCAGCATCCAGCACACAGCTGATGTTTTGCTGCTCAGTTGTCTGTTCCCATTGCACTGAGTAGGATGTCTGGAAAAGGCCTTTAGGTCCCCACGAAATGGGGAAAGACTGAGTAAATTATTCCCTTGGACAGTGCCATAATCACGTGTAAATACTTTGCCTTGTTTCTCTTCGGACCTTTTCAAGGGTGTTGCATTTGAGGGGTCCCACAAATCTCCAAGGAGAAGCTGCAGGGTTGTCTTTCACTCCTGAGCAGGACTTAACTCTTTGTCCTATGGCTCACTGGAAGGTGAATTCATGTCCCATTACTTAGGGATTCAAAATCCTCTCCATTATATTATTGGCACAAATTCATGATCCCTTGTGTAGAATGTGCTGTCACTTCTGGGTAATTCCACTAAATCACATAGTCTAAGCATCCCACACAAGGCGGAAACATAGCCCCATGGAATGAAAGTGTTTATTTTTGTGTGTGTGTCTGGGATGTTGCAGTGATTTGCAGTTGCTGTTGCAGTGATTTGCATCGTTTAAGTGAGGTATTTTGGGTTTATGTGAAATGTGGAATATAGAAGAGCTCAAGAATGGAGCAAAACATTCTATTTTGCCTGAAAAAAAAAAAAATTCTCCCTTCAAGTCTTTGGGTTTTTCTGGTAATTTTTTTCTGGAATTGATAATGATCAAAGTGAATCTTAGCACCAGTATAACCATGGTGCAGTGTATACCTGTTTGCTTAGGAGAAAATGTTAGAACTGAGGTTGCTCAGGCTTTTAAAGTATGGGAGACTTATTTGTTTGTTATTCATTAAATCTCCAGCCTGGAGATATGCTAATTATCTTAGATGTCAGTCTAATCTGCAAGAGGGCATCTTCAAAAGCATGTGGGAAAAGGGCACATGAATACGGTATTTTTTGATTCATTATTTGAAAACAAATAATAAAATCCATTTAATTCCTTGCTTTTGTAGACCTGGTGATGGGCATAGCACTTTGGGGGGTTTTAAAGCTGGGGCCAGAGGATTCTTTAGAATTAGTTCTTGTTATGCTCAGAGCAGTGATTTTTTTTTTTTTTCCTCTCCTTTTTGAACCACCTCTTTCAGCTTGTCGATTTCTTTGGTGCTTCCCAGGGAAGGTGCAATTCCTTAAAAGATAACCCAACCTAACTTCAGTAACTGTGCTATTACACAGCTGATGGAAGCTGCTTTTCTTTGTCACTGCTCACAAACCACGGAATGCTCTCCAGCGATTCCCAGACTCAGTTTTGGAGCAGAAAGCCACTGGATAAAGTGGTCTTGGCACAACATTCAGGCTAGACAGAAACTCTTTGAGTGCCCTGGGCAGACCCAGGCACCGTTAAGTGGCCACCCCTTGTTTCCAGCCTGGCTTTGCCTTTGGGTCCTGTTATTCCTCTGCCAGGCGGAGGAGCCCATTAGCTGTGATAGGCCAATCAAACAGCTCCTAATTGATCTAGTGATGTGGTTACTGGTGATGACAAGCAGATGAACTTGATGGCCCAGGAGGTCCTTTCCACTTTTGTGCCCCGTGGAGGCAGGACAGAGCTAATGCCGGAGTGGATCCTGTCCTACATCCTTGGAACCAGGCTCGTGGCATTTCCCGCTGTGCTTGGCAAAGCAGAGTGTGTCCCCTAAAGTCAGCCCTCCAGCCAACAGCACATGGGCCACACACGCACATGATGGATGCGAGACAAAAATAACATCTGGGCCCTCAGTGTTTGCCGTGTCTAATCCTGAGCCAGCGGTAGGAGGACAGATGTGGGCAGGCAGTAACTCGGGCAAGGATGAACCTCTGCAGTGAAGGCAGCTGGATGGAAGGACAGGCAGCAGCAGGGATTAAGGGAACGTGCAGCAGATTTAGAAAAGAAAAGGGCTCTGCAAGTACGGGAGACCTACCTGGCTACAAGCAAGGACCAAAGGGAATGAAGGGGGAATTCCTGAGGCAGCAGCTCGGTCTCTGCTCCCCAGCCCCAGGGCTGTCTGTCACTTGCTCAGTGCTGCAAAGGGGAGGTCTCTCTTTCTTTTTTTTTGTTCATGCTGAATGTGGAGTGTGTTCCCATTTGTACAGATGTGTTCACGTGCAACAGCTGGTGTGTGGCAGCCTCAGCTGCCTAAAAAGCTACAAATACAAGCTTTATGCAAATTTCCTCAATCCTATTCAGAAGGCACTGTTCCCGCAGCTGAAATGTTGGATTATGGCTTTATTTTCAGTTGTGAAACAAAGGGTAAATGCAATCCTGTCCCTGGAAGGGACCATAGATGGGCAGATTGCAATGGTCCACCAAGAAAGACTCTTTTCTGGTTCTTGTAGCATTATGGACAAACACCTGGAATATGTCCAGCTAAAACATTAGATGTTTTGGGACAAAGAGAATATCAAAAGGAGCTGAGCACCCCTGCTGCCTATTTGAAATTTTATTGGTTTGACCCTCCTGCCAGGCACTAACTGGTGATGAAAAGGGCTGGACCATGATCTAGATATTCCTTTAAAAAAATTGAAATAGCACTGATTCAGGTCTTTCCTGTCCTTGTTTCAAATCTGGGATGCTGTTGCCTGCCATGTGTCACTGCTGGTAGCCAATTTCCAAATCAGCCAGTGCTGGTGGACATGTTGATTCCCGCTGGTCATTACTCATTTGTGAGCTGATCTCCACCATTATCCTGGTGATTCAGCTCCAATGGGAAATGGGATGTTTATTGGGTTGGATGTGGGGGCACAGGCTTCTGTGCAGTGGGAAATGGTGTTTAAATGCAAGCAAAAAGCCCCAGGTAGTTAAATGTATCAAGGTAAACCTCAGGGTGAGCACCTTCCTGCTGCAGGGATAAGAGCTCCGTGTCACGAGTGTGATGTTTGTGTGCAGGGGAGGCTGTCCTGGCTGGAATCTCTCATGATGTCCCTGTGCTGCTGCCAGAAAGGGCCTGGCAAGCACTCCCTCACCAGCACAGGGATTGTTGGCTCAGTAGTGAGAGTACCAGCTGAAAATCAGGCACAAACCTGCAGGAGTTTGGTGACTGCAGACACATCCTCTGGAGTGTTTGACTGCAGCACAAGGGGGGGAGCAAGTTCCAGGTTCATGTTTGCATGAAACTTGAGTTTTGGTGTGAGAGTGAGGGCTGAATGGTGATGCTTTAAGTGCACTAGACCTCAAGTGACTCCCCAAAATACTGATGTGTTTCAGGTGATTTCTCTCTGCAGCATCAAGGGCTGTGCCATTATCTTTGATAAGGCTGAATTGTTCCTTCAGCAGCCAGAGTGATGCTATTGAATGTACTGATGCTGTTTGGCAAAATGCCTCCCATCCACAAAAAAAAAAATGTTTAAAGCTTTTTACGTCTTGTGTACAGGAACAACTGCCTCTTTGCCAGGTATTGCTCCATCACACAGGAAGGTTGTACAGTGACACAAAAATTATAGTTTTGGGTGCCTTGAGCAGATTCTGCTGCTTTCAGAATAACACCAGGGTCTTTGGACCAAATACAAATATTTATTACTTCTATGCTCTTCCCTACATTTTGTGGATACGGAAGAAGATCATCATAGGATGGTTTGGATTGGAAAGGACCTTAAATATAATCCAGTTCCACCCTCCTGCCATGGGCAGGGACACCTACTATCCCAGGTTGCTCTAAGCCCTTTCCAACCTGGCCTTGGACACTTCCAGGTATGGGGCAGCCATCCCTGGATGGCCTGTGCCGGTGTCTTGCCACTCTTATAGTGAAGTTTCTTCCTAATATCTAATTCAAACTGACCCTCTTCCAGGGTAAAGCCTTTCTTCCTTTGTCCTATCACTTCATGCTCTTGTAAGGAGTCTCTCTCCAGATTTCTTATTGCTCCTTTCAGGTCCTGGAAAAATCTAATGTATGGAAAAATCCATATTTCTCATGCAAACGTATTCAACTTTCAATTGCAGTAGCTTTTTAAAATTTTTTTTTAAATTTTTTTTTTTTTTTTTTTTTTTTTTTGTGAGAAAGATTGATGGTTTTCTTTGGAAACTCTCCCTTTTGGCTGGCAGTTCCAGTCACAATCCATGGCAGCAGATGCCTCAAGCAATGACACTGTGGTTTTCTATCACATACAGGTCCCAAAATGCCTTATTCTCAGTTACCCTCTACAGGGCAAGGAAATTTGGGATCTCCTCTTGCTGTGGACTCTTTCTGGAGGAGCAGCTGGAGCTTTGAGGGATCCCATGGGTGGCTCAGGGCGCCTGCCATGGGGCTGGCTGGGGGATCGGGCAGAGATCAGAGTTTCACAGCGCAATTAGGAGAGCGGGGTGTGGTGATACTTTAATCTGAGAGCAGCCACCACCCACACAGGGCATGCTTTTGGCCTTCTGCTGTCACTGCAGCCATGGGTACTGCCACTTAGGCCACCACACCCCTCGGCCAATTCCGGCCCTATGGAGCCTTTGCCGCTGATAAAACATAAATAATAATTTTGTGGAGGGAAAAATCACTGCATTCTCGTGGCTGGCTGTTCAGGTGGGGGTGGTGGGTGGGCATGAGGGTTGTTGGAGGGCATGGGAGGGCTCAGCCCTCACTGAGGTGGGCAGGTTGTTGGTACCCCTCGCTGGAGCAGCACAGAGAAGGTCCAGTGGCTGCACAAATGGGGCAGAGTTACACGAGTGTAACCCTCAGTGCTCTGGGCTCTCCAGGCACTCCCCTCACTTGCCCACAGCAAAATTATCTCAGGGCAGATTTTTTTTCTTCCTCTGTCGAAATTCTGCTGTTTCAGTAGCCTAGTGGCAGTCATTGTCTTTCACTTCCATGTGTGAGTTGAATCTGGAGTCAGAAGAATTTCTACTTTGTTCCCAAACAATGGGGCTGTGTCGTTTTGTGTGATGGCTCTGGCTTGTCAGCCGGTGTGCTGCGCTCTGCTCTTCGCTGCGGTCCCGCCTGGTGCTCAGCAGAGGCTGGAGAATACCCACAGCGGATCCTGGCAGTTGTGCAATGCTACACACGAAGTAAAACTCCTTTCTAACCCCTGCAGGCGATCAGTTTACACCCTGAATGATGAGATTTTGATTACCCTTATCTAAGCTACAAATACTGTAAGGGAGGTGAAATGAGCTGGCTCTGGGAAGGACTATCACAGCTCAGATCTTGGTGGCCTTTGGAAGCTCCCAGAGCTTGGCAGCTCCCGGGGATGTCATGGTGCTTTGCCATGGGAAGTCCTTTCAGTGTGCAGATGTTACTTGCTGAGGCCTTGTAGATCAAACCCCAGCTCCTGCCATCTCCAGCCTGGCAATTTTCAATGAGCAAAAACCGCCCAGGAGAGTGTTGACAGCAGGAATGGCAGCTGCTTCCTCAGAGTCGGCAGGGAGAGCCTCTTGCCTCAATGCTGGATCTCCCTCTGAATGCAGAGACCAGTTCCAGCATCCCCAGCCCCACATGACATCAGTTGCAGCTTGAGGAGCGGCTTTGCTCTCCCGGCGAGCTCATTTTCCCAGGACAGCTTTATTCTTCTGTGAACAAAAGCTGCTGAGCTGCAGGGAAGCTCCTGGCTGGAAGGTGGGTCCTTTCCACAGCCAGACTGAGGGCTGGAATGAGACTGGATCCTGTGTTGAACGCTCAGATGCATCTCTCCTCTGGGCTCCTCTGTCTCATGTTTCACATCTAGAAGAAAAGTACATTTAAAAAAATTCAATGCAGCTTTAAGCCAGAGCTGCTTGTACTCCCCAGCCTGATTGGAGGGAAGGAGAACTGATAAGTTAATCAGTTTTCAAGGTCAGAAGGGATCAATAGGACCAGTCAGTATGGTGTGCTGTGCAAACCAGAGCCCAGACACAGCAGCAGTTCTGAAGCAGGTCTGCCTGGGGGACAGCACAATTGTTTTGTCTCCTGGGAGGATCTCTGGCACGGCAGGCTTGAGCTCCAACATAAGATCAGGGATGAATAGACTGAATTAGGTGTGACCCAGAGGATAATGCAGCATTCTGCATCTTAATACATCCATCTGTGAAATGCAAATAATAATAGGGGAACCCTATAGGGATTCATTAGTCCTTTGAAGATGGCATGTGTTACATGCTATTATTGTGATCTTCCCAAGTTGGCCTCATCCCTGCCTTTTGGACCTACACCTCTCACTGTTGCTCACTTCCTGATTCATTTCCCCCTCCTCCCTGGCACTGTCAAGCCAAATCATCAGTGGCAAAGGCCTGTCCAGGCCAGTCAGCCACATGTCATGGTGGCTCATGGCCTGGGAAGGGTTGCAAAGATGGGGCTCATGCTCTGATTCCAGCACAGGGGGCTGGACATGGCTGCTGTGACATTGCAGGTGTAACAAGGACACCCAGGAGCTTTCTGTGCTGAAGGCTGTCCAAGGGGTTAGTATGTGGTCAGTCCATAAGCCAAGATGCTTTTTGTGACTTTCAGATCAGAGTTAAAAAGGTGGATTTGGGTAGGAAAGGAAACCTGGTGACTTAGGAGACGCTGGGTCCAGAGGAGGTTGCACCAGATGCTGGATTTAAGGGAAATTCTAAAATGCTCTCAGTGCACAGAGATTTGTCAAGCAATTATTCAAAATTAAGTTCATCCACTTTGTCTCCTTTTGGTAGAGTAAGTTCACTTGACACAGATTTTTTTTTTTAATGTTTTTTATTCTTCAGTAAGGATTTGCTCTGCTCTGGATGTGTTTCTGAAATGCATTTTACTAGGGCTTTGTGGATGCATAGCATTCACTGTGCACTTGACTCTCAGAAGTGGACAAAATCAGGAAATTCTCATAATTCCTGTCCTGGTCTCTAGCAGTTCCTCCTCCTTGGTGAGCTGCCAGAGTAGGAGGCTGCTCCAGGATGGAGTTAACACCTGCAGGATTTTCAGGGATGCAGCCAGGGGCTGTGACCTGCTAGCAGCTGGGCTGCACACACAACACCACGCTGGGAGCTCAGCAGCCTCTGGGGAAAGACTTTTTATTGTGTCACACTGCTGGGGCTCTGCTTTGGGCTCAGGAGACTTTCCTGGCTGAAGAGAAGAGACTGTGGTGGCTCTGGGTACCTGCAGTGACAGTGGGATTGCAGGATGACCAAGCCTTGTTTCCCTGGAGATCTGGGCAGCAGCAGAGGGTACAAATGGGAGCTCTGGGACATGTGGCTGTTGCAGCCCAGAAACTCCAACTCAGTTCCATCAGCTTGGGTTCGCTGGCTTCTTGGCTGATCAGCCCGTGGATTTTGGTCTTGGAAGAGCAGGCAAAGCTTTGTCCGGCATCATAAATCTTGTTCTTGCATGGGATGTGTGGATGAGGAACCTGCTAAGCTCTGCTGAGGTGGGTGAGACTTGTAGCTCTTCTTGCAGCAGAGTCTGGCCCAGGGTGGGTGAACAACTGAGTGTCTTGGGCAGGAAACCATCCTGTGTCCCTCAAATCCCTCTTTTTGGAATGCCTCATTCTTTTGGAATGCCTCATTCTGGAGTTATAAGAGGGTGGGTTTGTGTTGGGTATTAACAAGAAACTCTTCCCTGTGAGGATGGTGAGATGCTGGCACAGGGTGTCCAGAGCAGCTGTGGCTGCCCCATTCCTGGCAGTGCCCAAGGCCAGGCTGGATGGGACTGGGAGCAGCCTGGGACAGTGGAAGGTGTCCCTGTCCATGGCAGGGGTTTGGAATGAGATGAACTTTAAGGTCCCTCCCCACCCAAACCATTCTGTGATTCGATGAACTCATGAAACTGCTGAAGTTGAAAGCTCTGTATTCAGCTTTGGCCGCAAAGCAGAATACCATTTACTGTTTCCTTTGTTAAACATGCCAAACAATTCTGTCTCTTCCCTTTTCTCCCTGAGGATCTCTAGGTTGGAGAGGGACATAGTGGTCAGCTGGAAAAGAAAGCAGTGTGAATATTTTAGAGAAATTAAGTGTTGAGCAGCATTGCTGATGGGGTTCCTCAGAAGAAGAGAGATGGTGGGAGGTAAAAATTGCATCCATCAGGACAGAGAAGTACATATGTGGTGGGAATAGAGGCTTGTCTGCAGTTTTATGAGGGCAAACAGTGCTGTGGAAGAGACTGGCACTGCCGCCAGAGAAAAAGTGGGTGGAGCATGGGCTGCAGATCCTCATCAGGGCTTTTTGTCCCACTGTGTGGTGGCTTTGGGGGCCTGACCCAAAACACTGCCTTGCTCTGGGGTGGGACTGGGACAACGCAACTCGTGTCCTCAAGCATTTAGGGCAACTTCAGAGCTGCTTGGGCTGCAGGCTGGCATTCAAGCAGTGAGGAGCCACCAAAGCACAGATGGTTTAACAAAACCCACAAACCCAACCAAAAAAATCCCCAAGCAAACCCTCCCTCCACTGCCTTAAAAAAAAAAAAATCCCAAATCAAAACATCCTAAAAAACCCCAAACCAAACAACACCCCCACCATCACTATCCCAACCAATTATGCTGCTGGGAAGCTTTTCCCTGGTAAAAATATCCCTAAGTGATGCTAAACCCATTAGGAAGGAGGTGATCTTGCCTGCAGAACAGTGCCATGTCACTAATGGGAAGAAAAACAACTTCCTGAGTGGACAAGGCTTCTCAATTATTTTCCCTCTGTCTATAGATATATTTCTGTGCAGGCACAGAGTGTGAGGGAATGAAATATGGGAACATCAGAAAAGGGGAGAATGGCTATAGGAAAAAAGAGTGTGATGTTCATCACTAATTAGGGTATGAATCATTTGGCTGCTTATTGGACTCCCTTCTCATTCTCCTTGGGGCCCTGGAGAGGGAAGAGGTGAATGCCCACCATGGCTGTGTCCTGCCTGCCACGGGGCTGGCACAGCTTGCTGGCTGCAGGATATCATCCCAGCCTTTTGGGCTTTCAGCTGCCAAGGGGTTCCCTAAATTTCATATTATGCTTCTATTTCCTCTTGCGTTTTCCTAGTTGCTCCTTCATGATTATTTTTATCCTGATTCCTGTTTTCATAGCAGAATGTGGTGAAAAATAGACCCAGTGAGAGCTGTCCTACCAGGCACAGCGTCGTTATATGCTGTTTACTTTTCCAAATTTTTTGACTGAGACGTGAACAAAAGATACCTTTGTAGTATCTCTTCTTGCCCTCATCTGCTTTCCTCAGTGACATTTTACTCTCCAGCTGTTTGTTATATATTTGTAAATTAAGATTAGCTAGGTGCTGTGCTAAAAATCTATTAATAAAGCATCGGGATCATCTCTCTTCCAGATCCAATCCCGTGGGAAATAAATTCCTAAGGGAATTAATGGGCTGTCTGGATTCCAGTGCAGGATTGAGACTTCACGGTGTGGATGGATCAATGCAGTGTAAATCGATCAATACAGGCAATCAAGTGAGTCAGGCAAGGTTTATGCTTAATGCACTCCTGCTGTCATTCCTCATTGTGCCCAGGTTTGTGTAACTCAAGCACACACAAGCAAATCCTCCAAACCATATGGCTTTGCTGGGTCCTCTCCATCCCTTCACATTTCATACCATTGCTGGGTTTTTTTTAGGAGGTTGTAGTTGTGCAGCAGTAATTAGGCTGGGAATCCTTTTTATTTATTTTCCCTCTTGAATTTTATTACTGAGTGTGGGTCCGGTTTTGGTACCGAGGTGTGTTTGGGCTGTTCTGAGTTTCTCCCACACGGTGTGGGTGTAATTGGTGGACAGGTGGGAATATGAGTGAGATGGGGTGGTCACAAGGACAGTGTGGGGTCAGCGCCTGTCTCTCCCTCTCCTTTTCCTTGTCACCCTGCACTGCCAGGCTGGGACCTGCTCTCACCTGGCCAGTCTGACCTGACTTGGCACCCACTCTGCTTCCTTCAGGAACAGGGCAGTCAGCCAGCTGTCTTAAATCAGGGAATGGGTTTCATTTCTCTTTAGGATTAGAACTTTTGGAGGAAAATAAAATTTTAAGAACAAAACCCTTTTTAAAAATGTGCTTCCCCTTCCCAAACCCTCCCACCTCATGGCTGACTCATGGGCAGACACTTCAGTAACAAATAGCATCTTTTGTTTTTTTGTCCTTCAGATAGATTTCCAAGCTCTAACCACTTTTAAACTATCATACACTCTTCCCCCC
>VWZN01021728.1:26741-94286 GCA_013396955.1 Regulus satrapa | reverse complement strand
CCCCCCCCCCTTCCAATTCTCCCAAGGATTTACTAACACATGCTCTGTCAGCTTAGTTTTCCTCTCTTCCTGTTGGCCTCCCCTCCAATTCCACGCCCAAATACGCATACAGAAATTATCTCATGATTCAGGACAATGCACAGCTCTTCAGATCTGCCATGAACCATCTGCATGACCCTGGGCACTTTGCTACTGTATTGCAAACTCTCCACTGTGAACCTGCCCATGATTTCATTTTGAGTTGAAAAGAAACGTTAGGGCTGACCACACTGCAAATTAGGGCTGTGCTGGCTTGGCTTAGGCTCCACTTGTGAACACGAGCAACTGGTCTGATCTGAGAAACGTGTGGCAGCAATTTATTACAAGGATTTATACTGAGCTCTGCTGGCCTGTCTGGCCAGGCACATATGTCATGCAGAAGTATGTTTTCTTCCTCAGATGGTGCTGATCTGCCTCTCTGCACAGCCACAGCCTGTGCTCGAGCCCCTCATTGCTCTGGCTTGCTTGACTGACTCATTTATCCACCCCTTTCAAACCTTGCAAATGACTTTTCTCTCCAAATTCTTCTCTTTTCACTGGAGACAAGGCACACAGCTTCTTCCCACGTAAATCACATTCCAAAACTTTGATGTCATCTTTATTTTTCCTCTCTGGAGACTCCTGAGAAACCCTGCACAGGATGATTACTTTCATCTTATCTCTTCTTTGGGAAAGACTGGAGCAGGGCTGGCTTGCTGGACCTTTTAGCATCAATAACAACACACCTCAAAGAGCAGCATCTATAATGGTCTGCCAGGTCCCACCTGGGCTGAGGAAAGGTTTTCATTAATAACGTTGCAATTTTTTTTTTCCTGAAGACGACTGGGAGAAACAGGATTTGGCAGTATGGTTTTATCATTAGCACAGCTGCTATGAGAACTGTAGCATCAAACCCAAAGAATTTCAACAGAGCCTCAAACTTGATATTTTTTAAATGTTTCCTGGATGTCTACTCTTTAGGTTCATATTGAGGTGCTTTTTAATAAAGCAGACTGAGTTCCAGAGGTTTGAGTGGCCTGGCCTTCCCGTTGCTGCTTCTGCAGCCAGGTTATTAAAACAAAACCCTTTCAGCTCTTTTGTTGAGATATGAAAGGGTAGTTGTGGTGTGGTGGCTGGAGTCCCACTGTCTTATGAGCCCCCCTGAGGATGGCAAGAATCCCTCTGGCTGTGTGGGGCATCTGAAGTGATCTATTTATAATTTTCTTACCTTGACAAAATGCAGGGAGTGACTCAAATATGTCTCATCCTTATGGAAATTAATTGTGTTAATGGGATCATTAGAATTTAGAGTAGTGTCAACAAACTGGTTTTTGCAGCTAATGATGGTTCTCAGGCAGGTTATGTCATAAGGAAGGCGGAGAGCCTGGTCATCTATATATATGTGATCAGCCCTGAGCCCTTTCTTTGGGTTTCATTGAGCAATGCTCTAGTAGAGTCAACGTAGGCAAACAGCTGCCACCACCCTCACCATGAAAATAGAAGGTGCCTCGGTGGTCCTTGCTCTGGCATTTTTCTGCTTCTTCTCAGGTTAGTAACTTGTGATGTTCTCTGTGCTGGAATCTGGGACTGGCAGAGGACTCAGCCTGGGAGTGCCCATAGAGAGAGAGAGAATTAAAGAGCCCTGGTATTTTAAAAAGCATGGTGGGTTATAGCAGAAAACCACCATTTTTTTGCTGTGTTGGTTTGATATGACATGTGTTGTTAACTACTCTTTCTTTCTTATGTGGCAATAGTGAAGTTTTATTGGTAGATGAAAGCATCTATTTTAAATACAATTACCAGTTTAAGAAAAAAACCAATCCAAACCCCCATTTGTCTAAATGGAAGAATACCAATTTCTGACCAGACTGAATTCTTCCATAAAAAGCCCAACTTTGAACAAAAATGTAATACAATTTTTTGTAAATTCAAAAAAATGGTAATGTCTTGTCAACACTTGCTAAGGAAGGCATTTTCACATGGCTGCAGTAATTTGGCTACAATAGATAGACTTCAGCAGGAGTTAGGTTTGAAGCAATGGTCTTTCAATTTCCTGCCAGTTTCTATTGAAAAGTGCTAATGGAAGATTTCTTGACAGTTCCTTACAATGCCATTGATGATGCAAAGGAGGATGAAACATATTATACCAGCTTTAAGTGGCTTAATAAAAAGAAATAGGTATCAGCTACTCACCTGCTGACTCATTTATTAATTTGATAATTTGTGTGAAGTACTGCAAATGGAATGGGCCTTGAAAAGGAATTTGTCATTTTGGACAAACAACAAAGGCCTAGCATCCCAATTGTAAGGGATGGTGAAGAATGCCAAAAATGTTTGTGTGAGTTTGCTGCAACTACCAAGGCAGAGGTATAGAATAATGGAGAGACAGTGACTGAACCATCTTTGGAACTTGGATTTTAAGCCTGAGAAAAGTAACACAGTAAGGAAGGGGCACAAAGACACACACAAAAAAAATGGATGTGATGTTGCATTTGAATGACAAAAAGTGCAATGTTCCAGAAAGGACTGGGCATTAGAGAATTTCTATATCAGTGTGAAATAATGTATTGGATTAGCTTTTATCAAGAGGCATTTGGGTGGATTAGGAAACTGCATCGAGTATTTTAATTAAATGCCTTTGCTTTAAAATTTCCTTTCAAAGATTTTTGTATGGTTTCATTGTTGGTTTTTCTGTCGCAGATGTTGCCAGTCAAGCTTCGATTAAGGCGAGTCCAACTTTTCTATTCTGATTCTCCCTTTGTTTTGCCAACTTACACTGCTTAATGCATTCTCTGAGCAAAGTCCGTTTAGATGCACTATACTTAGATATTATAATGCTTTTTCAGTGGTGGAAAAAGCAGTGAATCTCTCCATATTTAGAGGCAACACTTAGGTAATACGGCAGTGTCTCCAGCTGACAGCGTGTGTTTGGTGCATGATGCTGAAAACATATCCAAACAGCTCTGGGCTGGAAGTCTCATGAAGTGATTTTAGAAACGGCATAAATTATATTTTTAATGCTATTTTAGAATGTAGCTTCTCATCCAGCAGAAATCCCTGCTTCTGATAATTTCTGAGTTTCATAATTAAAAGAATTAAGGCAAGTCCTTTGAGTCTCAGAAAATAATTTGATTCAATGACTTGGAAGTCAGTTCCATTCATGTTTTAATCAAGCTAGCTTGTCTCCTTGGTAAAGATCCATTTGGGAAACACAGTAGCCAAAAATAACTAAATGGTTCATTGCTTCTCCCTGGTCCGCATCTCAGCTATCCGGCCGAAGATGCAATGGGCTGCTGCAACACTGCACAATATTACTGCTCTGCTTCCTCAGGGGGTTGTGCTTTTCTGTGCTTGTCTTGCACGTGAATGGCTTTTCAGTCACTCTGGCCCGTTCGTTCCTCTTGCATCCCTCTGGCACTTCCAGGGCTGTATTTTCTGCTCTTGGCTAACTTTATAACGTGCAGTCCGCTGCTGTAGCGGGTAGCAATTTGCAGCTGTGTGTAAATTAAATGTATTCCTTAAATATATACTCCTTTACCCATGATTAATGGTTCTTGCAATGGGTTTTGAACTTTCTCGTTGTCTTTTCTGCCTCGGGAGCCACGAGCAGGGCTCTGGGTGCAGCCTGTGCCACGTGTGGTGTGTGGCCAGGGATGGGCAGGAGGAGCGTGGTTTGTGTGAGCAAACTGGTGCTGCTGAGAGCCTGCAGCACACCCCAAAAAGATTCAGTGTCAACAAACATTCTCGGTATTCTGCTGGGAGCCTCCACTGATGGCCCTCCTCTGTGCTTTTCAGAACGAATGCAGGAAATTTTGGTCCCTTCTGCGCAGCGGGAAGTTTTCCTGTCCCACCACCAAGGAGCCCTTCAGCAGCCCAAATAACAAAGGAGACCTCAACAAGTGCATGATGTGCCAAAGGCTGCTGTGAGTATCAGCTGCCTGCTGGTTCCAGTGGCAGCCCTGTCCACCCACAGCATTGTCCTCCCCTCCCATAGCAGGGAGCCAACTCTCAGGAGGTTCCGTGCCATAAAGTTGTTGTCCCTGGCCAGCCAGACCAGTTTGGGGTTCTTCAGCAAACCTGTGAACCCGGTAGCTCTCACCAGCTCATCACATGGTGGGGGCTCACCCCAGAGCGTGAGGAACAAATGCAGAGTGAAAACATAGATTAATTTCTTGTTTCTATAGACGGTGTTTCTTAGGATGGAGAGAGCTGGATATTAGGCAGGGAGAAAGGATGGCACGATGCCCCCAGTGCAGAGATGTTAAACACCCTGGACGTGTGTCAGGGAGCTGAGCCCTGCTGCTGCCTTGTGCAATGGGGAGGTGGGGTCGGCCGGTCTGGCCTTTAATCACCCCCTGGTTTGGCTTTGTGTCCGAGCACTGCACGCTGCCCTGTCACTCACGCCTCCCTTTCTTGCAGGGAAAGAGACTCAAGAAACAAAGGGAGCGGTGGAGAGTCGGACAGGAATGTGAACTCCTTGGGAAAGGTGAGGTGAAACATCGCTGCCGAAGCCAGTTTTATTGGTGATGGCATCGCGTCTGCTGCCTCTGACCCGCTGCCCAGGGCGCTTCCTCGTCTGCAGCGTGGGAAAGGGCCCTGCAATGGGAGCAGGGCAAACATGCCCAGCCTTGGGAAGAGTCTGAGCCTTTGTGCCATCCACCGGCATAAAAGAAACCAAAACTCCTGGCGGCTCCTCCCAGGCAATCACGGCACCCCTGGTGTGTGCCTGACCCAGAGCCCTGGCTGAGGAGGATGCCTGCCTGTTTATAAGGCACACCATTGGCATCTGGGGAATATTTAATAGCAAGGTTGGCGCATGTGAGCTCTGACTAGGGCAGGGTGTGGGAACGGACCGCCTCTAATTGTCCCTTGTTTATCTGGTTGATGCACCTGGCTGGTTTCTTTTAGCCGTAGCTGTTTTTCTAGATAGCAGGTCTTTATGTGGAGGGAGCTGTCCTTTTAGCCTTGGGTTTTTTTTTCTAGATGGGAGCAAATTGGTTTCTATCAGATAGTGTAGGGTTGTGGTGATTGATTTATTTATTTTTTACATCTGGTTAAGCAGGGTCGCTTTCTAGCCCTTGTGTGTCTGGACAAATTAAAGGCTTTGTAAGGCATAGCTGTCCTAAGGGAGATCTATTTTTTAGACATCTGACTTGCCAAAGTGTGGTCCAGAAGGCAGAAGGACAGTTTTACAGCATCAGGAAGAGACCTACACTGAATTTCTTTGTTAAGCCATAGATTTTCTGTCTGGCTTTTGGCAAGTAATTTTCTAGGCTTGACTTCCCCATCTGCAGAGCTGGGATAAGCTATCAAGCCATCTCCTCTACACGGTGTGAGAGGAAGAAATGTATTACAGATCACATAACAGATAAGGTTGCAAGTGCTGCGTAAATGAACCTGAAGACCTCGCATGTTCCATGTATTTCTTATGCTCCAGACTTGCCCTGAAAGTTATAGGAAAGCTGTTCAGAGGAAAGTAAAGGCCAGGCTGAAATGCTTAAGCAGGCTTTGCTACAAAAGCCTTTTGTGAAAGAGAGTGCTTTGTTTCAATTAACACATACCATCATGTGAAGTGGAAGGCAAAAGCACACACCTCTTATTCTCTGGTACCTGGCAATAGGAGGTGTTCAAGGATTATCTATTTTTTTTAATGCCTGCAGCATTTTTTTTTTTTTTTACTGTGTGTAGATTGTAAAAGTCTTTAAATTTAGTTGCGCGTTCTCTCACGAGAGATGGGAAAACTGACTTTCTCATTTAAAATTCACTGAAATTGTGGCTTTTATATTTAGAGCAGGGCTTAGGTCCTTCAGGCAGGCTCTTGCATGTGTTATCTATTAGAAATAGCAACAAGGCTACCTTGGATGTCAAAGACAAATCTGCTCATCTAAACATACGGATTTACTTGTTTTATTCTGCGTGTTACGGTTTTCCACCGAGTTACGCCTCAAGGAAGCGCAGCAACGTTTGAAATGTAATTCACTGGGTGGATAATCCTTTGTGGATTTGTGGGAGATGTGCCTCTCTGTCAGCATATCCATGTCAACCCCTGCTTTTGGTGTTTGCACAGGATGAGTGCCGGGAGTTCCGGGATCTGTTCAAGAGAGGGAAACTTTCCTGCACCAGGGAAAACGACCCTGTCCGGGACGCCTCTGGGAAGCAGCACAGCAATAAGTGCATCATGTGTGCAGAGAAGTTGTGAGTAAAGGAAAGGACTGTGGGAACCCTCTCCTCCCTGGAGCACCCTGGTATTCACTTTCTCATCTCTCTTCTCTTCCAGCAAAAGGGAGAACGAGCGGAAGTTATCTAAAAACAGACAAGGAAAAGATAAGGTGAGATTAAAGTATTAGGCAGGTCAATATGGAACTTTATTGGATTTTCACCCAAGACAGAGAAAAGGGAATGTTGTTCTGCTTCGTTGCTCTTTCTGCTCTGACTTAATTTTGAGATCCTTATCCTATCCTTACCCTCTTTATTTCTTATTCATGCTCTTGAATCCCTCAAGTGAACAATGTGTGTCTGAGTATTATTGTCTGCCCCTCTGACCTGTGGATCTAGGGACAGACAAATCCTGACAGAGCAAGAAGCCAGGTGGGCTGTGCTCTCCCAGATTTCAGTTCGTGGGTGGAGAGATCAGCTCTGCTGAGGCTGCTAATTAGGTGGAAAAGAAAAATGTGTGAAAAGCCCTAAATCTTAACTCTGCACAGTTAAGAGATCATTGTGTTCTGGGAAATGGCAGCCCTGCACTATCTCCAGGCCTTCGACTCAGTTTTAGGTGGGTTTTTTTTTTGGTTTTTTTTTTTTTTTTGGGTTGGAAACTTCGTTCTTATGGAGCTGGGATTTGCCACTTTTCCCTGGCATGCTGCAGCCACCATGTTGCTGTGCACTGATGCTTTCCTGGCAAAAGCAGCCCAGTAAAGGGGAGAATAGTTGTTTTCCACCACTTTCCTCTTGATTCCTGCCATGGCAGGGACTGGTGCGGCCCCCTTAAGCTTCAGTCTTGGGGATAATCCTGTTTTAGTGCTTTTTCTAATGACTTTGGCACCAAAAAATAGAAGTGTAAGTGAAATTTGCTGATGGCAAAGCTGGGAGGGAGTATCAGCAGAGAAGGATCAGCAGATCACTCAAGACTAATTGGATAGTGCTGAGGCCTGGAGTAATAGAAACAAGATAAAATGTAATGGCAGTGCAAGATCACACAGTCTGTGATTAACAAGAATTCCTACTCATTGGCTAAAAGTGACAAAGGATAAGAAAGCCCTGCATTTATTAGTGGGTCAGGGATGTGACAGGCCATGAAAAAGGCAAATGCACGATTTGGATGTACTCAGTGAGATTTTTGCAGCAGAGGTCAGGCCTGAACAGGGCTCTGGAAATGCTGGCTCAAAGAGAAAATGTTTGAGAGAGGCTGTTAGGGGAAGACAGATCCATCTGCAGAGGATTGGGCTGGTCCCAGGGAACAAGGAGAGCTTTCCTGGGCTTGTTGGGAAGGGAAAGCATTGCCTGAAGGTGGCACAGGGGTGTGAGCTGGTGGTGGGGAGAAGCAGCAAGGCTTGTGGGGAGCCCCTCTAGAGCAGGTGCAACTCTTATTTCTGATGGGACAAAGCTTTATGGCTGTTGGAATGGCAGGAGAGGCTCATCCAGGGCCAGATCATCTCTGCTACCTGTGCCTGGGGTGGCTCTAGGGCAATGTGGGGCTTGGCCAGCATTACCCTGTGGGAAAGCTGAGGAGATGGAGGCTGGGGTGCCCTGGATGGGATGCAGAACAACACTGGGGAAACCTTCCTCTGGCAGAGAGGAGGAGTTATTGTAAACTTCTGAGGAAAGTACAGGGTGAGGCCAGTGACCTGCCAAGGACCTTCATGCAATCTAGAAAAACTGTGTACAAAATGGGCAGAAAATTGTGAGTGTTAAAATAGTTTTTTAAAAAGAAAAGGATAAGCAGAAGTCACTTCCTTATCCTGTGTACTTTGGAACTGCCTATTGCAGTGTGTGGAATAGTTGAAATTAGGGGGACTGAATGTTTCCATCTGTGTTACATAACAGGGGCAGGTTAACACAGTTTCTGCACAGCAGTTTTGAACAAGGAACAAATTAATCATCCACTCTCCAAACAACCTTCCTGAGCTCGTGGGCTATTAAGTGTGTTTGCATTATGCTTTTATGTTTTAACTGCTGCTTCTTGATTGACATGTCCCAAACTGTGGCTGGTTTGGAGGATCCTACGCGCTTTGTAAAGAGAATTATCTTGAGCTACAATCTGGGAAAAGGCTGTAGCTGTGTATTAAGGATGTTGGGAGAAAAGGGAGTGACTTCATTGCCGTATCGGTCACATCACTGGCATGCTTTGGATAGCCCAGCCAGGAGAATAATAATTAGTGGGACCATACTAGAAAACTCCCAACACGTGCTGTGCAGGCAGAAGGACCCGGAATTTTTTGTGACTCACGCCTCTGTTTATATGCTAAGTGGCTGGTACTGCACACCCTCTTCTCTCACCCCCACCCAGGCTCTCCTGGGATCCATTTGTGATGGTTCCATGCTTTCCTGGCAGGAAACCCCAGGTTTCTAAGGATCTGATCAATAAGACAAGGAGGACAGAGTGCCCTAACCCTGCCCTCCTTCTGCAGGATGACTGCAGCGAGTTTCGCTCCCAGTTTGAAGCTGGTGGACGCCTCTCCTGCACCAGGGAGAACGCTCCTGTCCGGGATGCCTCTGGCAAGCAGCACACCAACAAATGCCTCATGTGTGCCGAGAAGTTGTGAGTAGCCCTTCCTCTGAGCAGTGAGAGCACAGAGGGAAGCCTCCAGCTGCAGAAGGGCAGCTTCTGCCTCTGAAGCTGCACTGGGACAATGCCAGGGGGAGTCCTGACTCCCAGTGGCTCTCCAGGAGATGCTCTGGCAGTAGGGCTCCTCTTCCCCCTTCCCTTTCAGCACTAAGGGCCCGAAGACAGGTGAGAGGCAGTGTGGAGTAGAGAAGGAGAAGCAAGGCTGACAGAGAGCAGCCCCTTTCCTAGAGGGACTGTTTGGCACGGGCAGCTCCTGAGGAGTTTCCCACATGTGTACTTTGTTTTCCAGATGCTCTCTCTCTCTCTCTACTCCCATAGAGAATATGCAGAAGCAGACCTGATATGAAAGCAGCCACCTGGAACCAGATGTAGCATACAGTGGGAATGGTGAGGAGAAGGGGAGAGGCCTTAGGGGTGGGAGTTAGGAGCAGGACCCACCAGGAACAGGGACTGTGGATGGGTGGGTGGTACTTAGTGGCGTGACACTGCCTTACAGGGCAGCCCTGGGTGCTGGTGGTGCTCACACCACCAGAGCACTCCATTTTTTCTCCTCTTCTCTTCTTCCAGCAAAAAGGAAGCTCAAAGAGGGGGTGGAACTGTCCAGCGTAACAGATTGCCTGCTTCAGAGAGGACAAACCAGGTGAGATGTAGCTCAGAGCCTATGCAAACTCAGAAAGGGATCTGGATGACCAGGGACTGCCTGGGGTCATCAAGGTATTTGGGATTCTGTAGCCAGCTCATCATGGGGGAGAAGCTGGTTGTATTGCAAAGCCTCCCTCATTTGTGGGATGGACCTGGGTGTGAGCATACAAACTGGACATGTTTGGACCTGACAGAATAATCCCTCACTTTCCCAGTGATGTGGTGCTTTATGAAAGATAAAGGGCAGGTTCAGACTCCCTGCAATCCTGTAAACCTTGGATGATAACATTTGGTGGTATGATAACATTTGGTATGGAATGCATCAAACCTCTACTTTAAGAGCAGCCCTGTAGTTCTTTGGGTCTGGGAGGACGAGAGTGCAGGGCAGGAGCTGTTTTAGCTTTGCTGCTTCCCTAGTTGCATGAAAGTTGTTTCTGTGGCAGTTCTGAGTGTGTTCTGCCCCTTCTGCAGAAGAACTGTGGTGGTTCCCGGCAGGGTGTAAACCAGAGGCGTCCCTCCTCATCGGGCAGAGGGTGAGTTCAGCAGCACCTGGGGTGGCAGCCTGTCCCCACACCCACCACCAGTCCCACCACTGGTTTCTGCCCCCCTTCCACGTGCGTGTATTTTTTAGGGGTGGTTAGGAGATGAATTGGAGCAAGAATGGTTCAGCAGCACAGGAGCAGCACAGTCTGGGGTGGAGCAGTGCACCTTGTGCTGTTTGGTTCCCACTGGCTGAGCTGCTGATGGGGAAGAGACACATACTGGGGCATGTCTCTGATACAATCCTCGCTCCATTTTGGCCTTGATGTTTTTTTTGTACAAAGCACCAGTGATTGCTGTGCTCAGAATCCCTCTCAGGACACTCTGTCCAGCAAAATCTGTCTCCTGGCAGTGCACACGTGTGTGCCTGGCCCTGGCTCAAAGGCAGTGCCTGGTGCACCACGTGCTTTCTGGGCACTGGTCAGGCAGGAGCTGTTTGTTTTGTAGCTGTTGGCCCTGAGAAGGGCTCAGCTGCTGCTTTTTCTGGGGCATGCTGAGATTCCTTGCTTTTGACTGGTGCAATTCCTGCGTGTCCCCCTTCCACCAAGTGCTGCAGAGCCCTGGGGGAGTGGTGCACTCAGACTGACTGACACAAGGCAGGCCTGTGTCCTGCTCTTGGCTTCCTCCCTTTGGGCTGGGGGGCTTCTCTCCCTCTCCTCTCCCGTGGGTGGGTGGATGCAAGCAGCTCTCCAAGAGCTGTGGGGTCTGCAGGGAGGGTGGGTTTGCCCTCTGCTCCCCGTGTTTGGAAGGAGATGGTGATGAACTGTATCTCTGCTCTCTCTGGCAGCCCACAAGGCCAGCGTGGCAGGAACTGCAACCGGCCACCCGGCCGCAAGTCACAGAGCAGGGGCACCCACGAGGACCCGACGGTAAATCCACCTCTCCTGCCCCTGGGGTGGCAGCTGTGTGGGCAGAAATGGGGATTTTTCTCACAGGGTGCTCCTTTGCTGGTGCTGAGCCACCTCTGCTCCTTTCCCAGTAGCTTTTCCTGTTCTTGCTCTAAGCCTGAAGCTTTTCCCTTGGCCCCATGTCCTTGAAAGGGTTTGAATGAGTGAAACCCTCTGTAGCCTGCTGAAAGCCCCTGTATCACCTGGCATGGAAACAGAGGGAAGAGCTTGGCTCCTTGTGGAAGCCCCACAGCTGTGGGGGTGTGGGTCTTGAGCTCAGGTTGGAATCCTGCCCCACATGGAGCCAAAATAGAGAGTGCTGCCTCCCTGTGCTCAGATCAAGGCCGTGGTCAGAGCAGGGTGGTGGAGCTGACCAGGGGATGAGGACAAGTTTGGCAGAAGGAAGGAGTGCTAAAGGGGGAAACACTGAGTGGTAGATGACAACCGGGTATGGAATAATGTAGGAGGAAGGAGGGGGTGTCTGCTCTCCCTTCTCATGAGAAGAAAATGGAATAGTTCCAACAAAGCTAAAAGTGGAAAATGCGAACTAATAAGAGAAAATAAGTTAGCGTAAAAAGGGTGACTAAACTGTGGATCTCGCTATCACAGGGTGTTGTCTAGAGGTAGGATGGTTTAAAAAAAATACCTGATGTTTTAATTCCTCCAGAATTTTCATACAGTAGTTTAAATAGCATTTTGGAAGAGATACGAAATGTGTTTCTATGGGTTTGGAGGGATCTTACTACCAACTGCCTAACACTCTGAAGTCTCTGCTGCTGACCACTTTGAGAAAAGGGGTATTTGAGTTAAAAACCCCATAGATAGTTCAGGTACTGCAGTTTTGATGCATCCCAGAGGAGGAATTAGGTGTAATAAGGCCAGTGTGCTTCAGGGCTTAGTGGTATTTCCTGGTAGCTCTGGAGGGGGACTGGATGCTGATGGGCCTGAGAGACCAGAGGTGATTCAGGGAGCGGATCTGCTCCTCTCCTCTTTCCAGAGCCACCTGCGGGTTTTGTCACAGACAGTTCCCAGAGCCAGAGGAGTGGTGGCCCTGGCTGCTGGCACCTGCGATGTGTGGGCTCCTGCCCTGGGCTGTGGTGCAGGGAGCAATGTCTGGTGCGTAGGAAGGCATCCAGCAGAGGATTGCAAAGGTCAGCATTGTCTGCTCTCACGTCACTGATAACTACCCAGATGAGGGAGGAAGCAGCACATTATGGAAATTAGCAAGTGACGTTTAACCAGCAGGTGCTATCACAGCACCCCAACAGCACCTAAACCTCCCTCTGGGCTGCCCAGCATGAACTCCTCCTTCCCTGGGGTGCTTCCTGCTGCTCATAAACCATATTTTTGTGCTAAATGCCACATCTCCAGGTGGAGGGAGAAGCGGCATGTTCTCTCAGACCCATTGCACCAATTGCAGCTGTTGCAACACATTTGGTAGCACTGGAGAAAGGGGTTGGGAGCCCATCATTCGCTTCTTCGTCGGCCTTTTTTTGGTTCCCGGGGCTGAGGAAGGGGCTGTGCGTGCCGGGGAACAGGCTGTGCTATCCCTGACCTCTGCTGTTGGAAATCTGCTATGACTGTGCAAACACCCGCTCCGCTCTCAGGGTGCCAGAGGCTTTTTGGGGATCCCTAAAGGCCGCTCCTTGTTCAGTCAGCGTGTGCTGGCTGCAGCACGCGTGGTTTGGAGGGAAAGCTGTGCCTGAATGTTCCCGTTGCGGCGCTCGGGAGGAAGCAGGAGGGCACCCCTCATTAGTCATAGCCGCTGGTGTCTCAGCGCGGTGGGCGTCAGGAGCGCTGCGTGCCGCACCGCCCGCAGGCAGCGCCAGCCTGCTCCAGGCGCTCTTCCTCAATTCTGGCCCATGGGTTTCATCTCAATCCTTGGAGATAAAAAGGTGTCGGCATATTGATAAGGAAGGCTAGGCACGAGCGGGAGATTTTGTCCTATGGATGTGCTTTGAGAGGAATAAGCCTCACCCTGGCCCGTCGTGTTGGGGTGGGTCAGCTTGGGGGGTGTGAGGGCTCTGTCCCCCAGAGCTTGGCTGACTGGTCCAACAAGAGATGTGATGTCTTTCCAAGTCTGGCCTGCATGGATGTGGTACAGGACACAGGGGGGCCATGCAAGGCTTGGGTTTGTGAGCACCTTCAGGTCACGTAAAGGAGGGTCTTGGAAGTGAACCGGCACCAAATGTGATTTCTTTCTCTCTTCAGCTGGACTGCGATCGAATTCTGCATGGGGTAAAGGGTGGAAGGATTTTCTGCAGCGAATCCTCACAACCAATCTGTGGCACTGATGGGAAAACATACAGAAATGAATGTGACTTGTGTTCAGCTGCCATGTGAGTAGGCGGAGAGATTTCAGTAATACAGGGCCATCCACCATTCCCGAGTGTCTTTTGCAGAACAGTGTTTGTTTTGATACATCATGACTCACTATCAAGTGTGTCCTTGGTGCTTTGCTGTTAAGCAAACATAGATCAAAATGCCTGAGATTAATCTGATGACAGCTAATTAAGATACACAAGTTGCCAGGGTCCCCTATTCCCTCTCTGCCCTATCATGAGATTGTTTGGGGAGTAATAAATGCCGTCACATTGGAAGCAGCATCAAAGCATTAAGGAGCCCACAGAGGGCTGTCATGCCAGCGGCTGAGAGCTGTGGCATTGCAAGTGAATAGTAAGCAATGTCTTGTCCTCCCTTTGCAGGAGAGCTTCAAACTTCATCACGGTAAACTATCGAGGCGAGTGCCGAGAGCCTGCCCCTGAAGTGGTAAGCGGCAAACCACAGCTGGGCTGCCAAACATCAATCTCTCCCTTTCCCTGGTGGAAATTCCCCGTTGGCAACGTCTCAGCCTGTGGTGACCTGATCCCGGCAGCCACAATAGGGAGTGAGGAATGAGGAGTGGCTGGCATTCGCCAGCTGCCCACTGTGCCCTGCAGCAGGAGCTGGCTGTCCACACTTTGACCTCGCTGGCAGGTTGAGAGAGTTAGCTTGTTCCTTCAGGTAACAGGGGGATAATTAGTGGCATGCTCTCCATATGCTTTTCAGCCACATTAGTTGGGAGGGAAGAGAAGCTCCTATTTTGATTTTATTTTGTTCCTGGAGTAGAATGATGCCGAGAGGTGAAGAAAAGGAAATGCCTCTTGGCTGTGTGTAGCATCCCACTTTACTCCAAGTGCCTGCTGGGGAGCCAGCCTGGCCTCTGCACCTCTGACAGGATCATTAGAGCCTCAGGAATGGATGCTCATGGTCCAGATGTTTAAATACAGGCTAAGACTCAGATTTAATGCATAAGCTGGACATAGCCTCCAGGTTTTGCCTAGGCTGTGTGGTAGGAGTGTGATGTGTCTGGGAAAACAGCTGGCTTGCTTCCTGGGACTTTGATGGAGATAGAGCAGAACAGTATAAACCATAAAGGGCTTGTTCTCTAAATAATATCCAGGGAGATGGTTGGGAAATTAAGATTATTCACTAGGTGGCACACTTCTGGGAAAGGTCTTGAGCCTTGACATCTTGTGCAATCCCACAGGGGCAGAGTTAAACATTTCTCAGCTGTGCTTTGTCTTTCTACCAGTGGAAGCTGGACAACCTCCAGCTCTTGCATTTTTAGCCAGTGTTTCCCACCAGTCCCAGAGTGTGTGACTCTGTGCACAGGATGTCCTCTAGTACCTGGGGAGGACTGTCCTTGTTGGCATGAACTCTTGAGAAACTGAATCTTCATCCCCAGGGAAATAGATTTGTTCCTGCTCTAAACCTGTAGAGAATCCAAATATTGAACCTACCAAAGAGATTTCTGGGAAGTTTAGAGTGGAAACATTGGCTTCTTAGTATGGATGTGGTATCCACATGGCTGTGGGCACAGTGGGATGTGGGGTACGAGAGAACCTTTGTGCCATAATGTCATTCCATGCCTTCCTCTGCTCAATGCCAAGACTCCAGCAGGTCTTTCAAACACAGTAAACCTGGCTCCTTTTCCCCTCTTCTCTAGAGCAGCAGAGTGCTCTAAACGTTTCTTCAAGTCAAAGAAATTGCAGTGCGGCGAGAAATAATTTTGCCAGTGACAGTACTGGAGGCTTCTGTGTCTCAGTCTCTAGGGAGATGGAGCTTCTGTTGACCTGTGGGCACAGGGAGACGAGGCACTGCACTCACTCTTAGTGACTGTGTCCAAGACAGAATGAGACTGAATTCACCGTGGCAACTGAAAAATAGAGAGGATTCCCAAAAAACTGCACTTGGTCTGGAATTTCTTACTGTTTCACGGAGCTGTTACAGCTCTCAAGCCCTTGCAATAAGAGGGGAATGCTATTTACTGAAAGTCAGAGAGCTTGCAGCTGTGTTAAGTATTCCAAGGAGAGATGGATGCAATTAGAAGTCAAAGTGATAAGCTTTTTTTTTTTTTCTTGAGGCAAGAAAAGCTAAAGCTTCCCTGCACAATGATTTATTCTTTATGTTTATTAAGTCACCTGAAGAATCAGGCTGGAAATTTATGGGAGCTTATAAACAATGTACAGAGCAATGTTATTTTCAGCACTGAAATTCATGCTCACTTGCAGTATAATGAATTTTTCTTTCTGCTGAAGATTCAGTCACTCAATATATGCTACTAAAACCTGGAGGAAAGCAGCTCCAGCCGTGCTTTTGGCATCTGAAATGGGTTTAGAGAGTTGCAATGCGCAGAATGTGAAACGCTTTGGAAGAAGATAAGAAATTGTTACCCCCAAATCGTAGTATTTCCTAGAGTTGTGTGTTTAAATTACCCATGGAGAGTGCTGGGCTGCCTGAGAAAATGTGTGTTAAAGCTGCCTCATCCTTTTGCAGCCCAGTGCCTGCAACCATTCCTGCCTGCAAAGCTCCAGCTGGATTTCCAGGTCTTTCTTGCAGCTGGGGTGACCTGATGGCCATCAGGGAGGGTTGCTTGTGGGGAGGGTTGGGAGCAGTATGGTTTGAGAGAGATCTGACACTAAAGGGTGTATCTGGGCTGGAAAACCTTGCTGCAGAGAGAGCCTGTCCCCACTGGCCAGCGTTGGGTCTCGCCACCTTCCCTGGGAGGTCTCTGCCCTAACTGAATTCCTTTGATCCTGTTCTGCTTTACTGATGACAAATATAGGCTGGCATTGTGGGATTAGATATCTTTTTTGGTAAGTTAACTGGCTGGTGGGTTCTGCAGGGCTGTGTCACATGGAGGAATTGATTGTGGGTCTTTCCAGCACATTTGACTTTTAATGCTGCGTATCTTGCAGTTCCTTTACTTGTTCAAAGGTTTTTCACACTAATTACCTGGGCAGTAGTCACCAGCTGGTCAATAGATCAGGAGAAAAAAGAGGTTATCCAGTTTCTCCTTTTCTTTTTTAAAACCAGTTTCTCAACAAACAGATAACTCCCAGGTTTGCAATGGGCAAGTCCCAGTTTCCTCACAATGCTCTCTGTTTTGCCATGCTGCTTTTAAAGGCAGTGAAAGGAGGGAAAGAAGAAAAGCAGGACCTTTCCCAGATTAGAAAATAGGTGTGGAAAGTACCTAGCTCGAGGCTGATATTAGTCTTGTTTTCCTCAGCTGGCAGTGGCCTAACCTGCCTGCCCCTGTGCCAGGCTCTGCTGCAGTTGTCTTATGTGGCACTGAGCTGGCTTGAGGGGCTGTCACACAGAAGTGGTCAAGCTTGGGGATGGGCTTATTTTTTTGCTCTTCCTTTCCAGGAGTAATGGAGTTCAGACTGCCAGCAACCACCAGGGATCAGCTGTGACCAAAGGTATGGACAGAGAGAGGCAGGGACCTAGCCCTGCTTGGCCAGCCTGTCCTTTGGAGGCTGTGTCCCACCTTGTCCAGACAGACTGCAGGGCTGGCACAGAGGGTTCTGCAGACTTTTTTGTCTCACTGCAGCCTTGTGATGGTGGGGCTGAGCCTGTGGGGACTTGAAATGGTGGGCTCTCCCAATCCTTTCCCCTGGCTCTGTTTCATCAGCCAAGCTGTTCCTGCAGAGCAGGGAGGATGCTGGCAGAGCAGTCCCCCATCACAGGGAGGCAGGAATGACCCAGAGCCCCTGCAGAGCATGGGAGCATCAGAGCTTTAAGGTTTCCTCACGGTCCTTCCAGGTCCCTTTGCCTTCTGGGACTGCAGTAATAAATTGCCTGCCCTCTGTCTCTGCAGGGCAAGTAAAGGAAGCATCGATGTTGAGCATCAGGGGAGCTGCCGAGTCCCCAGGACTGCCAGAGCTGCCTTCATCCCCTTCTGCAGCACACGGGGCCCATCCTTGCTCAGGTGGAGGGCTGTGGGGACTCAGTGGTGCCTTCCCAGGTCTGCCCCGTGCGTGCTCCTGCCACCTCGCTGTGTCTTAACGTGCTTCTCCAATAAAGATAACTCCTCAGCTTCATGTCACTGTTCTTCACTCAGCCTCAGGGGAGGGGTGCACGAGTCCCCACTCTGGCTTTGCACCACGTGCTCCTTTGGCAATGAGCACCCAGAGGTGCAGCAACTGCTGTAAATACCTGGCAAAGATGTTGGACCCGAGGAGGAAAAGTATGGTCTGGGGTTTTGTGAGGAGGGATTTGGGTCAGGTTCTCTCTGGATCATTATGGGGTCTTGGGTCAATCACTTCACTGCCCTATCAACCCTTTTCTCCTGCCTGTAAAACGAACATTAAATGATACTTACCTACCTCAGAGGGTTGTTTGAGATTTGTTTGGTCTACATTTGGAAACCTGCAGAGAAAAACTGTTCTCTAAGCACCTCATGTCTTTGGCTGGCAGCTTAGATGCTGAACTAAGTGTCCTCTTCCAGGTTTGTGAGGTGCTGGGAAATCCAGATCACAGTTTGGAGCAATGCTGGGAAGCAGATTTGTGCGGAGTAAAGTCATGTTAGATGTGCTGAGCCCAGAAAGGTCTCGGGGATCTGGAGATGGGAATTTGGCCAATGTTTCTTGCTGCAGGAGGGCAGAAGCCCCAATGGCACCCTCAAGGCAGTGCAGGAAGCTCAGCCATTGTGGTGGCCCATGGACCACCTGCTGCTGGGTCACCCTCTGCCCTGGCCTGGGCTTCCCTGTGTGCTCAAGTCAGGAGCTCAGACTCCTGAGACTTGCCTGTCTCAGGAACCATCTCCTGCAAGGAGAGAAGGCTCCTTCCTTGGGGCCCTGCTGCTGGGGCAGATGGAGAAGTGAGAAGTTCCATGGTAAGGAATGGCTTAAGCATTTTAAGGAGAAGTGTTGCTGTTTTGAGATGAAGCTGACCTGCAGACGATCCTAATTCATTTATATTTTACAACTGTGTTCAGATGGAGCCAGGCCTCTGAGCCAAGGATTCCCCTGTTTTTTTTGGGTCAGTGGATCTGGGACTGTTATGGGGTTTGCAGAACAGGAGACACTGATGGAGAGTTAATAGAAATCTGCTGGTGGTTTGCACGTACTTCCTGTACTCTCTTCTATAGCTGTTACTTAAAGCAAATAAGTTTATTTGTATAAACTTTATTGCAGGACATTTCCAGAAGACCTTGAATGAACATTTGCAGTGTTTGAGTCCATTTTAGCTGTGACCCGATCTGTAAACACTTTTCTCTTGCAGATAAGGTTGAAGTGGCTTTCAGATTTTGATAGGGTTTTGCCTAATACCAATTAATTTCAGTCCCACCAAAGACGTAGAATTCTTTCAATTAAGTTATCAACTCCTCTATTTCTACAGCAGTTAATGAGAATTGATTTTAAACTCTCAGAATGCTTACGCATGCATCGTGTTTTATTGCAGCTGATAATAATAAAAATTGATTTTATTATCAGCAGACTCTGCCATAAGTGGTTGTTAATAGTTCATATGCTTATTTTTAACGTGAGCAAACACTATGATTTAGAAACAAATTATGGCTGCCTCTTTCTACGTGGAAAATCCCCTTGCCAAGTAGAGTCATGTAGGGTGAGAGTCACGAGTTTGGGGCTGGTTTGCTGTTTTGGGGGAATGCAGATTTTGTCTTTGAGCGGAGATGACACAAGCACATTCCTGAATGTTATTTATGCAGGCTGAGAGTGATGAATGTCAGACAGTAAAAATGTTCTCTGATGATGTCTGCTCACTGATTCCAGCTAACATCGTGCGCAGGGACATCTACATGGTTTCATAAAAGCAGCGCACAATTTGTGGCTTAAAATAATTTCTTGCAAATGAAAATCAGTGCACTTGAAAGCTACTATGATTTGTAGTGATTTCAGGTATTTAAGTTTTCAAATAATGACCCCTAAAACCTTCATTAACTACGCTTGAAAAGCAATAAACTGATGAAGGCTGCCCCAGTAGCCTCTTCTGTCAGTGTTTGAGCACCTTCTAAATTTCTCCTGCTGCCAGCTGAAATTACTATCCACAAAAATCACAGCTGGTGATAAGGGATCGTTAATCAGATTCCAAGCCCATCTGCTGAGGAGGCACAGGACAGGGACTTGCTCAAGCTGCCTGTGCTGCTGTTAGCAGCAGGGCTGGCTCCATCCTGCTCCCAGCAGCCTGCCTGCTCGCTCTGCTCTTGCTTTCACCCCCCCCTTTAGCAGGTTGTTCCAAGGGCTGGCCAGTGAGAGGGATGTCCCTGGTGGCCCAGCAGAGCTCCAGAGGGAGGCCACGTGTTGTTGCTCCTGGGGAGAAGGAGGCAAAGGCTCATGAGGTGCCGGAGATTTACCACTTTTTCTTTTATGTGTGCTTGTGGTTGCCCTTTGTGTTGCCCTTTAAAATGGTAACGAGGCCAAGGCAGTCCTCTATGAAACTGGAAAGGTACCAGCGCTCTGGGGACTCTTTGGTTTGCTGTAAATTACACTTTATTAAGGGTGTTGCTTGCCAATAACCACAGACCCCATGTGGTTCACAGCAGTTCCTGAGGTTTTGCAGTACTGGCATTATGAACTGACACTTTGGTCTCCAGCCTCTCAATGAGCTAAAATGCCCTCTTAAGTGTCTTAGTGGTTTTTTTTTTTTTAGTATATTTTCCTTCTTTTTTTTTCATAGAAGGTGTCAGGAACTTACGTAACTTTTCAGGGCATACAAGTGCTGCTCTTGCTAGAGAGTGAGGACTGTTGACTCTGGCAGATGCCTCAGCAGACCTTGAACTCCCCGTAGTGTTTTTCAGTCCTCTGTCCATTTGGGACCTGGGAGTTCTGCCCCTCAGCTCCCTGCTGCTCTCCAGGCATGCTGAGGGAGAGCCCTGGCATGGTCCCATGGTGTGCTCTGCCCAGGACACCTTTTGCAGGCTGGCACAGCAGACAGTGCTGGCAATCTTGCAGTTTGGGGGTATTTCTTCCTTTAAGAACTCGGTGAATTGTGACATGGAGAGCTTGAGGCTGCTTCTGCAGGGAAGCCCCTCTGCCTCTGCTGCAGAGCTCTCTTTTCTGGCTCTCCCTACATCCCTGTGATGCTCAGTCCTGCCACACAACTTCTGCTATGGGTACCTGGGGATTTCCATGTTATTTGTCTTGATTATCACAATTTCTGCTCCATGGCTCATCTGCTTTCACCTTGGGGACTCATGAATGAGTCTCTCTCTTCCCTCTCTTCAGGGCTTCTGTTTGGCAGCTGTTAGAACATCTGTCTTTCCTTCCAAGGTTTCTCTTCTACAGGGAGCTCTTCCCCAGGCAACTTCCTTGGGATCTCCCTGCTCTATTCTGCTGCAAGATCTCTCCTGCTCTGGATCTGCAACACAGAAACTTCCAGTGCTTTCCTTTGCATGAAGGGTGAGTAACTCCACTCAGGTTGTACACCAAGAACTAGATGCAACTGCTTGAAAATTAGGAATATAGACCCTTGATGTAGAAGGCCCCAAAAGAAAAAACTTAGTGTTGGGTGTAGTAACACCCACTCCTGCGGTTTGAGGGTGGGAAGCACGACCGATTTCTGCATACATTTCTGAAAAAACAGATGAGTTGGCTTTGTTGCTTTCTTGCCTCAAAGGGGTTGCTTCCGATCTTGGCCTGTGCCAGTGAGATTCTGCGGAGATGGAGACAGGTGATTCACTGCTGGGACCAGAGGTAACCTGGAGAGGCAGCAGAAGGGGTGGAGTGCTCCTGTCCCGGGCTGCTCAGCCGAGTGGGATTTGCAACAAAGGAAAATAAACAGGTAGATGTCAACACAGCATCACTGTGGGAGTTGCACAAGCAGAAGGGTGTAAGCACAACCAAAGGTCTCCCTGTCCAGCGTGGGTGGAATGTGCTGCACCTGCCTCTCTGCTCCTGAAAGGATCTGTCTTGAGGGAAATGTTCCCAGTTCCTGGTGGAAAAAAGCTTTGCTGTATCACTCTGTGTGAAGCAGGCAGCTCTCTGGTAGGGTCACAGCATGGATCTTTTTCAAACAGGGGGTAGGAGCCCAAAGCTGAGCTCTGTGTGCCTTGGCTGACACAGGGGACAGCAGACACGTGCTGTAACTGCGGTGCTTTCTAAATCTGAGTTCCTTCTCTGGATCCTTGACAGGTGTTTGCTTTTCTGTCCTTTTACTCTGTCTCCTATGGCAAACTACTTCCCAAATTTAATAGCTTGGTCGGAAGAGAATTACTTTGCTCTTGACAGAACATGCTGAGTCAATCCACTTCAACTGCAGATTTGGTTTGAAAAATATCTCCTTTCCGATGAGGTTCAGGTGTCATCACTGTGGACATTGGCAGGAATTTGCTTGACCGTGACAGCTTTTACAGAGCCTGGCAATTAAGTTGTCAGGAATCGTTTTCCACTGCCAGGAAGCATTAATGGATCCTGGCCTTGGCTGGAATAAGCCCCGGGAGATGGATATTGTAATTGGAATGGGAAGGGGTCCTTGCAGCCGAGGTCTGCATAGATCCAAAGGGACACTAGGTGGAACTGAGATAAGGGAAAGGTCAGGAAACATGGGGCAGAACATCAAGGGGAAAGGAATGAAAGTGAGGAATGTGAACAGGGACGCTGTCACTCGTGTTCCTAATGCAGCAGGAAATGTTGGCATTTGGAGAGGTTTTAGTTTTGCAGATGCAGGCTGCAAGGTACTAATATTAGCAGAGCTCCTGGATGTGAAAGCAAATATTTTTCCAGTAGGTAATCCCTAAAATTGTGTTGTTGTGGATTTGCTTTTCAAGTAAGAAAGATGTTGGAAATGTCCTTCTCTTAGAAAACTAAATGATGATGATTCAAGACAAGCTTGCTCTGTTTAAATTATGTCAAAAATAGATCTGCAAGCAAAGACTTTGATTACCAAGTAGAGAATTTAAGAAATGAAATGTTAGTGAGAGATTTGGAGAATTTCGGATTCCAACTGAGAAGCCTTCAATTAATTAATCCAAAGGATTAATCCAAAGAATTGCCAAAAATCTCCTTACATAAAGGACAAAAGAATGTTCAGGACCAATCTAAGTTCCATTACATGAATAGTGGGCAAACCTTAAGGAGATATTTGAAGAAAACCAAAGATATAAAGCATAAAGAGATAACGTACACAGTGAATTTTCAGGAAGCAAACCGTGCGTGGGCTAATACCAATCTTTGCAAAGTTGGCTGACTTCCTAGGTAAAGGAAGTAGAGTACATCTAGTCTGTGCAGACGTTAAAGGCATTTGGCCTGCTGCCCTTGGGGGATGGTGTCGCTTTTAGGGTCTCTAAGGTGGGTCAGGGACTGGCCATGGGGGAGGTGGCAGCAGATGAGCAGGAGGTGCCATGGGAGTTTTCAGAGAACAGCCAAAAAAGATGGATTTTTAGGACCAAACTTAGTACTTGTGCTCCCTGCTGTATTACAGGAAAAGCTGGCACATGCAGCAGAGCACTGCTGAGTTTTTTAAACAGGAGAGAAGAGCAGGATTCCTCCTGCAGAGCACAGGGTGACCTTCTGGGCTCAAATTGCCTGGGCTCAAACTGGACTGAAATACAGCAGTGAAGAGTACAAAACCATGCTCTGAGGTTAAGTAACGGGAGATTTGGCTATCAGGTGGCAGCTCAGTTGAAAATTACAGATGAGAAAGTCCTAATTGCATTGAGGTAGGCAGAGGGGGAGATGTGAGCCTCTAATGTGCTGCAGGGCTGGGCAGAGCGTGTGGAGGAGAGGGGTCCTGGCACAGTCCCCACTCACCTCAAGCCACACTAAATCCCCTTCCCAGCACACACGCTTGTATCAATCATTAGCCAGACATCCAGAGCTGGGTAAACACGTTTTTGGCTTTGAATGGTGATGACAGGCCGGGAGCGTTACCTAATGAGGTGGGACCACTTGATAGCCTGGTGTGCTATATATTCCTGCTCCTCCCTGCAATCTTCCTCTCCCGCACAGAGCAGGCAGGCTGCACTGGAGGGCTCTTCCTGGCTGCCATGAAGGTGACAGGAGTCTCGGTGAGGGCAGCTCTTGCCCTTTGCTGCTGCTTGGGTGAGTATTCACTGGGGTACCGTGAAGATTGATCTGGCTGAGTCAGAGTTGAGATTTCGTTTCAGTAAATGCCTTTGGGTCTTGCAACACGCAGGAGAACCTGGTTCCATGAAGAAATAGCCTTCCTGAGAGAGCACAGCTAAGAAATTAAGTTTCAAGATTGAGGTTTCAGCAAACATCATACAGGTGTTGCCTTCTTTGTTTGTAGGAGCAGTTCTAGGGCAGGGTAGGGGCTTGCACGTGGCAGTCCCATGCATGTTTTTATAAAAGCAAATTAAAACCTGTAACATAACTGTAAAAACTGTAAAATAAAATGGTAAGAAATGGCATTATTGCCCATGTAAGCAATATAAATGCAAACTTTAACCTCTAGGATTGCGCTGGGAGTTTACTGTGCTGTTCCTGGTAACTGATGTATTTGCAGACAGACTGTGCTGGTAGTGATGATTATCTTAAACATGCATGTCCAAACTTGTGGAAGTCAAACATAAGTCTCTTAGAAGAGGTTAAAATCCAAGAGTATAGAATTGAAAGTACCTGTATCACTTACATGTAACATTTTTAGGGATGAGTAAATATATGTGCTCTCACAAGGTTGATGTCCCCTCAGAAATGCAATGAGAATTTATTTAGTAACTTTTAATACTTCCTATGGCCATTTACTGGAATAATGTAAAACTCCACATTTTTCTAGACAAAATTAAATTACTGTTGACTTATCACCAAATTAATTCATGTCATGAAAATATGTACATGTATGTTCTCTGCGTTTTAATAACTTGGGTTGTTTTTTTCTGTCTCCTTTTTTTTATTTTTATTTTTGTTCAGGTACTGTCTTTGGAGTTCAGGTGAGCTACAGATCTATTTATTATGTTCTATTCAGGCTTCTGGTAAAGTAGAAACAGTAACTATGTAGCTACCCAATGAGCACATGGGTTAAATCTAATGAAATCTTTGCTGTTAAAATAATATTTGCCAGTGCATGGTTGAATGACATTTCCAATTTCACGAGAAAGAAAAAGATCCCCATTTTTTGCAATATTTTCGGTTCATTAAATAAAATGAAAAAAAACAAGAAGCAATTGAACACTCTTATTATATTAACTCTTAGACATAATTTAGTTACTCCCAGCCAAAGGCAGTACTTTGCCTCCTCATAAGGCGAACTTCTTAGGATGACACGCTCGAAAACATCAAACACTCTGACTCTGATAATTGCTTCCATACAGCAAGGAGCAAAGAATTCCTTGCATAAATGTCTATACCTATATCACAGGGAGAAAACCAGCAGGGCCTGAGCCGTGGATTTGTCTGCAGGTTCCTCCCACGCAGCTCCGAGCCTCCCGGAGCTCTCCGGAGTGCAGCACGATCTGGAAGGATCCGCTGCGGAGCCCAGGGGCTCCCAATTACCGCTGCCTTCATTAGGCACTGTCTCTCACCCACAGCCATCCTGCCTCCCTGGACCCCGGCAGAAGTGCATAATCAGAAACTTCTGCAGGGAAGATTCCCTCCTCCTGGCTGCCTGAGCAGATCCCCAGTAATGCCTCTAATTTGCCTCCCAGCAGCAGCGGCAGGCGTGGTGGTGATGGGAGGGTGCTGGGGGTTTCATTCCGTGAGGGAACTGAAATTTGGGCTGATTCTGGGCTGCTTCCACAGCTGGATTGCAGCCAGTACTCCAGTGGCATTACCAAGGACGGGCGGTCCTGGGTAGCTTGCCCAAGGGACTTGAAACCAGTGTGTGGCACCGATGGCAACACGTACAGCAACGACTGTGGGATCTGCCTCCACAACGCGTGAGTGCAGCTGGGAACCACCACGGAGCCCTCGGGGCAGGGCTGGAAGCTTTGTTCCCCAGGAATGGGGGAGCATGGGCTATTGCAGCTGGGTGACAACACCACCAGCCTTGAGGTGCTGCTGTTCCTTGATCCCTGACACAGGTCTGCTTCCTTGCAGGGAACACGGTGCCAGCGTGGAGAAGGAACACGACGGAGAGTGTGACCCAAGACCTATCGTGGTAAGACAAAGTCTGTAATGGGGACAACTCAAACGCCGAGCAGTAATGGGACAGAATGTGCACAGCTGGTCTGCACAGCCCAGCATAAAATCTGGTGATAACCGAAACCATGAGGATTTTTATAGGTAATCTGATACCATCTCTCTGTTTTCTACTTCAGACTTCAAACATGTCTGATTGAGAATAAAATAAAAAAAATACATTGGCTGAAGGTTGGATCTCACCACCTGGATATCTCTAGTAGGAACCTATGAGGGACCTCACAAAACCCAAATCACAGTCCTTCTTAATATCCTTTTTTTTTTTTTTTTTAATTGGGAGAGAATTCCCACAGAATCTCTGGTTTCTACTTTTGATAGTGAAATTGGTTTGATGCTGGTTTTGTCACTAAAGGCTGAGGCAGAGTGAAAAGACTATGTAGGAGTGTTATATCCTTATATCAAAAAAGTGGCTTTATTTTTCTATTCCTGCTATTTTTACAGGTTGATTGCGCTAATTACCGTAGAGCTGAAGTAGATGGTCACGTCATGGTAGCATGCCCAAGGATAATGAAACCAGTTTGTGGCTCAGATAGCTTCACTTATGACAATGACTGTGGGATCTGTGCCTATAACGCGTAAGTCTTGTGCATGGAATGTCCTTCTGGATAATCAGCAAGCTGAGGCTCTCAGAAGCACTTCCACAAAACACCAGGTGTAAGGCAGGAGTCTCTGTTGATCTCCTTGCTGCTAGCTTCTCATGATTCTTTAGCCAGCCTGAGTTTTTTTCCATTTTTGTTTTTTTGTCTGTGCTCATGAATGGAATCACAAGAAGAACCTGAGCAGAGACATGAGCAGAACAAAGTGGTGCTTGTAACACCTAATTACCCCTAACACTTAATTCCCATGGGAGATGGAAATACTGTACATTAGCAGCTGCCATCTGCAGGGCACAATCAGAGAATTCAGGCAGCTGTAATGTCCCACGGGGAGGGTGTCACCCTGCTTTGCTGTCCCAGTGCCTGCAGTGTCAGTGCTCCCTAACCAAAGCTTTTCTTCCTTTCAGAGAACATAGCACCAACGTTACCAAAGTACATGAAGGGCCCTGCAAGGAATCTGTTGCTGTAAGTGCAATAGAAGTCAAAAATCCATCTCTTAAGGCTGCTAATAAAATCCTGAGGACCTCACAGATTTTGCTAGGAAGCTGCAAGAGGTCCACAGGACAAGGTGTACAAGGGTTGCAGTCCGTTATTTGCTTTTCTGCATGGTGAGGGTGGATTTGCCATCCTCCTTGTTCCGGAGAGAAGGTCACCCCAAACTGAGGGGAGAGGAAGGAGATATGGATCTGGGATGAGGAGCTGACTTGTGTCCCCAGGAGAAGGTGGAGGGGCAGAAGATTTCTCTTGCCCATGTGCTGTTCAGGTTGGCAGTTTTCTCTCTGGAGACCTCAAGCGTTTCCACCCTCAGCAGCAGAGATTCAAAACTCCCCTGCTGGTTGTATTCACAGATGTAGTGAGACTCATAAGAGCACTAACCATAAATATTTATAGAGCACAGTTTATTGTGTCTTATTCTGAGGCCAACAGTCTGATGCCTCAGAAGGAGACACTTCTGTATTTCAGTGCTAAAATTCTGAGATGTAGGAAGTCCATTCTGCAATAGATATTTCCTCTCCTTTCAAATCCTGTCCTGAACTACAGGGAATCTGAAGTAAGAAATAATCACAGAGCAGGAAAAGTGTGGAGAAAACCAACACAAACTGAAAGAGTACTATTCAGATTAACAGCTGTGGAAAAATGTCTTCCCAAATTCAAGATTTTTTTTTTTTTTTTAAATGAGACTAGGCCAAAGATTTTGTATATGTTTTCATGCCTGAAGAATCTCTTCACCAAGATGGTTCTTTTTCTTGACTCCTGGAGAGCTAGGATAATATTCAGAAATATAATTTCTGATTGGAAATTTACCTTCAGTGTAACAGGGTGTTGTCCTGTTACAGAAATATTTGAGGCTGAGACACAGAACAAAAAGGTTTTGAATCAACTTTTTCTCGCACAGCAAGGGCTCCTCCAGAGGGATTTGTCCTTATTTTGCCAGGTTGACTGTGCCAGGTACCGGACTCAAACCACCAAAGATGGAAAAACGTTGGTAGCCTGTCCGAGGGACCTGAATCCGGTTTGTGGCACAGACGGCACCACGTACGACAACGAGTGCGCGATCTGCGCCCACAACGTGTGAGTGCCGTGCCCAGAGTGCTCCTTCTGCCTGCCCTGCACTGCTGGGCAGCCTCGAGAGCTGTCCTGCTGCACTTCTGCTCCTGCCTGTTTCTTCAAGTCTCTTAGAAATGGGATGGGTTTGGACCTGCCTTGAGTTTCTTTCTGTGCACTCACGAAGAACATAAAGCATCTTCTTGGCTGAGTCTGTGGGCTGGGCAGAGGAAGGAACAATTCAGAATATTGCTTTAAATTGCCTGTTATGGGAAGATAGGATGAGCTGGATAATGAGTAAAGTAGCAATTCTAAACACATTTTCAATAGTCTGAAGCCATGGTTTGCTTCATTTTGCACATGACTTTGACCAAGAGGTTAAGCATTTACTTTTCCCTCTTCCAGGGAAAAAAGGACCCATGTTGGCAAAAGGCACAGTGGACAATGCAGAGAGAAGACTGCTGAGGTAAGTGTACAAGATAAGGCTCACTCCTCTTAGCTGCATCAACCGAAGGGTTCCCTGAGGTGGCATCTACTCTGAAAGTGAGCTGGCCTGAGGTCTGGCCTCCTCCTCCCATCTATTAAATCTTGTCAGCGCCTTGTGTGGAGGATGCCAACAAATCCCACCTGTCCCAAGGCAGGTGTCCTCTGAGCCCTCCTTGCCCAACAGATGGGCTGGATGAGAGCTATGCACAGAGTTCCCATGATGCATTCACACCTACAGCAGCCTTTGGGGTGGGGACAGGTTCCGAAATGTGGAGCACACCTGAAAATTTGATTGGAATCTATCAGCTGCTGTGTAGGATGTGCTAACACACAAATGTGGAAGTCATTCAATTTGGGCTTTGATCTTCCTTTGATGCCCTTCAAATGCAAAGTTCAAGTTCTTTCACTGCACAATTAAAAAGGGGCCATGTTTTGGTTGGGGTCTTTTATTTTTTTTTCTGACATATCTTGTAGTTGGGACTGACCAAGGTGCTTAAGCCAGGGATTTGGCACCTCACACACTGTAGGGCTGTGCAGTTCCTTCCAGGTGAGAGGGTTCAGGCAGAGCTCACTCAACTTGGTTTAGTAAGAATTGAGTCATAGCTCAGATGTTGTCTCAGCATCCCAGCATTAGAGACAAGGCAGGAATTTATGATGGATTTTTTTTTAATAAATTTGAGGACAAGTTGTTGCTTAGGTTTGATGCTCCTGCTTTTCTGTAGCTTGATTGTGAGAAATTCCCAGCCAGAAAGGTGAAGGGTGGCAAAGACCTGGTCCGGTGCCCCAGGATCCTGCGCCCAGTGTGTGGCACAGATGGGTTCACTTATGACAACGACTGCAGTATCTGTGCCCACAACGTGTGAGTATGGTACACAGGACTCTCTTCTGGCGTGGCAAGCCAGGGTTAGCGCTCCAGATGGCTTTTCTTTTGACACTAGCATATCTGTGTTCCTCTTTCAACCTCCTCAAGCCCTTGTCACCTGGGTTTTGTTCCCTGATGCTCTTCCTGCTCTTTGGGAGAGTGTGGGAAAGCCAGCTCTCAACCTGAACACTCTGTGAGGGCTGTGATATTTGGGCAGGGAAAAGAGTGGATGGGACTGTGGAATTTGGGCAGAAGAAAGAGTGAATGGGGCTGAGTGAATTGTGTGGGGAAAGAGTGAATTGTGTTATATAGCACACAATGAGAGGGCCTGACTGGTCTGCTACCACTTAGAATTGCACTTTCTAATGATGGGGAGAAGCTGGCTCATCAGGCAGCCAGGTGCTTCCCTTATCCTATATGTTGGTTATGGGTTTGGTTTGCTTTCGGTGGCACCTGAGTGTCGCAGGGCTCAGGTGGTGAGTGTGCTGACCCCAACCTCTCCCTTTCAGACAACACGGGACTGACGTTAAGAAAAGCCACGATGGGAGATGCAAGGAGGAAAGCACTCCTGTAAGTGTTCTTTTAGCTGTAAAATTAGCACCATCTACTCTCTCTGTGGTCTCCAGGATGACCCTGGCTGGGCTCAGTGCACCCAGGGATGGGTGGTGTGCAGGGCTCATGCTGATGCTTTGCTTCTCTGCTGCTCACAGCTGCCAGTGTGCTGTACAGGAGGGCAAGAGAGGATGGGGACTTGAGAAACAAAATGTCCCAGTACTGCCAATCTCTGCACAGAAATCATCAGAGGCAGCCCAAGAACCATGCAGCCCATTTTAGCACAGTAGGAGAGGAGGCAGAAAGCTGTGTTAGATGTCTGTGTATTTATTCAGTGCTAGGATTTCCATTGCACTAGACAGGCAGGCTAAAAAAACCCTTGTACTCTGGTCAGCCAGGACAAATCTGCTCTCAGGTATGTGTACAGAAATAGCTTTATTATCCTGCACAGGAATAATATGTGCTGATAATATCTCAACACATTTATTCTGCTTATGCAGAGCAGCTCTGAAGCACCAAAAATAATTTCATGCATCCTGAGGGACTGCAATATATTTTCTGTAGAAAAGGCACGTTGTTAAAATGTGGTCTTTGCTTTAATTTGTTCTTGGACCACATGGGAAATATGGATAATAAGAGACACTGCATTGGGGAGATTGGTGCAAAATGACAGTGAAGTGTCAGTGATGCTTAGCTAATGTTGAGTGATTTCCAATAGGTGTTTGTCTATTGATCCACAAATATTTAAGTCATTAGATTCTATATACTGTAAATATTTTTGCAACAGAAGCTGTTGCAACAGTTCTTGCTGCTCTTGGAAAATGCTGAAACAAAATCTTGGAATATAGTAAACTGCATCATGCTACACTCAATGTCAAACACTTTAAATCAGATTCCTCAGGCTGAATTAGGGGATGTTTAGTTGAGAAATTAGGAGGAAAAAAACTCCAGTGAAAGTGTGGTCAGTAATTGGAATAGGCTGACCAGAGGATTGGTGGAATCCCACCAATTCCTTTCCATTGGTGGAATTCCTCGGAGCTGTTCGAAAGGCATGTGGATGTGGCACTTGGGGTATGGTTTGGTGGTGAACATGGGGGTTCTGGGTTAAGGGTTGATTTTAGACATCTTTTCCAATCTTTGTGATTTTATGAATGCTGGATTTAAAACTTGAGTATGTTCTAGGAAAAGAATGTCTTTTACCAGCTGTTCCCTCTGCTGGAAAACACCAAATGACAATTACATAATTAATTTTTAGTGCAAGTCTAAACTCCAAAACCCCTCTCATTTTCCCTGACAAAGACCCCTAAAATCTAGGGAGCCAGAGTGGGCATTCTGCAGGTGGGGCACTGAGCCAGCACTGCTGTGTTTTATCTGCCCAGGTCGACTGCAGCATGTACCTGAGCGGTGCCAAATCCGGAGAGGCCATCGGAGCCTGTCCCTACATCCTGCGCGAGATCTGCGGCACCGACGGGGTCACCTACAGCAACGACTGCGCCCTGTGTGCCCATAACATGTGAGCCCTGCAGGCCACCCCCTGAGAGTCCCACGGAGTCGTTTGTTGAGTGTTTTAAACTCTGCTTTCTCTTCCAGCGAATACGGAACCCAGGTTGCCAAGAAGCACGACGGAAGGTGCATAGAAGAAGCTGCCCAGGTAAGCGGCACCTGAAGGAAAAGGAGAGGTTGAGCAGGTGCCAGCTGCAGAGCCTGAGCAAATGCTGGGTGGTTTGTAACCCCCACGGGGGTGACACTTGTGCTGCCCTTCCTGCTGTGGGTGAATATCACCCTCCCCTCAGCAGGAACGCTGTGCACTTCCTGCACAGTCAGGGGAGGAGAGGACAGGTGAGCTCTGAGTTATGAGACAGCAGATGATAAATGATTTATGGCTTTGCACAGAGAATCCTTTTCCCACAGCACTGTGTCATAGCTGCTGCAGGAGCTTAGCAGTGTTTTGGCAATATGGGCAGGGGATGCAGAGGGCCCAGGGAGCCCGATGCTTTCTCAGTGCTTGTGTTTTACAAAAGGATGTTCTGCAAAGATTAGAAAATTGCCTGCGTTTTGAATGCTGATACCTAAGGTATCAGGGGATTCAAACCCACCTCCGGTTTTGGGTTTTTTTGGGGTTTTTTTTTTTTTTTTTTTGTAAATGCAATATAATCTAATATATAGCAACATGAATCATATAAAAATACCAGATTAACTATATTTGGCCAATTCTAAACCATTTACTCTCACTGGGGAATAGAAGAACAAAGCCACCTCATTAGCATGTGTTTGAAAGAGTCAACAACCCGAGTCAGATATTTCATTTCTATACAAACAAACTAGGAAATGTCATTCCTTTGTTTCCCGAGTACGCTCTGTGCTCAGGCCGGGTGAGATACATAAATCAGGAAAGAAGAGTTCACACTGGAGAAACTGGGAGTGCTAAAACACAAGGCCAGCTCCTCAGCTGACGTAAATCAGCTTCCACTGCTGTCAGTCCTGCTGGCAGCTCTCAACACTCGGAACTGTCCCATTGCAACAAAAGATCTGTCAGCACATCTCTCCCCCATTTTTGTGGGCCATGAAAAACACCTTGGTCACAGTCAGCCCCCTTGCAGGAAGTGCATAAATCGTGCCATTTTGATTTACAGATTATTTCCTAGCTGCCTTTTTTAATATCCTGGTGGGTTCAGTAAGGTATAGGGGCATTGTGATAAACGCAGAGCCCAATGAGTAATGTCTACCTTCCAGACTTCAATCTTCTCCAGGGAAGGCTGTGAAAGGAAATTGCTGGTTGTCCATGAAGAACCCAGTTAATATATAACCACAATTTGTCATCTGGCTGATCCTTTTAGGGTTTGCTGTAGGCAGACTAGGCAGGGGGGATGTGTTGGGGCTCCCTTGCAGGGAGCAGAGCCCGTGGCAGAGCTTTTGGTGTCCTTCTTTTGCCCAGCTGAACTGCAGCCAGTACCCCAGGTCCATGCTGAAGGACGGCAAGGAGCTGATGGCCTGCACCATGATCTACGACCCCGTGTGCGGCACCGACGGCGTCACCTACGCCAGCGAGTGCACCCTGTGTGCCCACAACATGTGAGAGCTCCTCTTCCTCCCTGGAGGATTCACAGTTGGGGTTTTTGGGAGCCCGGGAATCTGCGAGGGCTCGCTCTGAACCTTGTACTGAAGGGATTCTGTCTGTCTGCCCCCTTTTTCCTGTTTGCCTTGCTTGGGGTTTGGCATGGGCGTTCAACCCCACAGAGGGGGTGCACTGATCAGGACATTGTCTGGTCTGTAAGAGCATGTTTTTGTTAGTGCTGGGTGATCTGGAAATCTCTGTGACTCCGTGGGAGTGAGGTTTGTTCTTGTTCTCTGGCCGTAACGGGGAAGGTTGTGGTTAATAACAATCTTTCCTTCCTCCAGGGAGCATCGGACCAACCTTGGGAAGAGAAAGAACGGACCCTGTGAAGAGGATATTACAAGAGTGAGTGGGAGAGGATGGGAATAAAGAGTGCAGCTCAGAGTCTGTTACACTCACTGGGGACTGGTCTTCTGCTCTGGGCTACAAATCAGGAGGTGGTGGTGTGCACACCTGAGGATATCCCTTGGGAATGTCACACTGCTCATAAAACAGCCAACATCCATCCCACTGCTCTGCAATAAAGCAAGAAGAGACGTGGCTGTGAGCAGAAACACTCCAAGATCGTGTCTGCTGTCAGGAGGACCCTTGGAATTTGCTGTGATGATGTTACACCAGTTTCAGTTCTCAGTGGGGTGTCATTCCTTATGCTGGGATGGGGAGTCACAGTTTTCTCTCAGGCAGAGGCACTCAGTATCTAACTTCTGTGTGCAGGCCCTTTGCAAGGACTTCAGAGAAGTCTCTCCTATCTGCACCATGGAATACATGCCCCACTGTGGCTCTGATGGCAAAACCTACAGCAACAGATGTACTTTCTGCAACGCCTACCTGTATGTATTGGAGCGAAACCTTTCTTTTCATGATCAATTCCTGTATTTGCTGTGAATGCAGGGCTGTCTCATCGTGCTTTTCTGTCTAACTGCTTGTGGCACATACTGGACATTTCTAGGCTTTTTGCATTGTAAGGGAAAACAAGAAGGGTCCATTTCTGTGATCGGTACTTGGCCTCTTGTTTGTTAGCTTTAAAAGTATTTTATTGATTTTCAGTGGCACTCAATCTGTTCCACAAGCTCACAAGGGCGTGTGGAAATTACTTCACTGAACCAACTGGATTGTACATGAATGAAACCGTTCATCTTTCCTTAAATGAGGATAATGAAAGGGGGTGTTTGGGTTTTTGAGACTGTGCTTTATCTCCAGTCAACCCTAAGCCAATGCTTGAGGTGAAATGAGGTGTCAGCCATGTCTAATTCTCCTCTCTCCTCACCAGGGAAAGCAGATCAACTCTCAACATCATGAGCTTGGCTGAATGCTGAGTCTGTGCTGGACTTCAGCCCGGGAAGACAAACTCCCTTCCATGTGACTTCCATGGGCTGACCTTCCCTAATAACATCCCTTCCATCTGCCTTGTTTCCTTAGCTCCTGACACTTGTTCAATAAACTGACTTGGCAACATTCCTCTGTCTCAATGCCACATCTCTTCCCTCTTGCCCCATCTCTTCCCTGTCATGGTACTTTGAGTGCTGGATTTTCTATTGATGTTCTCTACTATCCAATGTGGGTAAAATTTTCTGGCCATGTGTCAGTGCCATCCCTGCTCTGATGAGTGCCTGGGCTCCCCTTGGAGCTCTCAGTCCTTTCCTTACTACTCAGAGTCTTCTTGTCAGTGTTAATCTTATGAAACCATGATATCTCTGGATGACATTTACCTCCAGAGCATGCTCCACCTCCTCCATGGGGAAATGCCAAGGATGTTGGTGGTGATTTGCTCTCAGGGAGAACACTCTTTTGCTTGGGCTAGAAAGGGAAATTGGCTGCCTGGGAAAGAGGTGCCCTGTCCTCATTCCCACTGCCTGGAGAGCCTCTCCCACAGCAGCGACAGCAGCTACTGCCAGGAATGAGGATCCCAGCCTGCCTCCACTGAATTTGTCTACAATGTCAAGTGCAGCTAAGGATGTAATCTACAGGAGGGGAATCTCAAGCTCCATTCAGGCATTCAGGGTCACAGACAGAAGAAGTGTCCACTCATTAAATACCTGCATTTATTTATGCAACAGAATATCTCCAGGACTGGTGAGCAGTAGTGATCACCCCTGAGGTTGGGGACAGCCCTGGTGCATCACTGAGCTGCTTTCTAAAGTCATTCAGGAAGGAAAAAGACGCTGATGTTCACTTGTGACCAGTTTTAACCAAATATATAACAAGTCACAGGAAAAAAATTCTGCCTGATAGTCATTTTGCCTACTTTTTGAGGCCAAGTTGCTCAGGACCTAGTGAAATATTTATTGTCATTTTGGTGGTCTGTACGGATGGCAGGAAGGCAGGGGGACCTTGGGGCTGCCCTTCCTCTGTTGGTTGTGCCACTGCCTCCACACGAGGTCACCAAAGCTATTGCAAGTCTAATATTTCAGGGACTCTTCTGGACTGCAGTTAGTGCCTCCCTGATTCAATGTCCCATTGTTGTTCACCAGAGAATAACACAATTATTTGGATCAGTTTGGAAAGTCACTCTTTGAATTGTCAGGCTAGAAGAATAGGCTGAAGGCAAATGTTCCTGACTTGGAGGTATTGGGAGTATTGTACCAGGGAATGAGGCCATAGTACCTCTCTGTCACTAGTGTCCATTTTCAGGATGATTTGTAACTAACAATGGCTTATTGTGCTTTTCTTGGGTTTGTGTCCTAAAGTAAATGTTCTTTTGGTTTATATAACCTTTTTGCCATTTTCTGCTCAGGTGTTTTTGCAGAACATGCTGTTTTACTCTTGTTTAAGTTTTACTTGGTTATCCTCAGGGATAAGACCTGAATGATTTTTTTTTTCTTGTGGACTTTGGCAGCCTTTCCCTTGCACTGTGCTCTGACTGCTGGCTTTTGCAAGCCTTTGCTGTAAAGCTGTCAAGAGCCAACTCAATGGCATTATCTTGGCACAGCTGAAGTCTCCTCTGTGGAGCTCATTGTCTGGTGACACCAAAGGCAAACAAGAATTCAAGGAGGCACAAAGTTGAGATTAAGTCAGAGCCATCCAAGGAAGCAGCCAAAGGGGTTAGAGGACAGAAGTTTCCATGCAGGACTCAACAGTAGGTTTCATGTCGAAGTACATAATGGAATAAATCACTAAAACTGGGCCAGGAAATGGGAAAAGCCTGACATTGGAGTTTAAATATCCCCCAGGCTCAGGGGCTGTTTTATGAAGCAATATAACTATAAAAATAGGGCAGCCTTCTCAGGGACAGTGTGGTTTTCCGTGCCTTGGAGTCGTTTTTCAGCTGTTCCGTGGTTACTTACTGAGTGTGTGTGTTACTTAGATGATTTCTTTCTGCTTTGTATTGGAAATAGCCTCAAGTTGCATCAAGGGAGCTTTAGATCAGATGTTAGGAAAAATTTATTCATGGAAAGGGTTGTCAAGCACTGGAAGAGGCTGCTCAGACAAGTGGTTGAGTCACTGACCCTAGAGAGATTTAAGGGATGTATAGATGTGGTTCTTCAGGACACGGTTTGGTGGTGGCCTTGGCAGTGGTGATGTTTGGACTTAATGATCCTAAAGGCCTTTTCCAACGTAAGCAATTCTATCAGGAGGAGGCAAAGATAAACACATTCAAGAGGAAACGTTGAATTTTTGTGGCTTAGGAGAGAGGTAGAACAATACCAGGTTTCAAGAGACTTGAAAGGCGGTTTGAAGGCACAGTGAACTGGGCTGGATACCTGCTTGGGCACAGAGGGATGGCTGGAGGGATGGATGGATGCTACTGTGGTGGGAAACAGCAGGAGATGACAGAGTAGTTAAAGTTGGAAGGGAGCACTGGAGGGCATCTGGTCCATCCTCACCTCGTGAGCTCAGTGCTTGCCAAACTGCAAACAGGAGCCACCTCTGTGTTGGGTGACAGATGCTTTAGTGCTGCTCCATCCCTGCTCGGGTGCATGGTGCTGCAGAGCCCTGGGGCTTTCTTACTTACCTTGAGCTGCCTGAAAAGCTTCAAAATAGTTAAATTTGTCTCAAAAACCATTCCACAGTCATGCTGGGAAAGCTTGGTTTTTAACCTGGAAAGAGGCACCGAAAGGATCAGATGCAAGCACGGACTTAGTCCTGCTTTGGTGGACTCTCATTTTTGCACTCTTGCCATGAACAGAAATGGCTTTATATCCTCAGTCAGGGATGAAATGAAAGGGAAAAAATGACTTTGCCGTGCTTGCTATGGCTGCAGCATGAGGCATCTCACATGTAGTGCTGAAATGCAGCTGGTGCCACTCCAGAGCTGCCTGGCAGCCGCAGCCCTCGGCTCTGGGGAGCGGGGATGGAGCTGCCAAGGCCAGACCAACTTTGACGTGTTTCACACTGATGACGATCCAGCCTCAGGATCTGTGACCTGTAAACGTACCAGAACATATCACAGAGGCAGTGTTTTAAAAATATGAATGTCCTCCCTCTTTCCTTGTTTGTCTGACTTATCTTTATAGTCTTATCAATGTTTTCTGAGTCTACGGTAATTTTTCTTGCAACACAAAGCAGGGGAAAAACGAGGCAAATAATTTAAATTTTGATTGATAAGTGGAATGTAGAAAACAATGCTTAGTCTTTTCATATTGAGCTGGGATTTTTTTTCACCTTTTATCAGCACTCACACATCTGCAACTTGAAAAAACAAACCCCACAACTTTTCCTTGAGCGTGACCGTACCTAAACTTCATTCAAATCCGTTACCTAAAAATCTGTGCCTTTCAAAATTGTGTCTGCTGATAATTTGCCTTGTTTTAGCTATTTTTTTCATATGCTGCATTTGTTAGTGAGGCATGTGGATGGGCTCAGACACTCTGTCACTCTCTTGAGGGATGCTGGAGAGTGACAAGGCTCATCCCACTGATTTTTAAATATTCATTTCAGAAGAATATTTAAATTATTTTAAAACATTTTTATAACCATATGTTCCTCAAAAAAAAAAAAAAATCAGAAATACTTATTCAAACTCCCATCAATTGCACCATCCTATTTAACTGACGGTTGGCAAAGAAAACAGTTTGGGAACTTAAAAAATTTCCTTGGACCTCCGTGTTTAAAGAAATATATAGCCCTGGTATGCACCCATTTCATCCATCAATATGTTCACACTCAGACATGTTCGTTCTCTTGCTGTAATTTAATGTTAGATCCAGTTTTATTTGATTCTTTGCCATGCCCTGGGCTCTGGTTGTGTGCTCTCCACGGATCAACGAGTAGAGAGCAGCAGTGGAAGGAGCCTGTCTCCAGCTGGCAGACATCCACACAGCCCGGGAGGGGTTTCCAGATTTTCACCAGCTGAGGTGAGGCCCCATGATTTTAAACATAACATGAAACTGCAAAGAATGAGTGTTCATACAGTGTGCTGCTTCCAGCCTATTTTTCATGTCTAGAAGTAAAACATTAATTTTGTTCAAGCCCCCTGAAAGACGAGGAATGTTCAGATGTATTGCTTTGAGCTCTTTCCCTCTGTTCCCTTTAGGGTTGGGCTGCAGTCCGTGCCCCAGGGCTGAGGATGGCCAGTCAGGGCCTCCTGACCAAGTGCTGGAGCAGATCTGTGCCACAGATGGTTCCACTTACACCAGTGAATGTGGGATCTGTGCCTATAAAGTGTCATTCCAATGGAGAGAACATGCTTTCTGAGTGACAGTTCCCTAGCCCCTGGCCTCTCCCTGTGCTTTTCCAATTTATCCTCCTTTTCTCCCTCTCCACTTGCTGTTTGTGCCTGGAGGTAAATCATGAAGATTTAGCGGAGAAAAGAAAATAACTGAGGAAAGTATCCGGAGTGGAAATTCAAATGATGCAGCGCATTCAGATGGCAGAGGTTTGTTGACTGATAGGTTTATAATAGTCAGAGACAGTAAAACCACTTCATTGTTGGTGGTTAACTCGGATGAACTCTCCTTCACTTGCATCACTTGGGAGTTTTATGTACATTCCCAGCACTTGCGCCCCTTTGGGGAAACGGTCACACTGAGTCTCTAATGGCAGATTTTCCCTTCCTCAGAGAACGTGGGGCATTCAGGGCCTTGGGAACAGCAGTCAGCCCAGTGACTAAGAAGGAAGGCAAATGAAGAAGCAGCCTGAACTCCCGTTGCTCTCTGTGGCAGCATCCCAAACAGTGTCAGCCGGATGCTGAGCAGGCAGCGCAGGATTGGATGTAAGTGATGCATATACCTTCTGTTGACATTTTATTTGGCAGTGATTTAACACAAGCTTTCTAATATTGCTGTTCTCCACAGGCTGCATTCCAAAGTAGGAAGGGAAGGATGGCAAAATGATTCAAAATATGAGACAAGTAGGAGAAATATTTCTTTGCTATGGAAGCATTCGCAAACAACCTCCAGTGACAGCAGCAGGAAAGCGCAGAGTAACGAATTTCAAGACCAGAAAGGGAGGCACACAAAGCCTTTGCAGAGATCAGTGCATTCAGTTCTCCTGAGATAAGAATGTTTTGTCAGATTGCAAATGGGGCAGTGCCCAAACCAGGGGAATGTAGGGGCCCTGTGATGGCATATGATGTAGCAGCTGTCACGCATGTATAACTTGCGAAGTAAATATCTGGGTTACTTTGCTACTGCAATAGTTCAGAGAGGGAAGAATTCCTGCTGTCTACCTCTGTTTTACTGTAAAATGGTAAAATCCTGTAATTTGGCATCGTGTTCCTTTCTGTCAGCACCAACTGTGCTTCACCCATGTCCAGATGCGAAGAATCAGCCAGTGGTCTCATTAAAACTCAGCTCTGCAGAATAAATGAAATTGTTGCCCTCCCTTTTGATGTTAATAATGAAGATGAGTTGAGTAGTTATGATGCTGATAGTCCTTCAGCCATAGAAATTCTTTCCATCTGGTCCAGCCTGTCCCAGCCAAGTGTTCAAGCTATAGCACCGTGATATATCCTGCCTCTCACCCTCTCCTCCCTGCTGCTCCCACCAGAGAGAGCAGTGAATTTTCATTCTTAGCCCATTGCTCCTCTCTCTTGTTGCTGCTTTATTTACAAGATCATAAAACCAACCCCTCGTTCATCCCGTATCCCAGGGGTTCCTGGTTTTATTCCCACACAGGAAAGCAAGCACCTCCACTTGTCTTTTCAAACATTGTTCCTCACATGTGTTTTTGCTGGTTTGTTGGTTGATAGAATGAGACCTGAGGACATGTTTTTGTTTGGTGCTCTGCTTTCTTTTGTTCTATCTCCTCATCGTGTGGTTTCACATGGAATAAAAGGTCTGCATAGGGATGTGATCCTCTGATTTTTCTTGGGGCAGAGTGATGCCTGCAGGTAACGGGCACTGCTGGTTGCTTCCTCCCGTATGGGATTTGTGCAGGGGGATATAACCTTGAAATGTTTCTGTAACTTAACCCCCCCTTTTACAAAAATTCCTCTGCTTCATGCCACTATCTGTGTGTAAACTTCTTCACCCCTGGCTCCTCCAAGCTGGGCAGAGCCTCAGCTCACCCTCTTGTGAGCTCACATGAAGCAAATCCCAAACCTGGAGCTAAAGGGCTGTGGAGTTACAGATTTATGGATGATTGCAGACCTGGTGCTGGTCCAAAAGCCCTGAGTCCAAGGCATTGGCCATTTACCCAGGAAAATTCTCCCATGGTTACCCTACTGCTCCACGTAGGGCTTAGAAAAGTCACTTCTTCTGGACTCTCATCAAGAGCATGAAAGGAAACTGTAACTCATTTACAGCCAGACCTGCCCAAATCCCCAGATTATGTGTTACTTACCAAGAGGAAGGAGATGTAAACATTGAAGGTTAATTACCCTCTTGTCAAGAACACTTTGTGATCTATAGACATATCTGTCAATCTTACAAAACAGAACTGAGGGGAGTGAGCACCAAAGGCATGTCCCCATGATAAATTAATGAGACTTGGCAGCTCACTGTGAAGAGATGATCCCTGTTCTTCATGTGAGACAATAACCTGGCTCCCCAGCCAGCCTGGCCACACATTTTGTGCTGCAGTCACATCCGGGACGGTCATCCCTCTGTAAACAAACTCTGCAATGCAGCTGTCCAGGGATCAAACCATCTTCCATGAGGCCTTTGCTTTCCTCTCCACTGCTCAACGTGCAGCAAGTGCTCATCCCAACCACACTGGGTCCCTTTTCCCAGCCCTGCCTGTCAGTCAGTTAAAATATCTTACTTCTGCCTCTCTGGCTCTTGGCAGTGCCACTCCTTGGTGGGTCACAGAGCTGCCTGAAATCCGAGGGACACAGCCACAGTCCCCCTGCTGTGTGCTGCTATTCTGGTGATGTGAGTGCTGCTAGAGGAGTGGTAGTTTGAAAATGTGTTTGACTATTCCCCTGGTTTATATAACCTCAAAGCAATTTGCTTTCATAGCTGAACACGCTTATTCATTCTATTTTAACTGTGCATTGAGCTATAAATAATGTCTCATTGCAGATAAGAATCTATTGAATTTTTTTTTCCCCCTACCTTTGGAAGATTTTCTCCTGAAGGAGACTTTCCCAGCCCTAGCAGTGAAGTTGCCTGATTGACTTTGTCCTGCCAGACAGCCATGAATGGTGTCAATCCCAGGTCAGCTGCCACTTCCCTGCAGCCACCTCCTCATTGTTCCCGCTTGGGCTGTGGCAAAGATGAGACGAGTGCTCAGTGATGCAGAGCTGAGATCACTGAAGTGTTAGGGAAACTGATTAAACCAATGATTTCCTGTTCCTCTGATCGGCTGCAGGTTCATACCTCTGCGTTATCCCCAGCCCACCCTCCCTGCACTAGGTTCACTTCGAAGAGCAATAACCTGGGCCAGTGTCCAGACAAATTGTGTTGGTTGCTGCCTCCTTTTTCTGATGTTCATTGTAGCATTTTCCTGCTTCCTCATGAGAAATTCCTGCCTTCTGCAATGGAGCCCTGGCCTGACATCCTTGTCACCCAGAAGCTTCTCAGAGCTGGAGCTCAGCACGAGCTGGGGAGGTGAGGGATGGAGATGTGTCCTCAGAGCCGCAGCTGCTGCTCAGACCCACGTCTGGTCCAGGCTGCAGCACAGCAGGGAAGTGGGTAATATTTTGGCAGATGATTTTCTGTGGTGCAGATAACTTTTTTTTGGAAATTCAAATACTGATGCTCTTCTTTGTGGTGGCAAAGTGCTGGGCTCCTGCAGAACTGGAGAGACTTTGAAATCATTGAGAGATAAATGTCCTAAAATTGGAATGGTTTCAAATAATGTCCTAAAATTTGGTGTGGTTTTGTTTTAACAGTGGTTACAATCCATTTTTTCTGTTGTACATGTTACTGGTCACCCTGTGTAAAAAAATTCCAGGAGTTCTTTGTAGAGCTTACCTGTCAACCTTTAGTAAAGGCTAGAGGAAAATTCTAAGACTCTCCAGGGTCAGAGAGAAATATTATGGGTTTTTTTATTAGCAACAACTATTTATAGGAGAATTATATTAGTACAATATAAATAAAATAATTCAAGTTGTAAGAGCTCTCCACAGGTCTCTGGCTCAAACCCTGATCAAAGCAAAGCCAAAATCAAAGGCAGGTCAGGGTGCCCAAGGCCTTTCTTTTTCAGTTGGGTTCTCAAATAGCACCTGCATGGCCTCCCTGCTTTCTGTGCTCGATCATCCTCATGGCAAGGAATAATTCCTCACATTCATTCAGAATTTAATCCTTTTGCCATACAGCTTAGAGAAGACTCTGTCTCTGCCTTATCTCTAACCCCATCAGGGAGCTGCAGGCAGCAATGTGATCCCAGTAGCCATCTATTCTCCAGGATGAAGAAGCCCAGTTCCTTCAGCTTTCCTGGAATGCCCTGTGCCCCTGTCCCTGGGCAGCCTGTCTGCCTCTGCTGGACTCGTTCCCGTGTGTCAACATCTGCCCTTGTAGTGGGGCCAAACACATTTAATTCATTGCACAAGAAAGGTGGAACCATGTGAGCCTTCAGCTGCAGGGTACAAAGTTCTGCACATGGTCTTATTAGCTCAGGAAAACATCCACCGGCATTACCTGGATCGAGTTCTATTTAATAAGTTCATAAACACATGGATGTGTTTTGATAGTGAGATGTTTTAATCATATCAGTGACTTTGTTTGCTTTGTGGCTCGGTTCAGATGAGGCCTTCGAGCACCGTAAGAGGCAGAGCTACCATTTGTGCTGCACTGGTTTCTGCAGGCATGCGGCTCAGTGCAAATAGTTATTGGGCACACTGTGGCCAAAAGAAACTCAGGGATGAGAACTGCAGCCTGAATTTTGTTTAGCAGGCATTCTGGAGTGATTAGAGGCATTTTCGTTTCATTGAAAGAGCTACAACTAATCGGTATTTCCCACTTTTACAGCAGTTATTTGTTAATTAAATAATGTGACCAACCCCAGGAGTGTTTAGAAAAGTTTATTAAATGATTTGCCATTAATTTATCAATGTGTTATTTATGCTGAGAAGTTGTGTATATGTTAAGAAAATTCTCCATCCTCAGCTTTGATTCTTTCAGAGAATATTAAATCGATACTGAAAAAAAAAAAAAACAACCTGTAATGGGAAATGTAAACCAAGAAATGACAGAAGTTAGTCGGAGAGGATTTTGTATGATGGCCAAATCCTTCCCTGGTGTCAGCACACAGACCTTATGGTGCTCAGCAATGCCTCTGCTTGCCTGCAGATTACAGAATCATAGAAATTTTTGAGCTGGAAGAGACCTTAAAGATTATTTTGGTCCAAACTCTCTGCCATAGGCAGGGATATCTTCCACTGTCCCAGGTTGTTCCAATCCTTGTCCAGCCTGGCCTTGGACACTGCCAGGGATGGGGCAGCCACAGCTGCTCTGGACACCCTGTGCCAGGGCCTCTCCCTAAAGAATTTCTCCCTAATGCTTAATCTAAATCTACCCTCTTTCTGCATAAAGCCTTTCCATTCCTTTTTGTCCTATCACTCCATGCTCTTGTCCGAAGTCCATCTCCAGCTCTCTTGTAGGATCTCTGCCCTCGTGCTGGCTGTTACACACAGAGGATTTTCCTTTAGCCAAATGGTCATTAGCCATATGCTGCATCTGACTTTGAGGATTAGAAGACCATAATGAAGTGGATTACAGCAGATCAGTGGCAGGATTGCAGACCAAATCCTCTTTCTAACTGTTTTTCCAGGAGTAGCTAAGGGCTGAGCGACCTGTCCTGCAGCATGAGCTTAGCCAGCTGTGGGATTTTTCCATGCTGTTATCAGAGGCAGGAAAATCTGGAGCTGTAACCCTGGGTGGGGAGGCTGTGGATGCTGAATGGCCGCAGGCTGTGCAAGTGGGGATTTCTGGGTGTCACTTTTGCGGCTTGCCTAGGGGGTATCTGAGTGCCTCACGTACTCCCCAGTCACCATTTAATTATTGCAGACTTGAGTCTCCCTGAATTGTCTGTAAGTGAGAGAGAGAAGGAAAGGATCTGCTGGACATCAAACCGGCATTGTGGTGGTCAGAAAAAATCTGAGTTGCCTGGGGCCAGTGCCAGACGTAGTGCTGAACCCAGCTGTTGAAGTGGAAAATTTTTCTCTGGTGTAACACGTGCCAGACTTTGGCAGGAAGGTGCTCTCCACTCATCAGGAGAAGTGGTCTTGCCCAAAGGACAGCACTGTCCGGGGCAGGGAGCAGCAGGCAGGCACCAGGCAGGAGGAAACCTGTCAAAAGCTGGGGCTGCAAAGGCTGGTGAGGATGGTTTGGAGAGGTCTTGGCTGGAGGAGGCAGTGGCAAAGTCCATATTTAATCCAGAAAAATGTAGCCCCCTCCAGCTCTGCAGAGCCTGCACAGGTAAAAGCAGCAGCTGTGACATGTAGGGAGCAGCTTCAGTAACTTCTGCACATGCTCAGGGAAAAGTGTTTGGCTTCCAGAGATGCTGTTCACAAGACACATCAGGGTAATATATCCTGAAGATGTGCCAAATCTGTCTGAAATATTCATGCATGTTCCCTGTAATTTATGGAAACAATCACAGCAGCATAATTATTTTGTTGCCTCTCCCTGTGAAAATCTCATCTCTTGGAGGTAAAAATGTGACCTGCACATCCACACAGCCATGCTGTGGCCTTCTGAGCGTGCCAGGAGAGCTGACTCGGTGCACTATATCCATCCAAGGATCAAAATTTACCCTTTAGGCTGGTGGATCGGGCAACAACACATTTGTTTGGGGTGCATTTCAATTACTTCAGGTGAATTTCATTTGTCTGATGGGTGGTGCCTGGTTCATTAAAGGCAGCCCCTGTAAGGCACCTATTGCCCTACAGATCCCATGCTTCTGGAGTCTACCCTAAACACAATGCTTAGCTCCAACCACCCCTCCAAAAACACCAAATATCCTTGCCATTTTAAACCTGTGAAAGGGATGAGGAGCAGGTTACAGGCAGAACCCACTCCTGTAAAATTACAGCTACAAAACCAGCAGAGGTGCAGACCTGCTCCTAGGCAGGAGCAATTTGGAGATGACACAAAGGCTGGTTGTGTGAGACAGACAGGGAAATGGGGACAGACTATATCTTAAGTATCATTTTCAAAAATATCTGCAAGAGGAAAGGACCTACTGTACTTTCAGGTGTAGCTGGTGCAATGCAAATAGGTTCTCAAACCTTCAGTGTCTTTTGTTCTTCAGATGGCTTGGTCGAGCACTGAATCCGTGTGTTTAACTGGGACTGGGTCTGTAAATAAGTGCTCCCTGTTGCTAAGGTTCAAGTGACATTTTTAGTGGTATTTGACAGATTTTTAACCTGCTTTCAAGTTTTCTACTGAGCTCTTCTATACCCAGGCAGTGAAACTGTCAAGAAGCCTTGGCTTTATTTAAATTAGTACTAAATACCTTTGTATTCACAGTTTGGGCACACTCCTGCCAGACTGGCCTGAAAAAGCTTAACTGGTGCTGCTGATGGCAAAGCCACACCTGATCTCTGTTTGTACCTAGAGGTGATTATCTGGGAATTTGGGGAGAAAAACCCACCCTAAACTGGGAAGAAAAGCAGAGACGCAGCCTGCTCTGCAGACAGGGTGTTACTGCATCCTGCCTAGGCTGCTCCTCGATGGGAGATCTTGCTCCAAGACACAAATTAGTGGCCTACTCTTTACTCCCCTCAATATTTTGCACTCCTTACGATTTCCACTAGAATCCCAAAGAGGTTTCTTTTGTCCAAAAGGCTGTTTGCTTGCTTTTGACCACACAGAACTTGTGATACTTGTCTTGATCTATTAACCAGGTGTCCAGCCAAAATCAATTGCCTGGCAGACGCAGACCATTACCCGAAAAGTCAAGACCTCCATAAATATTAGCGGCCTCATTGTGCTGCTGACAGATTCTGCAGGTTGTTTTATGTTACAGTTGAACAGTTCAGACATTACATTTGTATATATTTGCAGGCAGCCCTGAAGGGGCCATCTCATGAGCAGAGTGGGAGCAGGCAGCCTGCAGAGTGCAGACACCTCCACCATGACCACAGCAGGGCTTCTGGTGCTCCTCTCCTTCGCCCTTTGCTGCGTCCCAGGTGAGTGACTCTCCAGGTGTCCGAGCCCTGGCTGTTCCTCAGAGGATGAGACAGGATTCAAGAGGAAAAATCTTCAGAGGGCTCTGCTGCCTCGGTTGGCATCGGGCAGGTTGCAGGAGTGTATTTCAGGACAGTCCTCAATGGCTCGCTGCTGCAGCCGAGTGTTTGTCATAAATGTAAGTAACAGCAAGAGGAGTTCTGGGCTGGCAGCTCGTGCTGTTACACTTTGTACGCTGATGTTCTCACGCCATTACGCTGCTTAGACTTGTACAACTACAGCAAATGGATGAATTCTTGAAATAAGACCACAAGAAGGGGGTCAGACATCCAGTTACTAGTAAGGAAAATATTGTCATGGCACAAGCAAGTTCTTTGCAAGACCCTGGCAAGTTTCCTGCAATGCTCTTTCTGCTAATGGAACAAGGAGAGATGAAAACGAGCCAGGCTCTGATGTTCTCACTGCATATTCACAACTGATGAAATTACAAAGCCAAAGATATTTTTTTTCACACTCGCCTTCTTTCAAATGCATATTCCTGACAACAGATGCTGTATGTATTTGCTTATCCTGTAGGTGACTATTTGCATTTGTCTGTGTTGATTCAGGTGTATTTTCAGATACATAACAGCAGCGCTCTAGGGTCAAAACGGATATGTAAAAAGATAAGGAAGGAAAAGCTCTTCTGTTTTCAATTAATAGGTCTACATATCTCAGAACAAAAAAAAAAAAAAAGAAAAAAAGAACAAAGCTATTCAAAAAGGTGTTTCATCACAGCCAGCAATAAGCAATGCTATTATACTTATCAACATAGAGAAAAAAAAAATCATACATAGTTTATGTAGTTCAAAAAACAATCAAAAAATCATTCTGCTTGGTCCTACGCACAGGAATTTTATATCCATGTTTCCAGCTTAAATTGAGGTCTTATCATATTTGCTTTGTTTCATACTTTCTGCCTCTCTTTTCTTTTCCAGATACTGCCTTTGGGATTGAGGTAAGTGGAAGATTTTTCTGTCACTTTTCTCAAGTATGTGGCCTGGTAAAAAAAATAATTAAAGGAATAGGAAAAACCTCCAGCCTGTAGATGCTCAGCTGTTTTTCACCTAAGTGTGACACTTGGGTCATTTAAATCAGATTCTACAGTGTAAAACATCAAATTATACTGCCCTTGGCTGTACATCTATGCTGTATGTTAATAATGTTTTAGTAGTAATGATACAAAGTTTTTGGACTAATTAATTTTTCATCAACTTTAGACTTGTCTAATCTTGAAACTGGAAATATATAGTAGGTTCTAAACTGGAGCAATAGGCTGGTATCAGAGCTTACCTGAGGGCAAGCTACTGAAAGACTAAAATACTCTGAGCTGGTCCAGCTTCCTCATAGGCCATTAGTCTTGGTCTTACAAAAAAAAATTAAAAATCAGTATATTAAGAATGAAAAAGTAAAAACAGAAGTGCAGTGGAGGGACCAATGGAGAGCCTTTATAAAATAAACTAGCATGAGAGACCAACACTGGTTTATCCCATCCAAGGGGCTGCATGGTTATAGCTCTTCCCTCCTCCTCTTCTCCTGCTCTGTGGGGACATCTCTGCAGGAAGGATTCCCCAGGATGGACCCGCAGCAGAAGTTTGTGCTGTGGCAGTGAGAACTGGTTGCACGGGGTCAGTGTCCCCCACAAAAGGAGAGTTGCGAACGTCGCAGGTCTTCTCACCCTGTTTTTGTGCTTGCTCTGGCAGGTGGACTGCAGTACATACCCCAACACCACAAATGAGGAGGGCAAAGAGGTGCTGGTCTGCAGCGAGGCCATCAGCCCCATCTGCGGCTCCGACGGTGTCACCTACGGCAACGAGTGCCTGCTCTGTGCCTACAACGTGTAAGTACAGCCTGGGGATAGCCTGGGGACAGCCTGGGGACCTCAGCCAGCACCGCTCAGAGCTCCTGGTAGCACCACTGCTCAACAGTCTGTGCTCTGTCACATGTCACCTGTGTCAATTCCTGCAAAATGATCTTGGCTATCACAGCACAGCGCTCGTGCGGTGCCTTAGCCACCGTGTCTTGCTTTTGCTTATGTAAATTATTCAGGATTTTTCTTCTCCGTCTCAAGGAGCAGCCAGGTGACGGCTCTGAGAGCACATCTCATCACAGCAAGAGGACGGAGATGCTCTGCTTGGAGCTGCCCAAAATGGTCCTAAAGCTTCCCAGGGTTTTACATGCCTGCCAGCTGCTCAGCTGGTTAGGGAGGGTGGCACTATTTCCTCAAATATAGATATAAAAAAGCCTGACTGACTGAGTCAGTTTTCCCTTGTATTAATTCTAGCACCTAGGATGTAGCAAGAAATCTTTGCTGAACTTCCTAACATTTGTCTTTCCCTCTGCAGAGAATATGGAACAAATGTCAGCAAAGACCACGACGGAGAATGCAAGGAAGTTGCCCCTGTAAGTAAAACCAAGGGCAGAACAAGGGGTGTGTCCTGCTTCTGAGGGGCCAGAGGTGCTTACTGAAACAATTCAGACCCTAAACAAGAGAACAGCTGAGCTGTCAGAATCGTGCACTGGTGCCCTCCAAGCGGACTGTCACCATGGTGGCTCACAGAACAGCTTCTCTGCTGCCGTGGTGCTCTCCTGCAGAGAGACACCACACCAGAGCTCCCTGTGCGCTGCGAGCGAGGCCTTCACCAGGGCTTGCTTGGTTCCCTCCCCAGGTGGACTGCAGCAGGTACCCCAACACCACCAGTGAGGAGGGCAAAGTGGTGCTGCTCTGCAGCAAAGATGTCAGCCCCGTCTGCGGGACCGACTGGGTCACCTACGACAACGAGTGCCTGCTCTGTGCCCGCAACCTGTGAGTACTGAGCACAGCACCAGGCCTTGGTGCTCCTGGAGCTGCTCCTTTGGACAGCAGGACTTCCACCAAGGCCTTTTCTGTGAGGTGCTTGGACTTCGGCCATCCTCTTTTCCTCCTGACTAAGCCTTTTTTCCCACTGTGATTAGAGGGAAGCCGTGTCTTCGGTCTAGATAGAGAAGTAGAGGGCGGGCTGGGGATCTCACACAGGACAGGATGCTTCTCTTAACTGAGTTAAAAGGGTCTGTGTGGCAGATGCTGCCTTGCAGAGGACAGCAACTAACCCAGGGGGCATTGACATTGTCACACAGCCTGTCTCCTCGCCCACCCTGGCCCCTGGCCCTCACATCTGGCTAAAGCAGCTCTCTGGCAGGCAGTGCCACCACCCGAGCTGGTCCCTGGAGCCACATGGACACAACCTAAGCTGGATGTCTCCTGTATCCCATACATTGTGCCTGAGGCTGCTCAGCATTCCTGGGTGATAGGGTTCAGCAGAACAGGTTGCTTGTAGAGCTCCCTAATTCAGGTCTCTTCCCTTCCCAGAGAGGCTGGAACCAGTGTTGGTAAGAAGACTGACGGTGAATGTAAGAAGGAAATTGTCACAGTAAGTGAATTGGGTGATCAGGGGCTGGGTTTTGGTTCTGTTGCTGTCAGGTGAAGCATTGGCAGTGTCTGCAGCAGTGCCCTGCAGAAGTGAGACAGCTGCTGTGCTGCAGAATGGGAGAGATTTTGCTTTCTCTACACGTAATAAACGTTATTTGTGTGAATGCCAGGAAAGGAGCTGGTGACTGTCCAGGAAGGGATGAGTAAAAGAGTAGTAGAAATAATCCATCAGGGCAATGAATAAGAACCGAAAATGGCTTTTGGGGTCAGACCAATGGTCCATCTATTCCGTGGCAACTTGGTGCAGAGCCTGCTCTTGTCAGGGGCTGTGAGCACTGCGCAGGACAGAATGCAGAGGACAGTGAGGAGAGTGACTTCTCCCTTCCAACCTCCAGCTGTTTTCAGGTGGAGGACCTCAGCTTGGTGTGATTCCTGTGTAGTCAGTAAGCCTTGATAGATTTCTCCCCCACGAAATTCCTCAGCCTCTTCCTGCACCCAGACACATTTTTAGCCCTACAGTGCTCCCCAGCAAGTGTAGCACCCATTGCTCCAGGAAGCAGAATCCCACTCTTGCAGTACCCAGCTATGTGCTGATAATGGACCTTTACAGAGGATCAGCACTCCATTTCTCCAGGCACCAGTGTTTTTCCATTTAATTTCCTGGCCAGCTTGGGAACACAGAGCACGGCACCTTCACTGAGTGAACTGCTGTTGCTTGGAAATGCCGTGACCAGGTTATGATATACATCTCTTCAAACAGGAAATTGTGATCTATTTTTATATTATTAAATTCTCCTGGCACAGGAGAAACTGATACCTCAGTTTCTATCAGATGTGCAAAGCAGTTAATTACTTTCAGTAAGGTTGGTATCATTAGCACTGAAGCTCTAGCTCAGGGTTCAAGCCCTTGTGCTACTGACTCCTTCACATCAGACTCTTTCATTTTTATTTATTTTTTTGCAGGTTGACTGCAGTGACTACCCCAAACCTGTCTGCTCACTTGACTACATGCCTCTCTGTGCCTCTGACAACACGACATACACCAACAAGTGTACCTTCTGCAACGCAGTCGTGTATGTACAAATACGAGTGATGTTTCTGTTATCAGTTGCCTCCTGTGGGCACAAGTTTGCACAGTTAGTGCCCTTTTTTTTTTTTCCTCCTGGATGCTGTTGATTAGGGATTTGGGGGGAGTGCCAGCCACCGTGTCAAGCATTCATTTATTTTTTTCATTAGAGCATGAAAAAAGCTACGGCTGCTTTGTTAGTGTGAATGGCTCAAAGACCATTTAACCTTAATGGAATTTTTCTTGCATGCTGTAAAGGAAATGAAATTCCTTTCGTTTTGAAATTACGCTATAGTTTCCCCACAGGTATTTTCAGTCTGAAGAATGGGTTAAATTATTTCACCCATCTCTTAATAATCAAATAGCAAATGGGATTATGAGTCTGCAAGTTCCTTGGCTCTGGGGCAGGATCCTATCTGACACCATCTCTAGGAGCCATCAGAAAAGACAGATTATAGCAGGCAGGATTCTGTGTTTAGTTCATTGTTTCCTCTCCTTGCTTTCAGGGACAGCAACGGGACTATCACTTTAAGCCATTTTGGAAAATGCTAAGTATCAGTGCCAAGAGAATTCACCACAGGATCCCCACTTGCAAATCCCAGCTAAAGATCTCACCTCAGTTCATCTCACCCTCTGGGGAACTCGGCTCACTCCTGATTTTCTTTCTCAATAAACTAAATCAGCAACATTTTCCTGTCTTATTTAATGTGTTGTCTCATGAAACATTTTCTTGATTTGTTGAATGATGATATGAGGCAGAATAGGTTACGTGCTCAGAGCTCTGGGATAGAACAAGAACAACATCTTGCTCCTCTCTCTCTCATAAAAGGCAGAAAATTAAATACAGATGCTCAAACCCCAGAGCTGTGTGTCTTTGTACATGAATGACAGTGCCCCTGCCTCAGTGCTCAGACCCTTCAGATGCTTGGCTCTGTAAAGAGCTGAAGAGACACGGGAGGGTCTCTCCCAAGGTGTTCCTGGTGCATTTTCCTTGTCAGCAAAACCCGGTCACACCTTTCTGTCACTGCCCAGAGTGGATCCTCACCTCAAGTTTTGCTTTCTCAAGGGCACTCTGTTGGCAAAGCCCATATTTTTCAGACACGTGCATTATCCCTCTCTATTTGAGTTGTCCTCCAACTGACTTATTACCAGGTTTTTCTCATCTTGGAGTCATCCTTTAACACCCTTCAAGTGTTTTAAGATGAATGCCTTTCTAGGTGTGGTGCCTACTCCTGCCTACTTGTCTTCTCTCACTCTTCAATTACACAATGCTCTTTGCCAGCCCAAGGAATATTTCAGCAGTGTTTCAAAATCCAAGGACAAAGCATCCTTCTGTTTCTTGAGAGTGTGACCTGTCATTGGCGTATTGTGCATGAAATTTATTTTGCTTTTGTCTTCTGCTTGAATTGGGTGGGTTTTGTTGGTTTTTTTTTTGGATCCGCTCAAGAGAGACATAAATAAATTGGGCTTATCCCTTCTAACATGTAATATCTCCCACATGCATTTTTTGTGGGAATCAAAGGGAAAGGGGAGCTTGGTCTCCTTGATGGAGGTTGTCCCAAAAAGCAATACTTTGGTAGTAAACCAAAGGATTTATGTCGAGATGGGCAGATGGATGAAGCAGTGATTTCCAGATTAGGTTCAACTTCTCTAGGATCCACTCTAGGGTCTCAAATCATTCTGTCATCATCATACTAAAAGTCTATTACTGCAAAGCTAATGGCTTTTAGGGGAAATAACAATTGTAAATTTTTTTTTTTTTTTTTGCATAATCCCATAAAAGTTTCTCCATCCCTTGTCATTTCCCAGGACTCCTTTCAATGTCTGGGATGCTCTCTTGCTTGCCTTCCTGGTTCATTGTTTTCCTGCTTTCACTATAACTTAGTATGTTTCACTTGGGTGAGGCACAAAAATAAAGGGAGAACTTTTCTGCTACAGAAGCCATTTCATTCAACGTTTTTCTCGTGAAAAAGCACTGCACGAAAATAGGCACTGATAGGTGAGCACAGAGAAAATCTGACAGCAGTTTGTGCAGCCGCTCTTTTGCCTGCAAGAATTTTCTGTGGTCCTTCAGAAGGAAACTGTCACTTATTTCACTTAAAATAACGACGCAGAGGGTGTATCCCACACATCTAAACGTCTCATGACTCCCGTTGATGAAGAAACATCCTTCTTGGCTTACAGCACGGCTTAACTCTGTTGAGATTGCCCCTGAGACAAAAGGCTGGAAATGTTGCTCCAGGATAAGGGCGGATAAGGCAAATATGAACACGCACAAACACACACACACACACACCCCCAGTGGTGCAGGCGTACATATAAGCGTGGTTGCCACCTGAGGACAAAATCCAGGTTTTGTTTCCTCAGCAAAAGCCGAGCTCTGCTGCTCACAGCTCATCCAGTCACCATGAAGACCACGGGGGTGTTGCTGCTGCTCTCTCTGGCCCTTTTCTGCATCTCAGGTGAGTGGATCCACTGCCTCCTGCTCTGCCTTAGAGTAAGCGCTGGCTGTCTTCAAAACTACAAAAAAACATCCTCAGACTGGAAAGAGCTTCATTCTGCAAGGACTTATTTACTCCTAGAAAGATAGTGTTGAAAAGACTTGACATCAGAGACTATCACTTATGGGGTAATATTTTAGCAACAGAACTGAGTGGGTAAGAACAACTGTGGGAACAGCTCTACTCTCAGTGCTAGTTTATGCATAATGAAAGAAGTGACATGTACGTGGTGCAACCCGGAGACTCAGACAACCAGTATTTAACCTCTGAAATGTTGCAGAAACTCAAATAATTTTACTGAATGAAAGCGAACATTTCTTGTAGTCATCTGAATTGAGGTGCAGTTTGAGAGCCTGAACTGCTGTAGAAGCTTTATAAATTCACCTCTCACTAAATATGGTTCTTATTTAATAATAATATTGGTAGTGCATGTAAGATGGTGCCTCTGTGTACTTGTCAGCTTTATGTCCCTGTTTACCTCAAGAATTCGCTCTGCTTTGAGTTCATGTCCTGCTCCATACTTTGAACCATGGAAAATGCCTTTCTCTTCTTTTGTTTTACACACCTTTTTCCATATTAACTCTAACTAATTCTCATTAAAAGAAATACTACAGAATGAACATACAGTATGGCTCAACATTTTGCCTGAAATTCCTTTTGTCTAAGAATCATTTGCTAACACACAGGGAGTAAGAAGATATATATTCAGGGTGTGCATTCTCAGATTTTAAAAGAATCCATGAATTGCATTTGTAACTTATTTAATTTTTCTCTTTTTTTTCTTCAGTTCCAGCTACTGATGCGCTGCAGGTAAGGGACAGATTCTTCTTTTCTCCATCCTTTCTTTTGTTAAAGCAGTTTCTGTATAAATCTTTACTAATCACATCATGATGGAGCCTTTCAAAATCCTGAGACACCCAGCTGCCTGAGCAATATTTGCCACAGATATTATCGGGTGAAATTGCCATTTTCATCTGGTGATAGTTTCAACAAGTAGGGCAGGATTCAGTTCATGTCCAAGCTGTTGTCAGAGTTACTGCAGCATCATTTTCAGGGGTTACACAGGCTCTGCATGGCTGGAGGCAGCACTCCTCTGCATCCTGCCCTGTCCCTGCGCTTCTCCTCAGCTCCTGGGTAGTAAGGGGGCAGCTCGAGGGGTGTCTGGAGCCTCCTAATGTCACCTTTCTCATCCAGCCTTGGCTGAGAACTCGTTATTTTTTTGTGAATACAGGCTGCATCCACCTACTGCGGGAACCAGAGGACTTTCAGGAATATGTGTAGCATGGAGTACGTCCCCCACTGTGGGTCTGATGGTGTCACGTACCCCAACAAATGCATGTTCTGCAATGCATACCTGTACGTATGGAAGAAATCTCTTCACCCACTAAGTGGTGAATTAACTTAGCTTAAACTGGCTAATCAGTCTTGGAGACTGGTTAGAGAAGTAAAGTTTTTATTTTTTTTGTCCTCCCAGCAAGGGTGGTGGGTTTTTTTTTGTTTTTGGTTTGTTTGTTTTTTTCTTTTTTTAATTGGGAGGGTTTGCTGGGAACTCCTTTCTTTCAGATATAAAGGGAGAACATAGTGTTCTCCATTCTCCTCTTAGGTGATTTGCAAAAGAGCTTTCTCTCAGCAAACAAAGTCTGTTTCCTACAGACTATCTGGTCTTTTAAATTAAGAATTTTTCTTGTCTTTATATGTCAGTTATAAAAGGAAATATTTGCAATAGAGTTCAGAAGTCCCTCTGTGGTGTAGAGGGACAGACCAACAGTAAAAGTTCAGATGTTCTGTCTCTCAGGTACCAATTTCTTCCTCTGCAGGAGAAGCCGTGGAGGTCTTCGCTTGAGGTCTATTGATTCATGTTAAGTTCTCGACAGGATTCAGCTGAGAAATAGCATCCCTCCCTGACAGCCTTCCCCATGGCAGATGACTTCCTAAACCCTTGACGTGACCCTTGAAAACCTCTTATCAATCCTGAAACCTCTGCTAATAAAAAAAAGTCCCAGCATTTATGTCTTGCTTTAGTCTCATTCTGGTTTTACCGAACACCTTGCAGAATTACACCACTGCAACAATCCTGGGGCGTGGGAATTAATGGGAAAATTGCAGGGAGAGGGAGAACGGTGTTCTGATCTACAAAAACACCAACCCTGACTGCAAAGGCAATGGGCAGCTTCTGTGGGCATCCACCTCCATCGGGCTTTCCAAAAGAAAACCGGGGCTGCAGATGCATCCTGGTGCTCCTGTCCGTGTCCTGTTCTGAGGGGATCTCAGACAGGCACTCTGTGCCTGGGTGAGAGGAGCTGCCTCCCTCCCCAGCTGCTGTCAAACACCTGCAGCCTCTCCCAGCCTTACTTGCTGTAGCCTGGCAGCACGAAGAGGCTCCAGGCAAACCTCAGCATTGACATAATTAGAGACAGTCCCAAGATTGTTGTAATTGGGGTGTTCTGGTGGCTGTTCTGTCACACAGAAGTGGTCTTGCTGGCACAATGAGCTGCTCATCCCTGTTTCAGTTTCCAGGGTTATCCCCAGTTTCTTACAGCTGCAAGAGAATATCTGAGGAAGGTCAAATTCCAAGCTGCTTCCACCTCGCGAGCAGGATTGAAAACCCACCTCTAGCACTGTCACAGGGTGTTTTCTCTGGGCAGGCAGATCCCTGTCTGCCCACACTGGGGCATTGCTGAAGGGCATTGCAGAAAACCAGTGGGCAGCCAGTGCTAACAGACCTGATGTCCAGGGGATGCTGGCAATCGCTGCCACAGCCCGTCTGGGCACCTCAGCCATCACTTAGCTGCTGGTTGAAGGTAATTACGATGACTGTCGCTTGTAGAGGATCCTTTGAGATTCTCCGGCCTCTGGAAAGCTCGGCTGATGAAAGGAAGGGCTCAGAGTCATAGTGTTAATTTATTATTCATTAACAGCGAGGCGCTGCCAGTGCCGCGTGCTGTAGAGGCAGCAGTCTCACAGTCAAATAGTTAATGATCTTAAGTGACAATGTGTCACTTCCCAGAGACTGCAGAGAGCAGCTCTCTAAAAGGAGACAATTTATTTCCAAAAGACATGACTCTCTGCAACCATTTAGTGCCAAGTCCCTTCCTGGGGCTGGAATGTCCCTCCTGTGAGAGGGAGGTCTGTGTGTGGGAAGGCTTTTCAGTGTCAGATGCGATTTCTGGGGACCAGGAGCAATTGAGGCTCTGGGAGGTAGTGCTGGGGTTATGGGGTACACTCAATCTTCCTCTTCTCCCCCTCTGCTGAGCGGGGGGAGTCAGGGTAAGAGAGCACCAGCTCCAGCAGTTATTTTTTTTCCTTGGGCAGCAGCAGGGAGGATGGGGATGGCCCTCAGGAATCACGACGCCTTGGAGATAAGCAGAGCTCCCAATCGTGCTGCAGATCCCCGTGATGCTCAGAGGGCCTCTTGCAGGGGCATGTCTGCTAAACAGGAAAATCCAGCCGGCAATTACGGGGAAACTGTGAGTAGAAATGAGGAGTCCTCTGTGATGCAGAGTGAGCAGGACTGCTCAGGAGTGAACACAGGCAGAGCAGGACCCCAGCCGAACCCCCGGCCTCCCGCCCCAGCAGCTCATCCTGGATGCTCCTTAGGATGGAGAGGAAAAGAATTCTCCTTTACGAGCATCTCGTTGTAAATAATTTTTTTTATTGCTTCTCAATAAAATCCTGCCACAACAGCACAAATCCTCTCACCATTACTAATCTAACTCTCCCTCCAGGAAATTCAAGGCAGGAAACATTGTCTGCCTGCCAAGGTATTTTATGGTACAATTCTTTGAGCAGTACCTCAGCACTTTATATCATTATCTGATGTTTTGGTTCAGGAAATGCCATTCAATTACCCCACAACCTGATTAACACATTGCATGTACTTATTTTGTTCTGCTTTATTTTATATTGTCTCTCCTATTTTTGTGCATTATTCTACTTGTTGCTGGCCAAAATATACCTCAGGCCAGTCTAGACCTTTCTGTTAATGCAGTTTCTCTCTATGGCTTCATTCAGGAGAAATGGTTTGTTACGGCCTTCTTTCTTGATATGGAGAAAAATAAAATTATATTTGAAAAGTGAATTAATTGAAGGTCCTTCGGGGGGCTGGCTGTGTCACAGCTATTGCAGTGAGGCAGAGCTGAAATTCACTGAGGATACTCAGCCTTATGCTGTTAGAATACAGCTTCCAGACAGTCAAATTATTCCAGACACCCCTGCCTGTGATATCATCTATGCTTAAGAGACTGGAGATATTCAGGCAGCAATCAGATAGCTGAACTACAAGGAGAAATAATAGGTGAGTGCGGCTTAGAGCCGGGGCTTTGCTGGCTGTAAATTGAATTTCTGTTCTGATAAAAGATCCAGCTCTGCCCCCGTGTGCAGAGGTCTGGGAACAGCAGCTTGGCCGGGCGCTGCTGCAGCTGCTCCCCATCCCCGGAGCATCCCTCCATCCTCTGAGCCCTGACAGCCCCGAGCCAGCACAGGGAGACGGCTGCTGGCGTGACATCGTGCCTTGCGTGCAGACATCCACCCTCTTACTTATAATAACAATAAAAAACCACAACCCCGTCGTTGCTCTTTGTAGCCAGATGAAGCCTACGGGAAGTTTTAAACCAAAGCAGGGAGCATCAGTGAATAATTTTATAGGCTGTGGTGGGCTATGGACTTACTCGAGGTGGGAATGCTCAAGAGCAGAGGAAAAGCTTCCCAGGAAATTATCACTGCTATGGGAAGAAACACTGCTGGATTAGAAACTGGGTAGAATTTCCAAAGTTATTGGAAATTTACCTTAATACAAGGGGACCCATCCTATGATGGCTGATATTTATCCCATTCACGTGGCCATAACCTTCCTGAATGTTTGCCCTCTGTGAGTCTGAAACAGAAGGAAGCATTTTAGGAGTTTTATTCAATTTTTTTAATATGGATCTCATATCTGTAGAAATGTTAATCCCAAAGTCATTTCACTGAGCCTTCCATCATGATATTTCTGAACCTCAGAATCACAGAATAGTTTGGGCTGGAAGTGATCTCTGGAGATCACCCAGTCCAAACCCCCTGCCAAAGCAGGAGCACCTGGAGCAGGAGACACAGGAACATGGCCAAGTGGGTTAGGAATTGGGAGACTCCACGACCTCTCTGGGCAGCTGTTCCTGTGCTCTGCAGCTCTCAATGGAAAGGAGTTTCTCCTCATGTTGAGGTGGAATTCCCTGTGTTTTAGTTTATGGCTGCTGCTCCTTGTCCTGTCACTGGGCACCACTGAGAAGAGTCTGGCACCATCACCCCCATCCCAGAGGGGTTTGGGCAGGTGGGTTCACTTTGCCCTTCCCATTTGCAGCAGGTGTATGACATTTCCCAAGGCTCACTGTTGTGAGAACTGCTGTTTTTCACTGCTCCTAATGCCTGTTTTCATTCCATCCACTTTCCTGTGATTACTGCTGTCCCATTCCCTCTGTTTCCTATTATTGGGGCTCCTTGTGCAATGCCCTGTCACACCTGTCCCAGCAGCTCTCGTGCCCTGCCCTGGATACTGCCCTTTTTCTGCCATCCCTTCTCCCAGACCCCATAGAAAGGCTCTTCCCTGGTTTCTCTTTTTCTCCCTGCTGCCCTGGGAAGTGGCAGGGGCTGCTGGGGGAGAAGAGCTGCTTTTGGAGCAATCCTGGATGGCCACCAAGACCTTAGGGGCAGCACGTGGGGCAGAGGGGATCTCCCAGCGGATCTAACTGATGAAAGGGCAGGTGTTGGCCCGACATGAGAGTGATGCCGCTCCCTGGCAGACACCTGCCAGGCACAGCAGCTCCTGCTGGCTTCAGCCTGGCAGGAAACGCAGCAGGAGCAGCAGCACAGTCTCTGCTACTGGGGATCTCGGATCTGGAGGTGGCTGTGGGGGAGTTTGGGTCGCAGGGCTGAAGAGGAGACAGACTCTGCTCCTGGAGCCCCCCCAGCCACGGGGCTGGCCAGCAGCACCTCCGCTGGTGGCTGGTGCAAGTTCTGACGAAGCTTTGTTTCCAGACTTTGGCATTCCTGCCCCTGGAGATTAATCAATATTAATGCTTCCGTGACTACCGCTTCCTTTCCAAATATGCTCACAATCAGTTCAAGGGATCTGAAAGTCAACTCGCTCAGGATGCTAAGAATGCGACAGAAACAACTTTCAAAGGAACCCTTCAACTTATGATATTTGTGAAAGGGATCCAAATAGCATTATTCATTTATTTTTCAGGAAAATGATTTCATTGATATAAACAGGCCAAATCCCACAAGCTCCATTCTGTGACTACGGTTCCCTTACACTTTCAGCTACATTTTTATGATTTATCTGCTCATGCCAAGTGTTGAACATCTCCCAGGATAATAAGAAAACCAATTCTAATTTTCTATTTAAAACTCAGGCTGCCTTTTAGCCACATGTATGAATCAAGCTTCTTCTGAAGCACAAACAAGTTCCATCCGTCACTTCCTTCCGTGACTACCTTAAATCAAAAATTTATTATTTTATGCAATATCCCTTATTTGTTTTTCCATACACTTGCGATAGAGTCGAGCCACTTAGCAGAACCTAGCACATTATTTATCACTTATCTTCCCTAAAACACGACTTTCAACTGACACTCTAAATTTAATGCCATATAATTGAGGGAGAAGGGGGAAGCCTAATGGCTCTCCTGCTTGCAGTTACTGGAATTTTTTCTGGAATGCCTTTAGTTCTAACAAGCCCATTTCACCTGCACGGAATACCAGTTGCTTGCCATTAATGGGAAACATTATCCCAGTACAGATTTAAGGCTACTTATTCTCATAATTTCTTAATCAGACTCATGCTCATTGCCAACAGATGAATAACTCTTGTTCCTGCACAGAAATGTCTAATAAACTTCTGGGGTTATTTGTAATGCTTTTCTCTCACGATGACTTTCTGTTGGTGAGAAATCCGGTGTACCAGGACATTACAGGAGAGAGTGTGGAGAGATTCACTGAGACTTCAGCATCTTTAAAGCGAACTGATGCTTGCCAGACCCCAGATATGATGTCAGTAAAAGCTTGGGGTGTCCCATGCTCCTGTCACCCCACTCTGCTGTACCATGAAAGTCCCCCAGAGCCCAGCTCCTGTCTAGCATATGTGATACGGTGAGCACAAGTCAAACGCTTCCAACAAATGGGCTCTTTTTTCCCTTCCCCAACTTCCATGTGCCATTTCACAACATCTGCTATTGAGACAGTGCTCCTGTTTGGAAAGGACAAATCACTCATTGTACAGCAAGGCGCCTTTGTTAACAAGCTGGGTGTAGCACACATTTTTGTTTAATTCTTCTGGGCATCTCTCTAACAAACAAGTATTCTTTGGAGCTCAACTCGTAATCGATACAATTTTCTTAGTTTACAGAGCAAATAATTACTTTCTGGTGATGACTTCACAAGGTCGGGGAGATGCATATATATACCGGGGAGGGAGAAGGCTGAGAACCATCCACGGACTCTCCGGTAACCGACCCGCACGGAACAGCCGCCACCACCACCACCGCCAACATGAAGATGGCCAACTGTGCTGCCCTTCTGGGGCTGGTCCTTCTCGGCTGCCTTTCTGGTGAGTCGTTTTTGTCATTTTTTTTGTTGCACTCCTCTCTGCTGGTCTAGGCCACCAGGTCCAGAGACCTCCGGGTCCTTTCCCCGTCTCTGTGCCATCCTGAAGGAGAGTGCAGCCCCTTGGGGATGTGATGGTTTAGGAACAGGCGGCCTCTCTTTTCACCCTTGTGCAGATAAACACATGGGATCTGTTCTTTAAGCTTTCGAGCCTTAGTGGGGATTATGGTGCTAAAGTAGGATAAAATTTTAGGTGCTATTTCTTGTTTATTGAGGAAAACTTTCTGGTTTCACAAATAAGTGGCTTTTTTTTTTTTTTTTTTTTTTTTNTTTTTTTTTAAAAAAAATGGTTTTTTTTTTTTTTTTTTTTTTTTTTTAATCTCGGTGTATCACTTTGCATTTACTTGGAGTAGATGAAACATTTGGGAAGATAATAACTTCTTGGTAATGAGAAGGTGTACTTGGTTACTCTGTAGGGAAATTGATGATTCCAAACAAATTTTAGTGAGGGACATTGTACAATTTTTGCATTTCATAATTTTTCTTTTTTTTTTTTTTTTGTAGATCTTGCTGTTGCTCAAAGACGGGTGAGTATTAGATCCTTGTCATTTAATCTTGATTTCTAAGTCTAGATGAATTATTCATACTCACACTCTATGCCAGGGAATGCTTGAGGGGAAAAAAAAAGAAAGAGAAAATGAATAAAAAAGAAGTGCCCCTAAGTGCACCTCTTTTCCCAACATAAGAAAACACCTTTGTCAGAGAGAGATAATTTAGAACGTTGATGATTAAAAAGACAGTGATTAATAATGTAGAATGAGAGTCAGCACAGCACAGTGTGCCAGCAGAAAATCTATATGAGTATTGAATATCTGCCTAAATATCTTCCCTGTCTTGATTCCCCAAGGAATGATCATTTTTGCCCACAATTCTTGCCAAAATTACTTTAAGTCTTAACAGCAGAGAGGCGCTTTCTTATGCTGTAAGAAACTCAGCATATTTTTTATTCACCATGGAGGAGCCATAGAGATTCCTCTCAGTAGCCTCCCAACGCAGCAAAAGCATGATTAGGGCAAGAGCACCTTTGTCCCTGTTTGGAGACATCACGAGTTCCCTTTCTCAGGCCTCCTGCAGCAACTATCTTCTGTCCGGCAAAACCATGAACATCGCCTGTCCCCGCAACTACGACCCCGTGTGCGGCACCAACGGCCGCACCTACCCCAACGAGTGCTCCCTCTGCAAGGACTTCTTGTGAGTAGAGAGTCCCCTGGTCACCTGCAGCGCCAGTTCAAGCAGCAGGCAGAAGCCCTTGGGGTTGTGACTAATCGTGGGGTGGACTAGATTTTTCTTAAGTTTCTGTCTTCCCTAATGCCCGGGATCTTCCGTGTCAAAGCTCCAGAATCTGATTAATTACTGGGGCTTTACGGGTGGAGAGACTTAATGATTGAGATGACTACATGGTATGAAAAGATTAATCCCTGCTTTCCTTCTCCCTCTCTCCCTCTAGCCGCAACCGTGCTCTTGACAAGAAACACGATGGAAGATGCGTTAGGGTACGGTCAGAGATCGGTTCCTTCCCCTGGTGGGTGATAGCCAGACCTAGCCTAGGATTCGTTCTGTACTGAACCCACACGATTCCTGGCTCTCAGAAATGGGGTGAAAATGAAGAATTTCAGATTTGCAGGAAATTTAATTTGCATTTTGTTTGAACTGCTAAAATCAGTGAGTTTTAAAAGGCAAAATACCATCTGTATAACACCAGAGTTTAGACAGGAAACTTTTGATTTCCAGAGTGTTTTGTTCAGTGTTATGAAAACACTTCTCTTTACATTTAGATTTAGAGGTTTGTTTTAGCTAAGAAATTCCCAGAAGAAGTTTGGATTTCAACTATAATATTGTAACAGAAAAAAAAAACCAACCTGATTCTATCAGAATGTTTATCACAAAGTTAAGTTAAAGTTAATACCAATATATGGAGCTACCATGAAGTGAAGGTCTATTTTTAGTTTAGAGAGAGAGAGAGCAAAGAAAAATTCTGGTTGTGCAATTTCACATAGTACAACGATTCCCATTTCAATACATTCAGAGTAATTGCAGGAGCAGCGAGTTGAGCATAAACCGCATTTTTGAAAGGCACTGGCACCTCACAGCAGAAGTTGCTGCTGTGCGAGGTGTTTTAGGCAAGGATCCTTCATGGTGGCATTCTGGGGGAAAATCCCCAAGATGACAGGGATGAAGCCCAGCTCAGAACAGATACTGATGCTGTATCCACAGGCAGGACTTCATTTGTACTGCCCCAAATCCACCACACTGTGGCTGGCAGCCCCTTTCACCTTGCAGCTCTGGAAAGAGGGGGAAATGTCTCTTGCACCACACTCTGCTACACAAGGCCGATGCAAAGGGGAGCAGAGATTCAAGTGCTGCTCTGTGGCTGTTTCAGGTCGACTGTACTGGTTTCCTGAAGCCTGGCAGTGGTTTCAACAACCCCTGCACCACGGAGTTCTCCCCCATCTGCGGCACCAACGGCATCACCTACAGGAACAAGTGCCAATTCTGTAATGCTGTGGCGTAAGTGAAGGGCCCGGGTCAGGGCAGGGTTTCTGGATCAGTGCAAATGCTCTTCTTGGCATTTGGAGCACTAAGGGGTCATTTGGACCACGAAGCAGCTGCACTGTTCTCATTCATTCTCCACTTGCTTTCCCCTCAAAGGAGCGGCCTGGAAGTGAACCTGCAGAGCTACGGACAGTGCTTCCAGGTAAAGCCAGCAATCTGCACCTTTAACTGCTGTTACATTTTGCAACACGAGTTCACAGCTAAATAATAGAAATGCCTCCACTCTCCTGGTGCATTTGGCCTGGAAATAGGACTTGAGGAAAATAGTTATGTCAGGGTCAACAGGTATGGAACCAAATCCATGGCTGAGGTATTTGTTCCTTCTCTGACCTGGGAACAGGAGGCAGAGGGTGCTGAGACCTTAATTTACTGTGAAATTGTATGAGCAAGAGACGATTCCCTGGGTGGGAGAACTTAGTGCATCGAGGCTTGTGACCACCCTCTTTCTGTCCACTTGCCTCTGCTTGCCTGCTGAACCAGAGCAGCCAGTGGGAAAGTCTGCAAACACCAGCATGATCATTTTGCTACTTACAATAACATTTATTAGATCTTTTTCCCTCCACCATCTCCCTGCTTCAGCCTGTTCCAGACAAGCACATTCTCTGAGTCTGCAGAATTGCTGGAACAACAGAACCCTGCTCCTGGAAAGTGCTTTCGTGCTTTGCCGTATCACGAATATTAAACAAACATAAAGCACTTACGTAGGAAAATACAGGGAACAAAAGCTTTAAAAGCCTGTTGTTTCTTCCATTAGCAAAACATGAACACCATCGACTGCACCGCGCAGAAGGGCAGCAGCCTCATCTGCACCTCCGAGTACAACCCCATCTGCGGCTCCGACGGCAGAACCTACGGGAACAAGTGCCAGTTCTGCAACGCTGTTTCGTAAGTACAGAGCACGCCATGCGGCCACGGGGCCCGGGGAGCTGCGGCTCCCATGCAGCCGCGTGCGGAAGCCCCGGAGCTCCCGTTAGCTCCCATCCCTAGCCCATGCTCCTCTCCCAGCGCTCACTCCTCTGCCACCCCCCAGGCGCCACAGATCTTAAGCCTGAGTGAGTCTTCTCCTCCTCCCCTTGCAATTAAAAGCAGATCCCCGCTTGCAGGCTCATAGCACTGCTGACTGCCTCCCTGTCAGGGTGATTGAAAGTGTGACCGTAGGAGGTGTCCAAAATTATGGGGTTTGTCCCAAATCTCTTCGTGATATGAAAGCGTGTAACTTGAGGAATCTGAAAAGAGGTGGAACATTAAGGGAAGTACTTTATGACTTGGAGAGCACATGGGCATTTGGCTTATTTGGGTGAAGTTAGGCTATTAAAATGAGATCAATGTCTCTAATTTTGCTCTCTCTCTCTCTCTCTCTCTCCAGACGCAGCACTGGAGCTCTGTTCTTCAGGCACCAGGGCGAATGCTAAGTGCTGGAGCTGGATCCTTCAACATGACATTTCCCTCACGAATTCTTCAATCAAACATGCTCTTCCTTGCTCCCTCAACTGTTACCCATCAGTCTCTGCTTTGATCTATCAATAAATTAAATGCAGCCACAATCTTTGCCATGGAATGGGTTTTGATTTTGGTTTTGGTTTCCAGGTGGGGTGATGGTCTTCAGGCTTTAGGGTACTTTTCTGACAGGCAGGAGAAGTGGTGACATAAACCACAATAAAGAGCAAAACTCCAGCCTAAGTTCTAACGAGAGAATGTAATTCTGTAGCAAACCATCAGAAAATGCTATGAAATAGCACAATCATGAATCTAATTTTGAAGTCTTGCAGAGCATAAATGGATTTGTCTTTGTCACAGCACTGGAACTTGGAGGAACAGCTCCAGGGGCCTTGGCCTGGTGGGATGGTCCTGGGGAAGTGTGAAAGGGGGTGTGATCAGCTTTACCTGGTCACACCTGGGCAAGGGGCAGGTCTGGGGGTGTCTTATAGAAAGGAGGCTTATGGCAAAGGGAGGAGGTATCTCATAGGGAAGAAAATTAGGAACTGCTGTTTCCTTGAAGGGTGTGTCCATTGAGACTGTGCCCATCAGCAGAAAATTGCAGCAAGCTACGCAAGGCTCTAATGAGTCTAATGAGAACCTGAGGAGAAATTAGACTGGGCTCAGGCTTTCAGCTTCTTGGAGAAGAGATCTGAAAAACTGTCCTGCTGGTATTTGAGGTAGAGGTAAGATAGAGCACCCTTCAGGAAAAGGTCCTGGGTTTTCTAACTCCAGGAAAGAAGGGCCAGAAGATGTGCTGGTAGCTCAAATGTGTTTCCTATCTGGGGAAAAAAAGGTGTGAAGATAACATCTTTGTGGGAGCCTCAAGCGTGCACTGCAGGAACAATGACATATATGACTGCTCATGATGATGTGCCATCTTTTTGGGTGAGTCAAGGACTTAATATGCAAACAGCAGAAGCAAAAAAAGTCCCAAGTGCCATGGCTCACACACTCCCTTCCTCGTCCTTTCTCCACCTCCCATTCTCTTGTTATGTAAAGGAACACCTGCTGCTAAGGCTGATATTTAGGACAAAATCTGTAACTTTCAAGACATTCCTTTTGGTCTCGTTTCCTGAAGTAGATAATTTCTTGACTGAGAATTTTGCAGGTGCTCCCCACCAGAATGCAAGAGGTTTGTCCTTCCCTAGAACCAGCACAGAGAGCAGGAAGAGGAATGGAAAGTCTTGTTTTGGGTTTTGGTTTTTTTTTTGTGTCACTACAGGTAATGTAAGTCACATCATACATTTGTGCCTGCTTCTAAGAAAAGACAAATTGGAGAGTCACGCGAGTCCTCACAAGTTACCTGTTTTTTGTGCCTGAGAAACTAGTTAAGGGACAGTAAAAGGAGCCAGTGGATGTGTTTGGCTGTAATTCCTTGTTGGACATCAGGTTTACATAATGGCCAGAGACTAGAGGAGTTCTGGCCATAGGAAATTGTCTTCATTGGCGAGGTCTTACAGTGACCCCTTCCCTTCACAGGCGGTTTGTGCAGGGGAAGTCAGATACCTGCTTGGAAGGCTTTGGAAAAGCCCAGAGAAGAGCTGTCCACCTGCAGCAAAATGAGGGGCAAATGGTGAGTATATGGCTGTGTCCCAGCTGCCTCAGAAGCCTCTAGCAAGGACTTTACAAGATGGAAAGTTTTGTAGCATTTAAGTCTAAAAAGTGGCCAGCACAGGTTGGGACTCAGCTTGACACCAGCCAGATGCTGCACAACAGGGTCCAGGTGCCCTTTTCTATCCCTGACTGTCAGAGGGATGGGATTCCCCCACCTTTGCCACCAAGCCGAGGGTTCAGGTGTCACAAAGAAGTGGAAATGGGCAATAACAATCTTCACCTAGTTGGTAATTTTGCCTTTTCCTCTGCTCGGCCCAGATGGGGTTGGTCCCTGCCGTGGGTTTGCAGAGGCTGGAACCAGCCCAATTGTGCTGCAGCAACCAAAACATTATTTGGGCAGATAAGGGACTGAGGCATCGAGGCTGTGGTGACGTCTGAAAGCAGAAAAGGCAAACAAGGAGTGCTGCGAGTGGCAGAACTGAGCGTGGCTGGGAACGGCGCTGCGGCTGACGGGTTTGATAACTAAATTACAAGAGAGGCTGCGTCGTGAGATCACCCCTAATAGACAGCTGAGGATTCGCCTGTCAGTCACGGTTTCTCTGCCACTGTGTGGATTTTAAGATGTCTGGCAAGCTGCAGACTGAAATGCTTCCCCAGATGTAGGACACCCATAGCATTGCTCTCCTGCAGAAACTCTCTTGCTGGCTGGGGATGCTGGTGGCATCTTTCCTCTATTGCTAGAAAAATGTATAAAAATGTGTTCGTTGTTTTTAATTTTTTTTTTCCCACTCCTGTGTAAAATTTGGCTGCAACTAGTTGTGTACTCAAAATTCACTGGGGGAACTAAAACCCGGATATATCTACACACATTCCTCTCCTAAGCCTTGTCTCCTTGGAAAACATACTAAAATTTAGGCTTATTCTTATCTGGAGAGGTGTTTGGCAAATGGTGCGCGTGAGCACAAATCCTTGCACAGCCTCGGTTGGAAATAGAGCTTGGATGTGCCAATTCCCCATCAAATTCCCATCACTGCCACTTGCAGTGGGAGCAGAGCCCTAACATATGTTTGTGAATGTGAAAAACTGGAAAAACATTGACAGCTAGAGTTTAAATAGTTCAGGGAGGAGAATCAGCAGTCCTATCTGGGACTGTGCACACAGCGAGGAGAGCATGTCACAGCCCAGAGCTTCTCCACCCCAACTCCACAGATTTAGAACCATCCTCAAAAATAGCCAGGGAACAACGTATAATTGGTTTCACAGACAACACATTCTCATGCTGTGATTTATTTCGTAACGTCTAGTGAGTGTCATCACGCTGCACTCAGAGCCTTGGTGCTGGCATTCAGAGTGCCCAGAGAATGAAAATTAGCAGCTACCCCGATGAATCACCGCTTTGAAAATTCACCCTTGTGAGAATCCTGTGACTATTTAGAAAAAAAA